>CAMZMU010000089.1:29863610-30147708 GCA_947311845.1 Poa pratensis | reverse complement strand
AAATCCACCTGCGCAGCCTGAAAGGTATGGCCCTCTTCTCTTTCCTCCTCTCCCTACTTCCCATCCCGTTCCTCCTCCATCCCGTGTCTGCCCACCTCCTGTTTTTTCTTTGTTTCTTCTGCTTGTGCAGTCTTTGCAATCTGTGATGCCAACGTTGATAAATTGTTTGTGATATACATTATTGATTATGTGTATGGTCCAGTCATATGTAGAATTTTCTCCTCCAGAAATATGTTTGGTGTTCGCTTGCTAGCTGTTCGTGAAAATGATTGTAGGAAGATGTGTGTTTGTTCTACAATCTGTACATATTGGTGTGACGTTATATTTTCCAGCATATGATTTTTTTGCATATTAGCTGAAGTAATTCAATTTTGTGTGGTTGAAGTATGGGTGAGAAGGCTGTATGGGATAAGCTAAATTTGAAGCATTTCTGTGATATTTGTAAAGAAGAGGTTCTTGCCGGGTACAGACCTTTAGGTCATCTGAAAAAGTTGGGTGGAAGAACCTTGAGGAAAAGTTTGCATAAAAAACTGGGAGAAAGTTAGAGCATTTGCAACTTAAAAACAAATGGGACAATCTGAAAAGAAGTTATACTGTTTTATGGAGCTTGAAACATGCTGCCACTGGACTTGGATGGGATGATGCTAGGAAAACTGTGGACTGTGATGAGGAATGGTGGAAAGAACATCTTGCAGTAAGTGCCCTATTATTTTGTGTTGAGGTCATGTAGTTTCTCTTATTAAATTGTTGATAGTAGCTAATATTGAACATTGTATTTCAGAGGTGCAATGATCCAACCATGGAAGGAAATGCAAGCATGTGCAGTTCAAGAAACGAGGACCGGATAACTTGGAGCCTTGGAGGTTATGTTTGAGAGTGCCCATGTCAATGGGTCCAGCGCCTCCATCCCGGGAGTTTTGTCGACTCTAGTGATGATGACGAGCCGGTTGTACAAGAGAACATTGATGACATTGGAGAGAAGAAGCGCAAGGCAGCCAACAATATTGTTGAAGAGAAGGAAGCAAAAAGCCCATTTTTAAAAGTTTTCAAGGGTACTTGTGGAAAGATAGAGACCGCAGCGGAAAAGATAGCGTCAAGTTTTGAAGCTTCAGCAACTTCTTCTAAAAACAACCAAGTTCCAAGCATGGCCGAGGCGTTGAAGATGGTGAAAGATTGTGGGGTGGAAGAAGGAACTGATATCATGCATACAGCCACATTTCTTATCATGAACCTGAATTTAGAGAAGTTTTTAGCTTGCTTGAAACAAAAAAAGGAAGGCTTCATTTGCTAGAGAAGGAACATGAGAAGGAGATGAGGAACAAATGTAGAATCGTATTGCTGCCATGCAGCATTATCTATTGCTTATGTTGGAATATTTGGAACAATATTTGTGTGTTGTATGTGAACTTGCTTGTTGTATGTGAACAATAATGTGTTGCTGCTATATTCTCTTGTCATATTCTTGTTGCTGCCATATTTTCATAATATATCTTGCTGCCATATATATGTTGTTGCCATATATATCTTGCTGCCATATATATCTGCTGCCATATACTTGTTGCTGCCAGATTTTCTTGCTGCCATATTTATCTTCTTTTTGTTCTATGTAGATGGATGCACATATGGAAGAAGTGGCCAAGAAGGCGCAGGAGTCACTGCTACTTCTATCTGAGTTGTCCAAACAGGCTGCCACCCTTGGTCACTTAGGTAACCTATACACTGAGAAATATTATGACAAAGATGGTTATCGAATTGCTCAACAAACTGGAATTCAGTGGGTCATGGAGTGCTTAGGTCGTCCTAGATACTTTTATAAGATGTTTAGGATGACCCCAAAGGTTTTTATGGAGGTACATGATTTGCTTGTCTCTACCTATGGTTTGAAGTCAACCAACAATGTATCATCAGTTGAGTCGCTTGCCATGTTTCTATGGATTGTTGGAGGCCCTCAATCATTCGCGCAGGCTGAGAACCACTTTACTAGGTCATTGTGGACAGTTCATATGAAGTTCAAAGAAGTGCTGCTGTGTTTGCGGAAATTAGCAAAAGATAACATCAAACCGAAAGATCCTACTTTCAGTTCAGAGCATGCAAAGGTTAAGGATAAGCGTTTCTGGCCTCATTTTAAAGGTGATATTGGTGCTATAGATGGGTCGCATGTCCCAGTTTCAGTACCCGCAGAGGACGTGGTTAACCACACGTGTCGTCATGGATATACATCTCAAAATGTGCTTGTTGTATGTGACTTTGACATGAGGTTTACATTTGTGGTTGCTGGTTGGCCAGGCTCTGCACATGACACTGTGTCCTCAACCACGCTTTAACAGAATTTGCAGATCATTTTCCGTACCTCTTAAAGGTACAAACTTGTGTTTCATATGGCGTTTGCACAATTTCATTGCTGCTAACTTGTGTTATTTATTTTAGACAAATACTATCTTGTGGATTCCGGTTATCCAAACAGAACCGGATATCTTGCTCCTTTCAAGAGTACATATCATCTACCAGAATTCCGTCTTCGACGTCAACGTGCACCTCAAGGGAAGTTTGAGATATTCAATTTTCTGCATTCCTCCCTACGCAATGTCATAGAGCGTGCATTCGGAGTCTTGAAGCAAAAGTGGCGCATACTCAAGGCTATGCCAAGTTTCCCACCACGTACACAGAAACATATCATTATTGCTTGCATGGCACTACACAATTTTATCCGTGATAGCAAATTGAGAGATGAGGCAAGAGAGCTGCCCCTGCATAAAATTCATGGAGAAGAACATTGTATTGCAAAGGATCTCCATGGCGAAAGAGCCGCGACCCGCCCTCGCGCCGACGCGCCCTCCCCCGCCCCTTTCCTCCCTTCCCCGTGCCGCGCCGGTACGGCTAGGCGACGCCCACGCGCAGCTATGCGTGCGTGGTTGGTGAGGGACCTCGAAGGGAGGAAGGAGGATGCGATCGAGGGAGGCGGCGCTTCGCGACCTGCGAGAAGAGAGGCTTCGCCGTGTGCGCGGTGCGCGTGCTCGCCGGCGAGAGAGACCAAGAGGGGAGAGAAGGGCGGCGGGAAACGGAGTTTGAACTTCGACGACCCACCTGTCAGATCTCCATCGCCTGGTAGGTCCGCGAGGCGGGGATCGCGGCCAGCTGTCCAGATCCATGACGGAAATCGCGCCTGTGTTCCGCTGGAGAAGACGGGTGTTGATTTCCCGTGTTCGGTGACAGCTAAGATCGGTGAAGGAGAGGGAAGGCAGTTGACTCAGAGCTCGAGCCGCCGAGGCGAGCTAGGGTTTCGAAGAAAAAGCCAGTGCTAGTCTGGATCCGGAGAGATTTGTTCGAGAGCAGAACCTTCTCAGTGAGCGATTGCTTCGCGGCGGAAGGAGCTAGACTGAGAGCAGCGAAGAAGTTCTCCTTCGCCAAGGACGGGTGGGGCGGCGGTGCTGGACGCCCTACTTTCGCCGAGGTTGTCAGGATGGCCGGAAATCGTGGAGTGGGCGGAGGCAGATATGGAGCAGGAAGGGGACGGCATCAGCCACCACCGAGACCTGTGGCACCTCGTCCGGTGCTGCCATATACGGCGGCGCCTCGGCCGGTGCAGCCAACTACGGCGGCCCCGATCCAACAGATACAAGGTCAGTTTCAGCAACCAGGAGGTAACATGGGAGTGGGGAATTACCCATGATGCCAGCCAGGCATGTCTCCTCAGTACCTGATACGTCTCCAACGTATCCATAATTTCTGCTGTTCCATGCTTATATTATACCATTTGCTACATGTTTTATATACACTTCATATCACTTTTATGCATTTTCTGGGACTAACCTATTAACAAGATGCCACAGTGCCAGTTCCCTGTTTTCTGCTGTTTTTGGTTTCAGAAAGTTACTTCTGGAAATATTCTCGGAATTGCACGAAACAAAAGGCCAAGTCCCTATTTTTCCAACACGTACACGGAGTCCGAAGGAGAGACGAAGAGCCACGAGGTGGCCAAACCACCTGGCGGCGGGCCCACCGCGCCGCCTGGTGGTTTGGGCCCCTCGGGGGTCCGCCGACATCGCCCCTTCGCCTATTTATTCCCCGAGACGTGAAAACCCTAAAACACCGAGCCTTTCATCCAGAACATATTCGCTGCCGCCGCCGTCGTCAACCCTAACTCGGGGGGTTCTGAAGCTCTTCCCGGCACCCTGCCGGAGAGGGGAATCATCACCGGAGGGCTCTACATCGCCATGCCCGCCTCCGGAGTGATGCGTGAGTAGTTCATCCTTGGACTATGGGTCCATAGCAGTAGCTAGATGGTTGTCTTCTCCACTTGTGCCATCATGTTTAGATCTTGTGAGCTGCCTATCATGATCAAGATCATCTTATTGTAATGCTACATGTTGTGTTTGCTGGGATCTGACTTATATTGATACCTATGTGGAGCTGAATATTATATTATCATGTCTATGTCATTTGTGATCTTGCATGCTCTCCGTTACTTGTTGAAGCCTTGGCCAAGTGAATACTTGTAACTCCAAGAGGGGGTATTTATGCATGATAGTTGGGTTCAACCTCTATTTAACCTGGGATAGTGACAGCAAGTTCTAAGGTTGTAGATGTGTTGTTGCCACTAGGGGTAAAACAGCAATGCTTTATTCAAGGATGAATGTATTGTTTACATTACGCACATTACTTAATGCAATTGTCTGTTGCTTGCAACTTAATACTGGAAGGGGTACGGATGTTAACCGGAAAGTGGACTATTTAGGCATAGATGCATGCTGGATAGCGGTCTATGTACTTTGTCGTAATGCCCAAATGAATCTCATAGTAGACACCACACTCACACATGCATGTTATATGCACTTATCAATTGTCAATTGCCCAGCTGTAATTTGTTTACCCAGCATGTTAGTTATCTTATTGGAGAGACACCACTAGTGAACTGTGGACCCCGGTCCATTCTTTTACATCTGAAATACAATCTACTGCAATCATTGTTCTCTACTGTTTTATGCAAACAAACATCATTTCCATTCGATACGTTTAACCCTTTGTTTTCAGCAAGCCGGTGAGATTGACAACCTCACTGTTAAGTTGGGGCAAAGTAATTTGATTGTGTTGTGCAGGTTCCACGTTGGCACCGGAATCCCTGGTGTTGCGCCGCACTACACTCCTTCACCAACACCTTCGAAGCAAACCTCGTTTTCCTACTGGTTCGATTAAACCTTGGTTTCATACTGAGGGAAAACTTGCTGCTGCACTCATCATACCTTCCTCTTGGGGTTCCCAACTGACGTGTGACGTACAAGCATTGTTTCTGGCTGTTGCCGGGGAGATATTCCCTCGTCAACTTAGCGCAACACGTTTTCTGGCGCCGTTGCCGGGGAAAACCGAATTGCTTCTGCAAGGGGAGTCTCTCACACCCAATCTCTTTACTTTGTTATTTGTCTTGCTTAGTTTATTTTTATTTAGTCTTGTTTGCTCTCTTTATCAAAAACACAAAAAAATTAGTTACTTGTTTAATTCAGTTTGATTTTGTTTTTCAAAATGAGTACTCCTGAGAACACTAAGTTGTGTGACTTCACTAGCACAAACAACAATGATTTCATATGCACTCCTATTGCTCCACCTGCTTCTACAGCAGAATTTTATGAAATTAAACCTGCTCTATTAAATCTTGTTATGAAAGAGCAATTTTCTGGTGTTAGTACTGATGATGCTGCTGCCCATCTTAATAACTTTGTTGAACTTTGTGAAATGCAAAAGTATAAGGATATGGATGGGGATATTATAAAACTGAAACTTTTTCCTTTCTCCTTGAGAGGAAGAGCTAAAGAATGGTTGCTTTCTTTGCCTAGAAATAGTATTATTCTTGGACAAAATGCAAAGATGCTTTCATAGGGAAATATTATCCTCCTGCTAAGATTATATCCTTGAGAAGTAGCATTATGAATTTTAAACAACTTGATAATGAACATGTTGCTCAAGCTTGGGAAAGAATGAAATCTTTGGTGAAGAATTGTCCCACTCATGGACTGACTACTTGGATGATCATCCAAACCTTTTATGCAGGATTAAATTTTTCCTCAAGGAACTTATTGGATTCAGCCTCTGGAGGAACCTTTATGTCCATCACTTTAGGTGCAGCAACAAAGCTACTTGATGATATGATGATCAACTATTCCGAATGGCACACCGAAAGAGCTCCTCAAGGTAAGAAGGTAAATTCTGTTGAAGAAACCTCCTCTTTGAGTGATAAGATTGATGCTATTATGTCTATGCTTGTGAATGGTAGATCTCATGTTGATCCTAATAATGTTCCTTTAGCTTCATTGGTTGCTCAAGAAGAGCATGTTGATGTAAACTTCATTAAAAACAACAACTTCAACAACAATGCTTATAGGAATAATTTTGGTAGCAACAATATAAGCCTTATCCTTCAAATGGTTATGGCAATTCTTATGGTAATTCCTACAGCAACAATAGAAGTGTGTCCTCTGATCTTGAAGCTATGCTTAAAGAATTTATTAGCACACAAAAAGCTTTCAATAAAACTGTTGAGGAAAAGTTTGAAAAAATTGATGATCTTGCTTCTAAAGTTGATAGTCTTGCTCATGATGTTGAAATTCTAAAACTGAAAGTTATGCCTAATGAAGTTAAAGATACTAAGTCATTTGCTACAGCAAATGCCATCCAAGTTCGAATTGATAATAATATTAGGATGTTGGCTGAATTGCATGCTAGGTGGGAAAAAGAGGAAGAACTTGAAAAAGAGAATAGTATAGTTAGAGTTTGTACTATCACCACCACTAGTAATGCTAATGTTTACATGCTAGTAAGCCTCCTACTATTGATGGTAATGTTATTGGTGTTGGTAATGTCTCTACTACTTCTGCAAAGCGTTTGAAATTGCCTAAAACTGCTGAAACTTTTTCTGATAAAAGTGCTGAAATTTTTCAAACTATTGGAGACAATGGTTCCACCACCATTGACAATAATGATTTTGATTTTGATGATTGTAACATCTCTGAAGTTATTATGTTCTTGCAAAAATTAGCTAGAAGTCCCAATGCTAGCACTATTAATTTGGCTTTTACAAAGCATATTACAAATGCTCTTTTGCAAGCTAGGGAGGAGAAGTTGAAACTTAAAGCTTCTATTCCTAGGAAATTAGAAGATGGTTGGGAACCCATCATTAAGGTAAAGGTGAATGATTTTGATTGCAATGCCTTGTGTGATCTTGGTGCAAGTATTTCGGTTTTGCCCAAGAAGCTTTATGATATTCTTGATTTGCCACCTTTGGAACATTGTTATTTGGATGTTTTTCTCGCTGATAATGCTATGAAGAAACCTTTGGGGCGAGTTAATGATGTTTTTATTACAGTAAACAATAACCTTGTCCCCGTTGATTTTATTGTTATGGATATTGAATGCAATGCATCTTGTCCTATTGTTTTGGGAAGACCTTTTCTTCGAACTGTTGGTGCCATCATTGATATGAAAGAAGGTAATATAAGGTACCAATTTCCTCTCAAGAAAGGTATGGAACACTTCCCTAGGAAGAGAATGAAGTTACCTTTTGACTCTATTGTTAGAGCAAGTTATGATGTTGATGCTTCTTCTCTTGACAACACTTGATTTTCACTTTCTGCGCCTAGCTGAAAGGCGTTAAAGAAAAGCGCTTATGGGAGACAACCCATCGTTTTTATTTGCTGTTATTTTTGTTTTCTTTGAGTCAAGGAGTTTTGTTACTTCTGTAGCAACTCCTTTGTATCTTTATTTTATCGCAATGTTGTGCCAAGTAAAGTTCTATATTGAAAGTTGATGCAAGATTTGGATTTCTGCGCAGTGACAGATTTTTAGCTGTCACGGATTTGAGCTTATCTCCCTGTAGAAAATTCAAAAAATTCTGAAAAAATCACGCATATTCCTGAGATATGTACGCAACTTTCATTATTTTAGGCCAGATCCATCTGAGCAACTTAAGTGCCTCGAAAAAATTCGTCATTCCAGACTGTTCTGTTTTTGACAGATTCTGCCTTTTGTTTTGCATTCGCTCTTTTACTGTGTTTGTGTGGATTTCTTTGCTCCACAAAGCATTGGTGGCTGTAGCTAATGTCCAGAAGCTTTGGGATTGATTGTATCATTACAGAATATGAGAATTTTTGATTATGCACTAACCCTCTAATGAGAACTGTCTTGAGTTTGGTGTGAAGGAAGTTTTCAAGGATCAAGCGAGAAGGGTGATATTATGTGATCAAGAAGAGTGAAAAGCCTAAGCTTGGGGATGCCCCCGTGGTTCATCCCAACCATATTCAGAGAGACTCAAGCGTCTAAGCTTGGGGATGCCCAAGGCATCCCCTTCTTCATCAACAAACTTATCAGGTCATCTCTAGTGAAACTATATTTTAATTCTTTCACATCTTATGCGCTTTACTTGGAGCGTCTGTGTGTTTTTATTTTTGTTTTTGTTTGAATAAATTCGGATCCTAGCAATCCTTGTGTGGGAGAGAGACACGCTCCGCTTTTTCATGTGAATACTCATGTTCTTCACTTATATTTGTTGAGTATTCTTAACTAGCTACTGCAGTGCTTTTAGCTCCTGTTTTTCATGCATCTCTTCGAGCTGTTAGCACTTGTTTATAAATACTCTCTTGCTGCATTATATTATCATTTGGAGAGTTTATGTTTAAATAAATTGATTGGTGTTTGTTTGGAAGAAAGAAAATGCTACATGTAGTAGTTGGTATTGGAAAAGACATATGCATTCTTGTAGATCATTGTCTTGTTTCGATTTGATGCTTTGCAATTGTTTTGAGCTCTCAAGTAGATCATGTTTAAGCTCTTGCATCATGTAGTTAAAGCCTAGTAGTGGAGAACTACCGTAGAGCTTGTTGAGACTTGGGATGCATATTTGTTCTCTCTAAGGTCTAGATATTTTCTGGTAAAATGTTTGAGCAACAAGGAAGACAGTGTAGAGTCTTATAATACTTGCAATATGTTTTTATGTGATTCTTGCTGTACCGGTTTATACTTGTGTTTGCTTCAAACAACCTTGCTAGCCTAAACTCTGTACTGAGAGGGAATGCTTCTCGTGCATCCAAAACTTGAGCCAAAACCCATGCCATTTGTGTCCACCATACCTACCTACTATGTGGTATTTCCTGCCATTCCAAGTAAATATTTCATGTGCTACCTTTAAACTATTCAAAACTTTATTACTCCTTATTTGTGTCAATGTTTTATAGCTCATGAGGAAGTATGTGGTGTTTTATCTTTCAATCTTGTCATTTACTTCTGACAGACTTTCACCAATGGACTAGTGGCATATACATCCGCTTATCCAATAATTTGCAAAAAGAGCTGGCAACGGGGTGCCCAGCCCCAATTAATTACAACTTTCATTAATAATTCTCTTCACATGTTTTGCCCTGATTTATCAGTAAGCAACTTAATTTGCAAATAGACACTCCTCCATGGTATGTGAATGTTGGAAGGCACCCGAGGATTCGGTTAGCCATGGCTTGTGTAAGCAAAAGGTTGGGAGGAGTGTCATCTATAAAGAAACTAAAATACATGTGTAAACAAAAGAGAAGAGGGATGATCTACCTTGCTGGTAGAGATAACGTCCTTCATGGGAGCCGCTCTTGAAAGTCTGGTTGACAAGGGGGTTAGAGTGCCCACTACCATTCGTTGACAACAACAAACACCTCTCAAATACTTATTTTGTGCTCTCTATATGCTTTCGAAAACTTAAAAAGCTCTAGCACATGATTTAATCCCTGCTTCCCTCTGCGAAGGGCCTATCTTTTACTTTATGTTGAGTCAGTTTACCTACTCCTTTCTATCTTAGAAGCAAACACTTGTGTCAACTTTGTGTGCATTGATTCTTACATGTTTACTTATTGCACTTGTTATATTGCTTTATGTTGACAACTATCCATGAGATATACATGTTACAAGTTGAAAGCAAATGCTGAAACTTAATCATCCTTTGTGTTGCTTCAATGCCTTTTACTTTGAATCTATTGCTTTATGAGTTACCTCTTATGCAAAACTTTTTGATGCTTGTCTTGAAAGTACTATTCATGAAAAGTTTTTGCTTATATGATTCATTGTTTACTCTTTATCTATTTGTTAGCAAACTATAGATCATTGCTTTGAGTCACTTCATTCATGACATGAGCCTTGCAATATATTGATCAAGATTGTGTGAAAGCATGTCTCCTCAGAAATTATTTGTTGTTATCGTTTTACCTACTCGAGGACGAGTAGAACTAAGCTTGGGGATGCTTGATACGTCTCCAACGTATCCATAATTTCTGCTGTTCCATGCTTATATTATACCATTTGCTACATGTTTTATATACACTTCATATCACTTTTATGCATTTTCTGGGACTAACCTATTAACAAGATGCCACAGTGCCAGTTCCCTGTTTTCTGCTGTTTTTGGTTTCAGAAAGTTACTTCTGGAAATATTCTCGGAATTGCACGAAACAAAAGGCCAAGTCCCTATTTTTCCAACACGTACACGGAGTCCGAAGGAGAGACGAAGAGCCACGAGGTGGCCAAACCACCTGGCGGCGCGGCCCCACGCGCGCCGCCAGGTGGTTTGGGCCCCTCGGGGGTCCGCCGACATCGCCCCTTCGCCTATTTATTCCCCGAGACGTGAAAACCCTAAAACACCGAGCCTTTCATCCAGAACATATTCGCTGCCGCCGCCGTCGTCAACCCTAACTCGGGGGGTTCTGAAGCTCTTCCCGGCACCCTGCCGGAGAGGGGAATCATCACCGGAGGGCTCTACATCGCCATGCCCGCCTCCGGAGTGATGCGTGAGTAGTTCATCCTTGGACTATGGGTCCATAGCAGTAGCTAGATGGTTGTCTTCTCCACTTGTGCCATCATGTTTAGATCTTGTGAGCTGCCTATCATGATCAAGATCATCTTATTGTAATGCTACATGTTGTGTTTGCTGGGATCTGACTTATATTGATACCTATGTGGAGCTGAATATTATATTATCATGTCTATGTCATTTGTGATCTTGCATGCTCTCCGTTACTTGTTGAAGCCTTGGCCAAGTGAATACTTGTAACTCCAAGAGGGGGTATTTATGCATGATAGTTGGGTTCAACCTCTATTTAACCTGGGATAGTGACAGCAAGTTCTAAGGTTGTAGATGTGTTGTTGCCACTAGGGGTAAAACAGCAATGCTTTATTCAAGGATGAATGTATTGTTTACATTACGCACATTACTTAATGCAATTGTCTGTTGCTTGCAACTTAATACTGGAAGGGGTACGGATGTTAACCGGAAAGTGGACTATTTAGGCATAGATGCATGCTGGATAGCGGTCTATGTACTTTGTCGTAATGCCCAAATGAATCTCATAGTAGACACCACAACTCACACATGCATGTTATATGCACTTATCAATTGTCAATTGCCCAGCTGTAATTTGTTTACCCAGCATGTTAGTTATCTTATTGGAGAGACACCACTAGTGAACTGTGGACCCCGGTCCATTCTTTTACATCTGAAATACAATCTACTGCAATCATTGTTCTCTACTGTTTTATGCAAACAAACATCATCTTCCATTCGATACGTTTAACCCTTTGTTTTCAGCAAGCCGGTGAGATTGACAACCTCACTGTTAAGTTGGGGCAAAGTAATTTGATTGTGTTGTGCAGGTTCCACGTTGGCACCGGAATCCCTGGTGTTGCGCCGCACTACACTCCTTCACCAACACCTTCGAAGCAACCTCGTTTTCCTACTGGTTCGATAAACCTTGGTTTCATACTGAGGGAAAACTTGCTGCTGCACTCATCATACCTTCCTCTTGGGGTTCCCAACTGACGTGTGACGTACAAGCATAGTTTCTGGTGCTGTTGCCGGGGAGATATTCCCTCGTCAACTTAGCGCTAGCAGTACCCGATGGGCAGTGGCAGCCGTTCATGCAGTTTGCGCCTCAGCAGATGATGAACCAGTCTGCCCCGATGATGCCAATGCAGAATCAAGTCCCTTTTGTTCCTCCTCAGCAGCATGTGGCAACTAGCCAAGCAAGCAGTGGGGGTGTGCAAGGGAATACCCAAGCAACATCTACGAGCAAGAATAAGAAGAAGCAGAAACAGCAGTCAGGCAGTGAGCAGCAGAAGAGTACTGGGGCTAATAAAGCTTCCTCTGATCAGTCGGTTGAGAAAACAGTGAGGAGATTGCTGAGCCTGTGATAGATCCTAAGTATAGGGGTGCTATCTGCTTTAACTGTGGGGAGCCCGGACACTATGTTGGGATTTGCAAAAAAAAGACGCACTGCTTTATCTGCAATCAGCCAGGTTACCACATGGATATGTGTCCTGAATGGTACAAACCACTGCCAATGGCGCTGTATTGGGGAGTGCCAATGTGGGGTTAGGCTTCTTCCACATTGAGACTGAAGGTCCAGAAGCTATTGCGTGGTTAAACATTGACAATGTTGGCATTGTTAACATTGAAGGTGGTGAGATCACCGATAAGGAGCTGGAGCAGAGTTTTACAGAAATGTGTAAGACTGACTGGGTCTGGCAGATATGTCCTCTGGAAGAGAAGAGATTCCTGGTGAGGTTTCCACCCAACAAGAAGGTCAAGGATCTGGTAGACTATCCTTCTATCAACCTGAAGAAGAAAGGAGTATCTGTATCCTTCTCCAAGTGGGACGGGGACTTGCCTTCTTTCGGAGAAACACAAGAGAAATGGGTGACTATCCGAGGCTTACCTCCAAAGGTGTGGTCATTTAAGGCTATTGCACAAGTGGCTTCTGCTCTGGGAGTCCTGGTCAATGTTGATTGGCATGAAGTGTTCAGGAGTTTCTATATGAGAATGAGAATCAAAGTCTCAGTGAGAGACCCAAGCAAAATTACTTTGGATAGACTATTTGAGATAGATCAAGTATTCTATCTGCTACACTTCACTGTGGAGGATGTACCAGAAGGTGGAACTGCTCCGGGAGACGATCATGTCGATAATAATCATGATAGTCCAGCTATTATTGATGATGATGATCTGGGAGATGACTTCCTAGATCAGAGCGCTAAGGAGAAGGAGAACGGGACAAAAAACATGGACACTGACACTGCTAGCACTCCGGCCCCCAAGTCTACTTCCGGACAAGGTACCAAAAAGGCTAACAATAGTACTGCTCATGTGCTAGAAGCGAGTGTGATGAGCAAGATATTGGAGGTTCGTGCACCAAGTGTTCCAGTGGAAAATACAGCAATACATACTGAGCAAGTTAGTGCAGTGTGCACTCAGCTGTTACAACAGTTTGAGGAATCGGATGAAGAGGAAGAGGTTCCAACAACTCAACTTCCAGTGGTTCCTGTCCAGCAAAAAGAACAACCAACTCAACAGAAAAAGTGGGGACCTGTAATGGCAACAAGGGCAAGCGCAAGAGTGCAGAGAGATGGTAAAACGATAATGCAAAAGGCGCAGGACCTGAAGAAGATGAAGGATATGGAACTTGACAAAGGTAATAAAAAACCCCACCTAGATAATTCTTTTGCAGCTCTAGACAACTTAGCACTTATGCGGAGAGCTAGGCTTGCGGGAATTATCTTGGGATCCTCAGTAGAGGAGGTAGATAAAAACATTGAATGTATTAAGGATGTGGAAACCGATAGACTAGAATCCTTTCGGGAAGATCATCCTGATATGTTTTTACCTGCTAATTTAGATTTTCCTGTTAAGGATCACATGGAAACTGACACATCCAAATATGGAGAGTCAGACTGTGATGAATCATCTCACACTAGTGAGGACCTTTCTTCTGAATATACCTGGATGGAGGTATCAAGTAGGAAGAAAGGGAGCAAGAGAAAATTACAATTTAATTCGAAATGATAGGTTTCATTTGGAACTCGTGAGGTCTTAATGGACCTGGTAGGTTGCCCAGAGCAGGTGATCTCATTAGAGAAAACCGCCCAGATTTTATCAGTCTCTCTGAGACAAAAAAAGAGGATTTTACTGCCTCACAGCTCCAAGTACTAGATAATCAAGGTAGATTTATCTGGCATTGGTTACCCGCAGTTGGCACCGCTGGAGGTTTACTAGCTGGTGTTAATGGGGACATCTTCGATGTTTTAACTTGGTCGAGTTTTAAGTTTTGCATCTCTTGTATAATTAAGAACAAGCAAAATGGAGACGTTTGGAGATTTATTTCTGTTTATGGTACACCGTATGATGAACATAAATTGGAGTTTATTACAGAACTACATAGTGTTGTCATGGGGTGGACGGGACCTACGCTGATTGGAGGAGATTTTAACTTAATTAGAAACTCCTCTGAGAAGAGCATTGGTAATATTAATCAAAGGTGGGCTGATCTCTTTAATGACTGGATCAATAGTTTTGGTCTTATGGAGTTGAAGCTTGCAGGCAGGAGATATACCTGGAGCAACAACCAGGACAATGCGGTTATGGCAACCATAGACAGAGTTTTTTATCACTACTTGCTGGGAAGCTATGTTTCCTGCATGTATTGTTAAAGCTCTGGCTAGGCTGGGAAGTGACCATACCCCTCTGGTGGTTGACATCGGAGCCATTAGTGTTCCGAAAATCAAACAATTTCGTTTTGAGAAATGGTGGTTTCAGGTTGAGGGTTTTAGAGAGGTGGTAATAAAAGCTTGGAATACACCTTGCACTTTTACCAGAGCAATTGATATTTGGCAGTTCAAAATTAGAACTCTACGTAGAGTGCTGAAAGGATGGTGTGCCAATATTGAATCTGCTCAATTTAAATTGAAAAAGCAACTTATTGCTGAATATGATCAATTAGATATTCTATCTGAAGATGTTTGTCCGTCTCCAAATTCTAAGAACAAAATGAAACTTATTGCTTCTGATTTGACAGATATTTGGAAGAAGGAGGAGATTAAAGCAAGACTGAGATCCAGGGAAAGGCAGATCCTAGAAGGGGACAGAAACACTTCCTATTTCCATGCTCTGGCTAACCAGAGGAGAAGGAAAAAGCATGTTACTGTGCTGGAAGGCCCGAATGGACTTGTCAATGATACAGAAGGTATTCTTAAGATTGCTGTATCATATTATAAGATGCTGTTTTGTTCTGATCAGAAACTAGATGTTAATATAGCTAATGATTTCTGGGATGCCGAAGATTTAGTTTCGGTAGCTCAAAATGAGTCCTTAGAAGATAGATTTTCTGAAGAGGAAGTTAAGGCAGCCGTCTTTGGCTCATATGCTGAAGGGGCGCCTAGGCCAGATGGTTTTTCCTTTTTATTTTATCAGTCTTTCTGGGATCTTATTAAAGGAGACCTAATGCGTTTATTCGAGGATTGGAATGCAGACAACTTAGATTTATTTAGGTTGAATTTCTCGTTGCTGACCCTCATTCCAAAAGAGCCAGATGCTGTAAATATACAGAAATTCAGGCCTATTGCTCTTACAAATTGTAGCTTTAAAATTTTCTCGAAATGTATTACAAATAGATTGGGTGTAGTCTGCGAGAGTTTAATCTCACCGAATCAGACTGCATTCATCAAGGGTAGGTTTATCCTTGAAAGTGTGGTGTCAGCTCATGAAATTATTCATGATGTGCATCGCAGTGGCCAATCTGGACTTGTCTTTAAGCTTGATTATGAAAAAGCTTATGACAGAGTGGACATAAATTTTCTATTTAAGATGTTAGAGTCTAGAGGTTTTGGTCAAAAGTTTATTCGCCTAATCCGATCTACATTAGAGCAAGGATCGGTAGGAGTTAGAATAAACGATGCTAACAGCGACTATTTTATTTCAACTAGAGGAGTTAGACAGGGTGATCCTGCCTCCCCTCTGCTGTTTAATTTAGTTGCGGATGTGTTTACAAAAATGTTTATTAAAGCAGCAGATAATGCTTTAATCACTGGTTTGCTTGTTGGGTTCAATAGAACTGGCGTAATAAGCACGCAATATGCGGATGACACACTTTTATTCTTGAAAAAGGATAGAGAGTGTGTCCTTAATCTTAAGTGGTTATTATCTTGTTTTGAGCACCTTTCGGGAATGAAAATTAATTTTCATAAATGTGACTTAGTGCCTATCAATGTCACACCTGAAGATGCACAAGAGTTTGCACAAATTCTAAGTTGCAAACTAAGTAATTTTCCCTTAAAATACTTGGGGGTCCCTCTGCATTTTTGTAAGCTTAGGAAAGAAGATCTACAGCCTATTATTGATAAGCTGATTAAAAAAGCTGCGGGTTGGAGAGGACGGCTAATGTCACATGCGGCCAAATTAGAATTGGTCAGAAGTGTCTTGGCTAGTATACCTCTATATCTGTTGAGTGTGATAAAATTCCCTAAATGGGCAATAGCCTTAATCAATTCCCAGATGGCTCACTACCTATGGGATGATTACGAGGGTCATCATAAGTATCATCTTGCTAACTGGGGTTTAGTTTCTCAGAAAAAAGAGTTTGGGGGTGTAGTGTACCTGCACTTAGAAAATGGCAAGGTACCTGTGTATAGTGCAAACCCCTGGATCGTTTCATTTGCACACACAGTTTAAGATGAATATCACAACATTGTATCAATTATTACACGAATGATCCAGACTTGGAAAAATAAATAGTTCGATACATCTTTGCATAGCTTATAGCTAGCTCAAAACAAATAAAGCAGCGGAATAAATCTTCAATGAGCCTCCATTCTTCATGATGCGCCATAGGCGAAAACATGTTGGTTGCATACTCGAAACCCAAACGTGACCCTTACTCATCGTCAGAAAAGTCTGCAACAAAGTAATATTTGCAACAGAGTGGGTCAGAATCATTAAAAATGATCCTGGCAAGTGACACTATGTGGACTCATATAGGAATAACTCTATAACCTATATGCATATTTGGCTGGTGGAGTTTGAAGGCTGATTTGCATAAAAGCCAATTTTGCCTAACACTTTGTAAAACTTTTTCCTTCAAAATTTTGAGACAAGATGGCTTGAAAACCATTGTCTTAACTACCCTTGTTCACCATCAAGTTTTAATTTCGAAATTTGAATGATGAAGCCTCCGTTGAATCCTTGATCAGCTGCTCAAATTGTCCGTAACTGGGGACACGGCTAAGTACTTAGTTTTTAAACTCTGCAGAGGTTGTGCACTTTCACCATTAGACCCAACAAACCCAAACTATCCTCAAGCACTCAATTTGTGCTAAGGAAAAGGAGAGAGTTGAGACGAGACTTTTCAGAAGCATTTCCTCATCCCATGCCACCTTGACCCGTTCCCATTCTAACCATCTACCACCACCTGTCAAGACGGGACGAGTCCACGCAACTTAATCCATCAAGTCAGAGCCCATATGACTAATGGTTGCACGGTAAGCAATCTTCACTTAGAGAAACATTGGCCCCTTAATACCCCTGGGTGGCAACCACAAGTGACCATCCCTTAGAGGTCACCCCTAAGAGATGACACTCAACCTTTCCATCATCTTTTCATAACCAAGTCCACCCAGGTGATAAATTACTTAGTAGAATTTAGCTTTAAAGAAAACACATTTGCATAGCATCCAATAATCTACTAAGTTATCAAAAGGGATTCTAGACACAACTAGAGTAAAGGTATGGTGGGTTTAACATATAGCTATAATACTATCCAACACATGCATATAAGAAATACACTAAGTAATACATATAAAATACTTAGGAAAACTTCATGGGGGTGTGCCACTTGCCTTGGCAACAAGCAGAACAACAGCAGCTGCAACAGTCCTCGTTTCCCTCCGGAGTTTCTAACACATCAAACAATACATAATGAACAAACAATTTTCATAAAACTTCTAAGGAAAATATGTCATGCATGATGTGCAAAATATTTCTAAGGACTAGGGATGCATGCATGCCATGCCATGAAATAATTCTAAGTTAAAACAAGACAATCAAGAAGGTCCAAAAATGACTAAGGACCAAGGTCCTAACACTTGGGTCGAAATTTAACTAAGGACTAAAACTAACACATCATGTTCAAAATAATTTCTAAGGAAAGTAAACAAAATAAGAAGTGCTAAAATTTTCTAAGGAAAAGGTATGATAGCAATGGTTGATAAATTTTTCTAAGGACCAACATTTGTTATAGCAAGTACTTAGAATAATTTCTAAGGAAATAACTAAGTTTTCTAGATACTAAAATTTCTAAAGACAAGTTTAGCATTTTTTAATGTGTTGAAAATTTCTAAGGAAAAATTCTAAGTGTTCTCAACATTTTATTACCCAAAATTTTCCAAGGAAGAAATATTTCGGTGGGGTGAAGTATCATAATTACTTAGCTAAATTTTCTATTCGAAAAATTAATGTGAAGAGCAATTTTAATATAATTTACTTATTAAAATAACACCTAAAAGCAATAAAAACAAAATACATGCAAAAACATAGGAAAACACTTATAAAAAAATACTAGAGCAATACTACGGCCATTACTTATGCAAACAAAAATATAGCAAAATATTTTGCTCAATTATCAATTTTTATAATTAAATTATAGCCAAAATATCAATTAAACCATTTTTAAAATTTATCTAAATTAATTTCGTCCAAACCTCAAATTAAGCATATAGAAAGTTTCTACACATTATTAGCTTTCCAAAAATATAAATTTCATAAATTTTGGATAAAGGAATAAAAATTAATAATAGATCTAAATCGCAGGGACTAATCTGTGATGCGCAGGGGCTAAAACGTAAAGAAAATTGAAAAGATCTTCGCGCTGGAGTCCTCCGTCGACGTGGCGTCTTCTGGTTGGTGCGGAGCCTCCGTTGACCGGTCTTGCGGGCGATGCGGACGCGGACGGGTGCGGACGGACGCGGGCAGATGCGGCGCGGCTTCACGGACGGCTTGGCGACGTGGCGATCTCTGGTTGGCTGGTACCGCTTCGTGATGCATCTAATCTCCACCGTTGAATCACGATCCGACGACCTAGATCTAACGTACCAAAACGACCGACGTTTTCCGCCGGAAACATGCCGGAAACCTAGTTCCTACGGCGGCGCCATCGCCGGAACTTCGCCGGAAATCGTTCTAGGCCTAACTACGGGTCATGGGGCGTACCGCGGCGTTCAGGGCGACGAGGCGGAGTCGATGTCGTTGATGGCGTGGTCGCGGCCGTCCTTCTCCTTCCCAGATCGCTCGCCGAAGTTGACGAAGACGGCCGGCTTGCTTCGGTCGCGGACGGACTCGTCGATCTGGCGTGCAAAACAACATCGCAAAGGGTCAGGGAGGTGCGCCGAGTTGCGTGGAGTTTCTGGTGACCAAAGAGGAGCGGCGCGGGTCGTTGAACTCACCGGAATCCACCAAACACGGCGGCGGCGGCGTGGCGCTCCGGTGACGAGATTCGCGATGGCGGCGGTATCTAGGGTTAGGGTTTCTGCGGATTGGGGGCGCGGACGTCGAGGCGCTCCTTTTTATGGGGCAGGAGACGTGGGGGAGGGGCTAGGGCTGCGGCGGCATAGGCCGTGTCGAGCACGGACGTCGATGCCGTTCGGATACGGCGAGGAAGGCGCTGACGGGTGGGGCCGGGGTGGCAGCGAGAGGAGCACGCAGCTGGGCTGCACTATCTACCACGCGCGCGTTAGGATAGATGGGCTCGGCCCAACAGCGCAGGCTGCGCATTTTTTTTCCAGAAACTGTTTTCTTTTCTGTTTTTAACTAAATTCAAATAACTTTTGATTTATAAAACCAAATCCACTCAAACCAATTTCTATACTTTTGTAAAAACATGCCCCACATGTTTAGCATGTATTGGGGATAAAATATTCAAAACTTTATTTAAAATTTGAAATAGGTTTGAAAAGCATTTGCAGATAAAATGCAATATTGTTTTTGAGACAATTTTCTCTAAATTTCATAATTTGAATTCAAACACAATGCAAACAATGATGCATGATGCAAATGAAAAGTTTTAAATTTTTGTGAAAATTGGGATGTTACAAACCTAACCCCCTTAAGATGAATCTCGCCCTCGAGATTCGGTTTGGCTAGCAAATAGGTGAGGATGTTCTTCTCTAAGGTCATCTTCTCTTTCCCAAGTTGCTTCTTCCTCTGAATGGTGATTCCATTGTACTTTGCAAAATTTGATAGTCTTGGTTCTGGTAATTCTCTCTGCTGTCTCCAAAATTTTTATGGGTTTTTCCTCATAGGTGAGATCACTTTCCAGCTGAACTTCTTCTAGTGGCACTGTATCTCTCAGCGGAGTTTCTGCCATTTCAGGGTGACACTTCTTCAGCTGACTAACATGGAAAACATTGTGAACTGCGGAAAGTGCTTCCGGTAGTTCCAATTCATAAGCCACTTCTCCTTTACGTGACAAAACTTTATAAGGTCCAATAAACCTTGGTGACAGTTTTCCTTTGATTCCAAACCTCTTCACTCCACGAAGGGGTGAGACTCTAAGATAGGCTCTATCTCCAATATCATAGTGACTTCTCTCCGTTTGGAATCAGCATAACTTTTCTGCCTAGATTGAGCTGCCTTCAATCTGTCCTTAATCAGCCTAACCTTTTCTTCAGCTTCTTCGATTATATCAGGACCAAACAGACTTCTTTCTCCTACTCCACTCCACAAAAGTGGGGTGGTGCATTTCCTTCCATACAGTGCTTCAAATGGTGACATCTCTATGCTGGCTTGATAACTATTATTATAAGAGAACTCAGCATATGGGAGATTATCATCCCAACTAGACTTATAGTCTAATGCACATGCTCTCAGCATGTCCTCCAGGATTTGATTTACCCTTTCAGTCTGTCCATCAGTCTGGGGGTGAAAGGCTGTGCTAAACTCTAGCCTAGTTCCAAGGACTTCATGTAACTGCTTCCAGAAATGTGAAGTGAATTGAGTGCCTCTATCTGACACAATCTTCTTTGGAACTCCATGCAAACATACTATTCTCTTCATGTAAATATCTGCTAGCTTGGCACTTGTGTAAGTTGTCTTCACAGGCACGAAATGAGCTACCTTGGTCAAACGATCAACAATAACCCAAATAGAATCATAACCAGACTTGGTTCTGGGTAGACCTGTGATGAAGTCCATCCCAATCTGATCCCATTTCCAGTCGGGTACTGGCAAAGGTTGAAGTAACCCTGCTGGCTTCTGATGCTCAGCCTTTACACGGCTACACACATCACACTTGGCAATATATTCAGCAATATCTCTTTTCAAATTGTTCCACCAAAACCTCTCCTTCACATCCATATACATCTTGGTGTTACCCGGGTGTATGGAGTAAGGTGAATCATGGGCTTCCTGAAGTATCAACTTTCTGAGATCACATCTTCTGGAACACAAATTCGTTTCATGAACCATACTATGCCTTCTTCATCTAGTCGAAAACCTTTGGCCTTGCCTTCACCTAAATTTTTCTTGATTTCTTCCATCACTTTGTCTCCTTTTTGAGCCTCCTTGATTTTGTCCATCAAAAGAGGTTGCACTTCTAGAGATGCTACAAAACCTTCAGGTACTATCTCCAACCTAAGATCCTTGAATCCCTGCATAGTCTTCTGGCAATTCCCCTGCCGTGAGTCCGTTAACATAAGTTTTACGGCTTAAGGCATGCTACTACATTGGCTTTTCCTGGGTGGTATTGCAAACTCAGGTCATAGTCCTTAATCAATTCCAGCCATCTCCTTTGTCGCATGTTCATTTCCTTCTGTGTGAAGAAGTATTTAAGACTTTTATGGTCCGTGAATACTTCACAACGCTTTCCATAGAGATAGGGCCTCCATATCTTCAGGGCATGTACTACTGCTGCTAATTCTAAGTCATGTGTGGGGTAGTTGACTTCATGCTTCTTGAGCTGCCTTGAGGCATATGACACCACTTTGCCTTCTTGCATCAACACACCTCCAAGTCCTCGATGTGAAGCATCGCAGTACACTTGGAAATCTTTCTCCAGATCTGGTAAACATAGAACAGGTGCTGATACTAAACGTTTCTTCAGTTCTTGAAAACTAGTTTCACATTCTTCGGTCCACACAAACTTCTTGCCCTTTTGTAGCAATTCTGTTAAGGCCTTAGCAATTTTGGAGAAATTTTCAATGAATCTCCTATAGTATCCTGCTAGTCCCAGAAAACTACGGATATCTCCCACATTCTTGGGCGACTCCCAGTTGGTTACTGCCGAAACCTTTTCAGGGTCTACTGCTATTCCATCCTTAGACACAATGTGTCCTAGAATCCTACTTGTTCCAGCCAAAACTCACATTTGCTGAACTTGCCATACAATTTGTGCTCTCTAAGTCTTTGCAAAACTTGACGTAGATGTTCCTCATGTTCCTTGTGGCTTTTGGAGTAGATCAAGATGTCATCGATGAACACAACGACAAACTTGTCTAAGAAATCCATGAACACTTTATTCATCATATTCATGAAGTATGCCGGCGCATTGGTTAAGCCAAAAGGCATAACTGTGTACTCATACAAACCGTATCGGGTGGTGAAAGCAGTCTTAGGTATGTCCAACTCTCTAACCTTCATCTGAAAGTATCCAGATCTGAGATCAATCTTTGAGAACACACAGGCTCCTTTCAATTGATCAAAGAGGTCGTTGATTCTAGGGAGTGGGTATTTGTTCTTAATGGTTACTTCATTTAAAGCTCTATAGTCCGTGACTAGCCTCTGAGTACTGTCTTTCTTCTCAACAAACAAGATTGGTGCTCCCCAAGGTGAAGAACTTGGACGGATAAAACCTTTCTGCAACTGTTCCTCCAACTGTTTCTTGAGTTCTTTCAGTTCCTCTGTCGCCATTGGGTATGGTCTTTTGGCTATTGGTCCTGTGCCTGGTTTAAGCTCAATGAGAAACTCAACATCTCTATCGGGTGGCATTCCCGGTAGTTCTTCAGGAAACACATCTGGGTATTCCCTTACTATGAGCACATCACCGAGGCTAACCCCCTTAAGAGAATTAACCTAAACTTCTTCATTTCAAACTTTGACTTGAATCTGATCGTCTTCTTTTCTGGGGTGGTGAGGGTGATTGCTCTGTTTGCACAGTCTATGATCCCTCGAAATGAGTCATCCAATCCATTCCCAGAATGACGTCTAGACCTTGGGTTTCTAGGATGATTAGGTTTGCGGGAAACTGTGTTTTCCAATCTCAAGGTTAAGTTGTCTACACCAGAGTTTACTAACATTTCTCCCCAGGGAGCTTACTCTAATTGGTTTGCCTATGGTTTCCTCAGCTAGCCCATGCTTGTTTACAAATTCTCTTGAAATGAATGAATGCGATGCTCCAGTATCAAATAAACTAATGCTGGACAGGAGTTGATTAGGAACGTACCAATCACAGCATCAGGTTCATCATAGACTTCTTCAACATTGATGTGGTTCACATGTCCCTTGTTGAAAGGATTGGGCTTGCTAGGAGTGTCCACTCTCTTCTCAGGGCATTCATTAGCATAATGTCCCTTGTTGTTGCACTTGTAGCAGAGCACCTGGCTGAGATCTTTCTTGGGTTCAGAATTTGGGCGATGCTGTCCATTGTTATGGTTATGTCCAGCATGTCCATTTCCCCTGTGTCCTCCATTTGATCCTCCATTGTTTCCCTTGAATCCTCCATTGTGATTGTGAGCATGGGGTTTGTGAAAGTTGCCCCCATTGTGGTTCCCATGTTTATGACCATGGTTCCCATCATGAACAAAGTGCTTCTTAAATGAGGGTTCAGAGTGGTGCTTGTTTGAATTCATCTTCCTCTTCCTGTTTTCAGCTTTCTTCATGCTATCCTCAAGGGTGATTGCCTGATCAAGAAGTGTCTGATAAGTTGGAGCATAAGCCACAGTCAAAGGTATCTTCAGCTCATCACTTAGTCCCTTGAGAAATTTAGCCTTCTCTTTACATCTGTGTCAACGTCCTCAGGAGCATATCGAGACAAGGCATGAAAGTCATCCATGTACTCCTTAAGACTTCTGTTCCCCTGACGCAGATTGCGGAACTCTTCCTGTTTCAGATTCATAATGCCTGTGGAATATGAGCATTACGAAATCCTTCCTTGAATTCCTCCCAAGTCAAAGTGTCCAATGGGTGAGTAATCTGATAAGTTTCCCACCATTGGGCTGCAGGTCCTTCAAGCAGATGTGCGGTGAACCTAATTTTCTCAGCATCTTCACATTCAGCTGTCACCAGATCCTTTTGCACAGAACGCAGCCAGTCATCAGCCACAATTGGGTCAGTTGTAGTTGAGAACTTGTTTGGCCTAAGCCTAAGAACCTGGCAAGTCTGTCCACTTGGGGAGGAGGTGGTGGTGGTGGAGGTCCATGTTGATTTGCCATGAATTGTGCCATCATGGTCATCAGCTGAGTCTGGGCTGCCATCATCTGTTGCATCATAGCTTCGTTGTTGTTGTTGTTGTTGTTGTTGTTGTTGTTGTTGTTGTTGTTGGTGTTGTCACGACGGGGAGGCATCTGTGGTTTTAGCATAGGTGAGTAAAAGATAGACAGGTCTATGAGAAATAATTCTACCCATACAAGCATCACATAGAAAGCAATCAAACAACACATCAAGCAAAACTTCAACTCCAAATTTCTCAATTCGCACTAAACATCAAAGGGTACTAGGTATTGTCCTACCACAAGTTGGTAGTTCCAAACTAAAATTCGAAAATTTAAAAGGCGTAAGGTAAAATGGTGCGTAAGGTAAAATGGTAGTCTCACTAACTATCCTAGTCCTCAATCATGGTGCCTTCATCTACTTCTTCTTCAAATTCTTGGATTTCAAAGCCTTCCTGAATGAGCACGCTTCTGAGATCCTTCACTTCCTTCTCCAATTCTGCGTTTCTCTCTTGGAGTTCCTTCTTCTCAGCACGAAGTCGCTTGATCAAGTCACAATCAGCTTCAAGCTCCACATCATTGGTGGAAAGTTCTTCCTTCAAGTCCCTTATTTGCTTGTTTCTTTGCTTGACTCTCTTCTCTTGACTTATGAATTTCTTCTCTTGGGCCTTGAACTTCTCTTCTAGCTCCTTGGTCTTCTCTTCTTGCTCTTTTATCTTCTCATCATTCACTTGGACTTGGGCGCAAAGCTCATCATTCTTGTGGAGTTCCTCACTGGTATCAAAGTAAAGATCATGGACTAAGAGTTCTAAGCCTTGGAAATAGTCGCTCACGAACTCATCTTTGCCCATGTTCTCGGTGCCATAGCAGAAGGGTGATCCTTCATCGTCACGCCTTCCAAAAGGGAAGGAGTAGTGCCCCTCCAATTCATTGGAGTAGCGTCCACAAAGGCAAGCTATCACGTGTTGCATGATGATGTCGATTCCTCTCTCCATGGAGACTCCCATTACTCTGTACTCAATGGGTGCTTCGCCTTCACGTCCTTGTTGAACACCCTGATTCCCCAAAGGCCTTCTCTTTTGAACTTCTTCAAGATGCATCCCTTGATCATGGGTGTAGGTAGCTTCAGGTGCTTGAGGATGTCGAACATGATGCTGCCGAAGCGGGTCACCGGGTAGTCCTCCTCGTCAATGTACTCGAACCTCTTCGTCATCCTTTAGTTTAGGAAGAAACAAGTATGAGATAAATGCATAAGTAAAGAATTACGAGTACTTAGAAGAAAAAGCAAGAATATATCATAGAAGCATTTTATACTTAGTAAATAAATTAAGTTTTTGGCCAACTTATTTCTAACCAAACCTAGGGTTTCGATCCTACAGGCAACACTATGCTCTGATACCATCTGTAGTGTACCTGCACTTAGAAAATGGCAAGGTACCTGTGTATAGTGCAAACCCCTGGATCGTTTCATTTGCACACACAGTTTAAGATGAATATCACAACATTGTATCAATTATTACACGAATGATCCAGACTTGGAAAAATAAATAGTTCGATACATCTTTGCATAGCTTATAGCTAGCTCAAAACAAATAAAGCAGCGGAATAAATCTTCAATGAGCCTCCATTCTTCATGATGCGCCACAGGCGAAAACATGTTGGTTGCAGACTCGAAACCCAAACGTGACCTTACTCATCGTCAGAAAAGTCTGCAACAAAGTAATATTTGCAACAGAGTGGGTCAGAATCATTAAAAATGATCCTGGCAAGTGACACTATGTGGACTCATATAGGAATAACTCTATAACCTATATGCATATTTGGCTGGTGGAGTTTGAAGGCTGATTTGCATAAAAGCCAATTTTGCCTAACACTTTGTAAAACTTTTCCTTCAAAATTTTGAGACAAGATGGCTTGAAAACCATTGTCTTAACTACCCTTGTTCACCATCAAGTTTTAATTTCGAAATTTGAATGATGAAGCCTCCGTTGAATCCTTGATCAGCTGCTCAAATTGTCCGTAACCGGGGACACGGCTAAGTACTTAGTTTTTAACTCTGCAGAGGTTGTGCACTTTCACCATTAGACCCAACAAACCCAAACTATCCTCAAGCACTCAATTTGTGCTAAGGAAAAGGAGAGAGTTGAGACGAGACTTTTCAGAAGCATTTCCTCATCCCATGCCCCTTGACCGTTCCCATTCTAACCATCTACCACCACCTGTCAAGACGGGACGAGTCCACGCAACTTAATCCATCAAGTCAGAGCCCATATGACTAATGGTTGCACGGTAAGCAATCTTCACTTAGAGAAAACATTGGCCCCTTAATACCCTGGGTGGCAACCACAAGTGACCATCCCTTAGAGGTCACCCCTAAGAGATGACACTCAACCTTTCCATCATCTTTTCATAACCAAGTCCACCCAGGTGATAAATTACTTAGTAGAATTTAGCTTTAAAGAAAACACATTTGCATAGCATCCAATAATCTACTAAGTTATCAAAAGGGATTCTAGACACAACTAGAGTAAAGGTATGGTGGGTTTAGCATATAGCTATAATACTATCCAACACATGCATATAAGAAATACACTAAGTAATGCATATAAAATACTTAGGAAAACTTCATGGGGGTGTGCCACTTGCCTTGGCAACAAGCAGAACAACAGCAGCTGCAACAGTCCTCGTTTCCCTCCGGAGTTTCTAACACATCAAACAATACATAATGAACAAACAATTTTCATAAAACTTCTAAGGAAAATATGTCATGCATGATGTGCAAAATATTTCTAAGGACTAGGATGCATGCATGCCATGCCATGAAATAATTCTAAGTTAAAACAAGACAATCAAGAAGGTCCAAAAATGACTAAGGACCAAGGTCCTAACACTTGGGTCGAAATTTAACTAAGGACTAAAACTAACACATCATGTCCAAAATAATTTCTAAGGAAAGTAAACAAAATAAGAAGTGCTAAAATTTTCTAAGGAAAAAGGTATGATAGCAATGGTTGATAAATTTTTCTAAGGACCAACATTTGTTATAGCAAGTACTTAGAATAATTTCTAAGGAAATAACTAAGTTTTCTAGATACTAAAATTTCTAAGGACAAGTTTAGCATTTTTAATGTGTTGAAAATTTCTAAGGAAAAATTCTAAGTGTTCTCAACATTTTATTACCCAAAATTTTCTAAGGAAGAAATATTTCGGTGGGGTGAAGTATCATAATTACTTAGCTAAATTTTCTATTCGAAACATTAATGTGAAGAGCAATTTTAATATAATTTACTTATTAAAATAACACCTAAAAGCAATAAAAACAAAATACATGCAAAAACATAGGAAAACACTTATACAAAAATACTAGAGCAATACTACGGCCATTACTTATGCAAACAAAAATATAGCAAAATATTTTGCTCAATTATCAATTTTTATAATTAAATTATAGCCAAAATATCAATTAAACCATTTTTAAAATTTATCTAAATTAATTTCGTCCAAACCTCAAATTAAGCATATAGAAAGTTTCTACACATTATTAGCTTTCCAAAAATATAAATTTCATAAATTTTGGATAAAGGAATAAAAATTAATAATAGATCTAAATCGCAGGGACTAATCTGTGATGCGCAGGGGCTAAAACGTAAAGAAAACTGAAAAGATCTTCGCGCTGGAGTCCTCCGTCGACGTGGCGTCTTCTGGTTGGTGCGGAGCCTCCGTTGACCGGTCTTGCGGGCGATGCGGACGCGGACGGGTGCGGACGGACGCGGGCAGATGCGGCGCGGCTTCGCGGACGGCTTGGCGACGTGGCGATCTCTGGTTGGCTGGTACCGCTTCGTGATGCATCTAATATCCACCGTTGAATCACGATCCGACGACCTAGATCTAACGTACCAAAACGACCGACGTTTTCCGCCAGAAACATGCCGGAAACCTAGTTCCTACGGCGGCGCCATCGCCGGAACTTCGCCGGAAATCGTTCTAGGCCTAACTACGGGTCATGGGGCGTACCGCGGCGTTCAGGGCGACGAGGCGGAGTCAATGTCATTGATGGCGTGGTCGCGGCCATCCTTCTCCTTCCCAGATCGCTCGCCGAAGTTGACGAAGACGGCCGGCTTGCTTCGGTCGCGGACGGACTCGTCGATCTGGCGTGTAAAACAACATCGCAAAGGGTCAGGGAGGTGCGCCGAGTTGCGTGGAGTTTCTGGTGACCAAAGAGGAGCGGCGCGGGTCGTTGAACTCACCGGAATCCGCCAAACACGGCGGCGGCGGCGTGGCGCTCCGGTGACGAGATTCGCGATGGCGGCGGTATCTAGGGTTAGGGTTTCTGCGGATTGGGGGCGCGGACGTCGAGGCGCTCCTTTTTATGGGGCAGGAGACGTGGGGGAGGGGCTAGGGCTGTGGCGGCAGAGGCCGTGTCGAGCACGGACGTCGATGCCGTTCGGATACGGCGAGGAAGGCGCTGACGGGTGGGGCCGGGGTGGCAGCGAGAGGAGCACGCAGCTGGGCTGCACTATCTACCACGCGCGCGTTAGGATAGATGGGCTCGGCCCAACAGCGCAGGCTGCGCATTTTTTTTTCCAGAAACTGTTTTCTTTTCTGTTTTTAACTAAATTCAAATAACTTTTGATTTATAAAACCAAATCCACTCAAACCAATTTCTATACTTTTGTAAAAACATGCCCCACATGTTTAGCATGTATTGGGGATAAAATATTCAAACTTTATTTAAAATTTGAAATAGGTTTGAAAAGCATTTGCAGATAAAATGCAAATATTGTTTTTGAGACAATTTTCTCTAAATTTCATAATTTGAATTCAACCACAATGCAAACAATGATGCAATGACATGATGCATGATGCAAATGAAAAGTTTTAAATTTTTGTGAAAATTGGGATGTTACAGGGGGATTAGGAATCCCGAACTTAGCAGAGATGAACCTTTGCTTACTTGCGAAATGGATTAAAAATTATCATCTGGAAGAGGATAAACTCTAGAAGCATATTATTGATCATAAATATAATGTCAATAATCCTAATATCTTTTCCTGTTCCTCTACTGGTGTTTCTCCTTTTTGGAAAGGAGTCCTGTGGGCCGCTAATGCAGCTAAAATAGGTTTCCAGTGGAAAGTAGGAAATGGACGTAAAGTTAAATTTTGGGAGGATCATTGGATAGGCCGCTCTAGCTTAGCCATCCAATATTGGGATCTTTACTTTCTGTCAAATGAACAAAATGTTACTGTGGCTGAAGCTTGGGATGGACAAAACCTAAAACTTACTTTTAGGAGATGTTTTACTCAGCGCTTAATGTTGCAATGGTATGAGCTTTTATCTTTTGTTGAATCTTTACACCTTAGTGATGATGAAGATTCTTTACTGTGGAAGCTAGAGTCTAAAGGAGTGTATACTACCAAGTCCATGTATGCTTTTGTTAATTTTAAAGGAATTAATCCTACACATGTGCATGCAGTTTGGAAAATAAAAGTGCCTCCTAAGATTCATTTTTTCCTTTGGTGGATTTCGCACAATAAGACTCTCACTAGAGACAACTTAGCGAAACGACAACATCTAGATGATCTTTCATGCCTATTCTGCTCAGAACCTGAAACTTGCACCCATTTGTTCTTCGAATGTGCTGTTGCAAGATTGGTCTGGGATGAAATTGGTAAAATTACTGGAAAGATTATCTCTCCTGCCTCTTATGAATTGATTGCTGGATTATGGCTTAGTGAATCAAAACATGAGAGCGTGAATGTTATCCATGCAGCCGTTATGTGGGTGCTGTGGAAAACCAGAAACAATCTTTGCTTTAACAGAGATCGTTGGGTTGGTATGCAGGTGGTCTGGAGAATGCTGCACTCTATACTTTCTCAGTGGCGAATACTGCTATCGGGAAATGCAAGAACTCAGCTGGAGGAGGCGTTGAGGGGCTTGGAGAGATTATCTCGAAGCCCTCCTCCTTTGCTCTGGCGAGATGCAGAATGAATGACCCTGTGCCGCTTGGTGAAGCTCTGGCAAAGAGAGCAAGATTTGAGATGAACGTTGACAACTCTGAGTGGGGAGCCACAACTCAAGCTCTGGCCAAAACCCTGGATGCAGCGTCGATGGTGTTAATCGAAGGCGAGAATGGATGGAAGGCGGTCAGCAAATATGGCTGATCTTCTCTTGTCTAAGAAGATGTTGATCAAGACTGCTTCAGATGTAATAGGCCTAGTTTCCTTTTCGCATCAGGCTTTGGGAGTTTAAGAGAACTGTAGATCTTTAGTCTCTGCCTGTTGTTTTGCTTTTAGTTTCTGCAAAGTCTGGGGCGGTGTGTCTGCCGTTTCCCCCGTGAGCTGTAAGAAGGACAAATGTAACAAAACGCTGTTTCATTTCTTTGAAATGGAGCTGGGCGCGAGCCTTTATTTCTAAAAAAAAATTGAGAGATGAGGAGTTTGACAAGTGTGATGAAGATGAAGATTACATGCCCGGAGCGACCCAAGCAACAACGGCACCACCACAAGGAGATGAAGTTCTAGAGGAGGAGAACGAGGTTACCATGAATACCGTTCGTGATAGGATTGTGAATGCTTTGTTTATTGCGCGAGCGACCTAGGATGATTATGTGGATGGCGAACCATGTCGTGAACATGTTTCTTTTGTCTAGTCGATGCCTTTTGCAGTACTCTTATGTCATAACTTTCTATGGATGTGTGTAAATATTAAGAATTTGAAAATTGCGTTCTGAAAAGGCCATTTGCATGTCCGTAAGTGTCAAGTCATTGTTCTGCGATCAAAAAGCATATAAATAACCACCAACAGTCTCACAGGGCATTACAGACATTTCATATCGAATCCACAGTTGGCAGTTGTTGCAACCAAACAGCTTCCAGCTTTCCCACAGTCGTCAACTCACAGCAGCTTTCTCACAGCAGATTCCCCACAGCTGATTTTCAGGAATCCACAGCTCAACCGAACACACCCTTAGTGATTTGAAAGAATTTATATTCAGATCCACACATTTGTCATTTTTATATAGTTTCGAATAGAAAATATTTCATATCAAGATTTTAAAACGTTTGTGTGATACACCAAGGACAACATGCATGTTTTTTCTCTTCAGATTCTTAAAAACTTCTAAATATTATTTTTTTAATTTCTTTTAAATAAAAAGATCATTGTAACTCGAGAGAAAAAATATCTATTCATGGTAATAACCCTAAGAGGATATGCAGTGAAATATGGCATGAAAATTCCACTGAATTCATAATCTTGTCATGTTTTCATAGTTTTGACCATTCTAGAATCAGGGCCGTCTCCAGAAATTTGAGGCCCCGGTGCGAAATGCAAGTTGGGGCCTTATAAATTTATAAAATTTCACTTCGTACTTTCGCATTATTATATAACTAAATCATACTCCAATTTCTAGATCTCATGATTTTTCCTTTTTGTATAAACAATACAAAAATAAATCTGACTGAATTCGATTTCAGTCTCTACATTAATAATGAATTGTAGGTTTATCAAGAAAATAGGAGTAGAATAATGGCATACCTAATAAGCTACAACAGTGCCTTATATGTGAATAATGAAGCAGAAGGACCACACAAATCTTCCAAATATCTGCTAATCTTGAATTAAGAGCACCACCAGGATATGTCAATTATGAATTTTGAACAACACCTTGGTACGCTACACTAGTAGTAATTTAAAGAAAAACAATGGTTTGACTGATTGAAGAACAGATTGATTGATTTTTCTTTTTGCGAATGGATTGATTTGATTCATATCGACTTACCAATAACCAAACTGCAGACTGGAGTCAGAATGATCTTGACAGGAATACGTCTAAGATTGAAGTGCAGAATTTCCGTCGGGGCTATGTGGAACACCGCCGCCGGCTCGCCGAATCGAGCACTCGGGGGGTCGATCAGGTTTGGTGTCGAGCCGCTGAGCGGAGCATCGGGGCAGGCCTGCGCCGGTGCAAATCCACGAAGGCATAGCCGATCGAACTAATTACAAACGAAGTTATCGGGAGCAGTAGTACCTAGAAAATCCAAAACATGCATGCGATCGAGGCGTTAGAAGATTGGGATCGAATCTATATCCTTTTCCCAAGCGTTAAGCATGCCTGCGATCAGGCCAAGCCTGAACCGATGCCCCCTTTTTTTTTACTGAACACATACATCGTAGGAGTACTTGCGATTTGGGGGCCCCAGTTTTTCGGGGGCCCTGTTCGGTCGAGCACCTCGAACACCCTCTTCGACGGGCCTGTCTAGAATGACTTGTGATATAACTTATGGTGTGTGTTGTAAAGGGTACAGGTTTGTATTGTGTATTGCCTAGGCAATGTCGTGTCGCACGGTATCTCACACCTATGGATCTCAATGAAGATGGTTGTGTTTATCAAACGAATCAAATACTCTATTTATTCACTATTATAAAGATAAATAGGGATCAGATATAGACAGGGCACTGGATATATACCGAAATGACTAAATCTACACATGAAACGTAGATACATGAATTTTCTAGAAAAAACTGAAGGATGTTATAAGGGTAAACATAAGTAATACTTCATCTTTACTCTTCATTTTTTTCCAAATAAAATAAAAGAAAAACCAGTAACTCCAGGAACAGTAAAGATACTTCTCGACGACAGAACACAAATCTACCAAGCTCCCCACAAAATTCACGTGAGAACCCAACGTTCCAAAACGAACAGCCTTGCTACTGCTGCACATTTAAACGATTAATTAATTCCCAGCAGTAATCTCCTTTTGACAGTGAGATTACTTGTCGCGCGAGCTTTCATTTCATCCTCACCGGCGGGGGGCAAAACGGGCAACAAAAACTAATCACAAGCACGGACCCTTTTCTACGAAGGTGCGCGTAACGCCGTTAGTGACGGACGGACGGCCCCACCCCCGGAATAAATCAGCTGCCCGCACCTTCAAATAGAAAGTATTTCATATCGAGATTTTTAAACGTTTGTGTGATACACCAAGGACAACATGCATGTTTTTTTCTCTTCAAATTCTAAAAAAAAAACTAAATATATTTTTTGAATTTCTTCAAATAAAAATATCACTGTAACTTGAGAGACAGAAATATCTATTCATGGAATCATGGTAATAACCCTAAGAGGATCTGCGGTGAAATAACGGCATGAAAATTCCACTGCATTCATAACCTTGTCATGTTTTCACAGTTTCGACCATTCTAAATAACTTGTGATATAACTTATGGTGTGTGTTTGTAACGGTATGGGTTTGTATTGTTCCTAGGCAATAGACTGGTCAGAGGGCCAGTGGTTAGCTAGCCGGTGCTGGCTGCCCAGCGACCCGGGTTCGAGTCTCGGCTCGGGCGCTGCTTGCAGCTCCTTTCTTCTATAAAAGTAAGCCCTGGGTGCTAGTGCCCTTGAATCTCGTTTTTTATTATTATTCCTAGGCAATACCGTGTCACACTGTCTCTCACACCTATGGATCTCGACGAAGATGGTTGTGTTTATCAAAGGAATCAAATACTCTATTTGTTCACTATTATAAAGATATTTTGTATATTTCAATATGGATCATTGGATCAGATACAGACAAGACAGGGCCTGAATACAGACCGACTGAATATACACATGAAACATGTAGATACATGAATTTTCTAGAAAAAACTGAAACTTGTTATAAGAGTGAACATAAACAATACTTCATCTTTACTCTTCATTTTTTCCACATAAAATAAAAGAAAAACTACTAACTCCAGGAACAGTAAAGATTCTTCTCGACGAAGGTACACGAATCTACCAAGCTCCCCACAAAATTCACGTGGGATCCTAACGTTCCAAACGAACAGGCTTGCTACTGATGCACATTTCAATGAGTAATAATTAATTCCCAGCACTAATCTCCTTTTGACAGCGAGATTTCTTGTCGCGCGAGCTTTCATTCTCACAGAACAGGGGGGCAAAACGGGCAACAAAAATTAACTACGAGCACGACCTTTTCTAGGAAGGTGCGCGTAACGCCGTCAGTGACGGACGGACCGGCCCCACCCCCGGAATAAATCAGCAGCCCGCACCTTCCGCTTTCCCTCTCCCCCATTCTCCACCCTCCCCTCTCCTGTTCCTTCCTCGCCAAACCAGACCACACCAAACCAAACCAAGCCAAAAACTTCTTCCCCTCTTCGTGCGTGAACCGCGGAGCAAGGAAGGAGGAGTTGGTGGGCTACTAATCGCGGGGTTCCCCCTCCGTTCCAGGCGGTGGGTTCCTCTGATCCCCCTGGTGCTGTGCTTTCTCCTCATTTTTTTGGTGGTTCGTTTCGATTGATTGGGGATAAGCTCATCTGATGGGATGGCGTTGCAGGTTTCCGCCGTCGAGGGAGCATCCGTGAGGTCGTAGCGCCGGCGTCGGTGGCCAAGGTGGAGGGGCCGGTCCTTCTGTGTTCTCTGCCGTCAGAAATTAAATCGATCTAATTCTGGTGACAAATTTCGCTGGTATGAATATATGATGCGCGCTCACCTATTCTGTACCTGTGCGGCTGGGTGAATTTGTGTCTGATCGCTCCAGACGGTCTCTCTCCACTGCAGATTGTGTCGCTGGATTGGGGATTGGGTCAACAGTGGGGGCAAAGGCAGGTAGTTTGCGCCACTTTGCCCCTAAAACCAACTCCGGTATGCCCCCCTCATCATGATGTTCCGTGCTTTCACCAATTTCTGTTGATTGAAGTTCTGCTTTCCACTAACTAACTAACGAAGGGCGATCTATGTTCGGTGCAGATATGGCCGTTGAATCCAAAATGAGTCTGTAGTCTGTAAACATCGGTTGAGCAGTTGTGGTGTGGATCGTCGCAGAAGGGTTTCCTCCATATTAGAAGGAAGGAATCCCTTGGCCTGACTCCTCCATGGCTTCTAATTCCTAGTGTAGAGCTTGTAAATTTCTAGTGCTGCTGTAAATACTGGTAGTGGCTGACTGAAGCTTCGCCCTCCTGATCCCTCGAGTGAAGATGTCGTCAGCTGGTGTCATTGCCCTTGGGCCGATGCCCGACGAGCTCGGCTTCCTGCCCATCAGGTCTGCACACTGTCTCTCCAGGTCACAGCTGCAAGATTCCATTCTCATCTTCCTCGCTGTGCCCGGTGCGCCACCGATGCCCATGAGTGTGCTGGGCACTGATTCCATCGCCTCTGTCAAGCTGCGCATCCAGAGGTTCAAGGGCTTTGTGATGACAAAGCAGCGGCTTGTGCTTGACGGGCATGAACTGTCCCGCAACAACTGCCCCGTCAAGGATTATGGGCTTGCCGATGGGAATGTTCTACACCTTGTTGTCCGCTTGACTGATCTCCGGGTGATTAACATTGAGACGGCCAGCGGGAAGAAATTTCAGTTTCAGGTGGACCAGAGCCGCAACGTCAAGTACCTCAAGAGTAAGATTGCAGCGGAGGGTGGTGAGGACGACCTTGGTAGCCTGGAGGATGACAAACTCGAATACGACGGTGAGGTGCTTAAGGACCACCAGGTGATTGCTGATATTAGCAAGAGGGATGATGCAGTGCTTCATTTGTTCATCCGCCAACCAGCAAAGTTAAGGACACAACAAGTTGAAAAGGATACCGTGGTTACAGTTGACAACCCTCAGGAGAAAGAGAACCTTCAAAATGAATCTGTTGTTGTGACCTCTGCAAAACCAGCTGGTGGCAAGCCTGCTCCTGTTGAACCAATTGTTGTTAACCGGAAGGTCAAGCTTTCACCTGAAGTGCTGAAAATGATTGACTCAGCAAGAGCTGGTATTGAGAATGGACACACGCCAATTATGTCAGCAGAAGGTTCAGGTGGTGTTTACTTCATGCAGGATTCATCAGGCCAGAAGAATGTTGCAGTGTTTAAGCCCATTGACGAGGAACCTATGGCCAGAAACAACCCGAGGGGTCTTCCACTGTCTACTGATGGGAAGGCATGAAGAGGGGGACACGTGTAGGGGAAGGTGCACTCAGGGAAGTTGCAGCTTATATTCTCGACCATCAGATTGTTGTCCGTGAATCGGGTCGCAGTGTTGGGTTTTCTGGTGTGCCTCCCACAGCATTGGTCAAGAGCTTACATAGGGGGAAGAGCTTCAAGTTAGGATCTCTGCAGATGTTCATGGACAACAATGGCAGCTGCGAGGATATGGGTCCCCGGGCCTTTCCAGTGAAGGAGGTCCACAAAATAGCAGTGTTAGATCTTAGGCTAGCGAACGCTGATCGTCACGCAGGGAACATTCTAGTTTCCAAGGAAGAAGGTGGCACCTACAAGCTGATCCCAATTGATCATGGTTACTGCCTGCCAGAGAAGGTGATTATTTCACTCTTGCATAACTTGCAGCTCCTTGCATCGTAGTCCTATGTCGTGCCAATCATAATTTTATTGCCTTGTCGTAATGCAGTTTGAGGATTGCACCTTTGAGTGGCTTTACTGGCCTCAAGCCCGTGAGCCGTTCAGCGAGGAATCTATTGAATATGTTAGATCCCTAGACGCTGAAGAGGACATCAAGCTTCTCAAGTTCCACGGATGGGAGCTGTCTTCAAGGTGTGCCCGTGTCCTGCGCATCAGCACCATGCTCCTGAAGAAGGGGACGGCACGAGGCCTCACACCGTATGACATAGGACGTATATTGTGCAGGGAGACTGTGAATAGAGACTCCGAGATCGAGGACATCATCCAGGAAGCAGAGGATGCTGTTCTTCCAGGGACAAGTGAGAACCTGTTCCTGGAGACTGTATCCGAGATCATAGATCGCCACCTCCTCGTCAAGTAATATTTGGTTTTTAGACACTCAGAATAACTGATCTAGTTGTTCGGCTGTATCCCAGTTTGCTGTAAGTATGTTTCACAAGGCACTGCTCCAGGCCTGAATGGACTGATGATTTCATTTGTTTTTATCCCCAAACCGCTCAAGTACATTTCCTTTGTGTGAATATAGATGGATGTCTGTGTGGTGCTGCGTTTGACCTTATGAGCAAATTAGGTAAGGGACTAAGGCCCAGTTCTTTTGAGCTTCGCTTGTGCATAAGCCCCTCTCAGCCGAGCTGTCCAGAGAAACAGCTGTGGATTTAAGCTAACCAGAAAATGCAGTCCAGTTCTTTTGGGCTTCTTCTGTCCTAGCTTATAGTGTGAGTTGTCCGATAAAAAGTCTGTAATGCCCTTGTGATAAATTTATGCTCTAACAAACACATTTTGAGTTCTTTTGTGTTGTTTTCGCATGTATGATCACAATATAATATTTCCAACGTCTTGGTCGGCTGCTTCTCTCGAGGCTGGGGTTCGGGAAGCAGCTGGAGTCGGGGGCGGCCGCGTAGACCAAGCCCGCGGCGGCCTCCCGTCGGCCGGAGGATGGCCGCAGCTTACTGACCATCGCCGAGCTCGAGATCGACTCGAGTCGGCCGACGAGATAGGGAGCGGCTCCGGTGGAGGCGGCGTCGACGGCGGACGGCGGCGGCGACAGTGCGGACGGCGGCGGCAGCGGCAACGAGGAACCCTAGTCCATGTTTGCTCGGGAGACAGGAAGAATCGGGAACTGCTCGTTTCGGGGAGAAAAAATAACCGGTTCGGCTCAAGCAGCGGTGGCATTTCAGTGTAATTTGCATGTCCAACAGGGGCAGAGCAAAGAAACGTTTCGCTCCACTTGCGGGAAGCTGCGGGCTGGTGCGGGAAGTTGGGGTAACCCAGCTTCTCCCCACTGTGAAGGAACTGTGAAAGCTGGCTGTCCAAATAAGCGGCTTAAAATCGAGTTCTTTTCGGCTTAGGCTTATTTTGACCATTAAGCTCTCTAGAAGCTCCAAAAGAACCGGGCCTAATACATGTTGATTTTGCTGGAGCCCTTGCCTTTGCCAGCGCTTCATCATGCGTAAAAATCCTTATCTTGTCAGCGTGTGTTTTCCATTTGCAATTCACAAAAGATGCATGAAGAATACAAGCGTTTGCTGAAGTTGCAATCAGAACGAGTTGAACCTGTGCCCGAAATATTAGTCTGGAGCTTGTGGCTTCTTCATTTGGGTCGTACATTTTGTCACCTCTTCACGCTTGTATTTCTAGAAGTCAACCGTGTGCTTCCACCCGTCGAATTGTTCTACAGTCAATCTGCATTTTTATTTTCAGCAAGTTGATTCTCATGGCCGACCAAATCAAACGGCATAATTAACCCTGGACAAGCGGAGGTTAAAAGGACTGAAAGGCACGTGCAGCTGTTTACTTTGACTGACGAACGCCACGGAATCAAAGATCTGAACTGAAGAGTGCGTGGCTATCCTCTGAAATATCTCCACATCATACCTTGCTGTGCACTATATCTCTACTTGTTTTTTCAGTGTTTGAGAATGAAAGAATGAGAATGAATCTCTGATTGTATTGATGATAGAGTTGGGTATTTATAGGTCCCAACAGATGCATACAAAGGTCGGTTACAAGGATCGCGTCCCCTCGGAGGGAGGGACGCAGCGTTTGGACAAAAGCAACTGCCAAGTTTGCTTAGGATCTAAGCTAATATCTAACTGGCTAGTTAGCCTAATATCTAAGCTAATTTATTCCTAACACTCCCCCTTGGACAACGCAAATCCTTGAAAATCTCTTGTATAATCTTCGGATCTTCTTGCATAGTCTTTAGATTGTTCTTGTGTATCCATGAGGATGTCCTTGTTAGAACAATGTCCTTTGTAGATTCTAGCATCTTGAAATTCTTCATCTTTAGAGTCTCTCCTCCAAAAACCCTGTGGGAAAAATATGAGGAGATTTGTATTTGATATGTTGTTAAAACTCCTTTAAACCCTGTGGGCAAAATATAAGGAGAAAATGATACAACATATACTGATTATTGTCTCATTGATAACTCATATGAGAAAAATCTTGATAGGAAAAATCTCATTAGTGAGTTTAGAGATCAATAAATATGCCTTATATACTTCCTTAAAAACCCCGGTGGGGAAAATAGAAAAGTATGACATATGATAATGAAAATATATTGCCTCATTTAGCACCTTATATGAGAACCTTGAGAGTAAACTCATAAAGTGAAAAGGAGTGAAAATGAGTGCAATAAGACGTGCCACTGAAAACACCTCTAAAACCTAGTGGGAAAAATATAAGGAGAAAGCAAAATGGCATATCCGAACACTTGTATTTATATTGTCTCATTAAAAACCTTTTATGAGAAACCATGAGGGGAAAACTCATCAAGGGAAAAAGAGTACAATATATATGATCAGAGGATCATCGATGGGTCATGACATGGAAGTTTACTCCCCCTGAACTTTGCAAATCTCAACAAGTTTCTTGCAACATTGTTCTCTATATAACCCATATGCATTTGAGCAATACAAGTGGTATTATCTTCATAGATAATGGTAGGTGATTATGTTGAATTTTAACCACAATTTTGAATGTGGTATCATTCTGTGAAGTCATATACATTTTATGATGCTTCGTATAAAGTGATTATTCCAGAATGATTAGTGCTAGTAGACATTAGAGTCTATATTGAAGACTTCCCTTAAAAGGATCTTCCACAGAATTCAGTCATGGATATGGCATTTTCGGGATTAGATAATTATAACCAATATATGTATATCACACAATAGTCAATTCTTGATGTTCCTGAGGGATTTAATCAAGATTTTTAGTGCCTTGAAGATATCAAAGGATATTAATTACACAAGCACTGCAAATAAATTGACATCAAAATATTGTCACACGTGATGCAGTTTGCGAGATATGGAACTAGAGGTCCCCATACCACTTCATCATTGCTACTATGTGTAAAATGAGTTTGCATCCCTGTTAGGGATAGTATGACCATATTTGTATTTGATATGATTTATCCATATTTAATTTCTACCATATTTTATGGATATGTAATGACTGAGGGATTATTCTCAAGTTGTGAACTTGAATAGTATTTGGTTTCATCCAAATCTCCGTCTTGATATGATTGCGAGTACCTTTCATGTATTGTATAGACTTCAATGATGAAATCATCGACATAAACATAGGTCATGTAGAATCCAATGAGGGATTTTGTTAATGACTACATGTAAGCAATCTTTATCTGAGTTATTTCGAAAGAAATCTCATAGTCGATTGTACCACACGAATTTTGACTATTTAAGTCATTGAGTGACTTTTGATGTTGCGATTTGTTCTTGGACATTTAGATAGATATCCGAGCTAAGTGATCCACATGAATATGAAATCACCGTGTCTATCGACTGCATGGATACTTTATTTGTACTGCCAATAATATTAATATCGAAACATAATTCCAGTTATACCAAGAGGGTATGTTACAACATAATCGATGTCGGGTCTCTGCGTGAACCCTTGTGCTACAAGCCTCGCTTTTTCACCACCTCATTATGAACGAAAATTCATTTGTATTCCAAAAGGGAAGATACTTATGAGGAGAATGTATTACTGTGGTAAATACCTCTCTTTTGTTTAGCGAATGCTATTCTTGTTTAATTGCCTCCTTCTAGTTGAACCAATATATGAGTGCATGAGGCACTCTACCATGGATTTTGGTTCAGGGCCCTAAAGGTTTTAGCAATTTAAGAATAAATATTTGTCGACAAATGTAGTCTTTATGTTATATGATTCTATTGAATCAATGAAAATTGTGGAAATAATATTTACATCTTTTAACTCCTCGTGATTTCCCATAACAATGGAGTCAAGATGTTTCGATGTCCCAACACTTAAAAACTGTGTGCACATATATGTTGGGTTTGGATGACGAGCATCCATTATGTGTTATTCAACTTGAGGTTGAACTACATTTACTAGTTGAGGATATAATTTCCTCTATTTCCGCGGATACATATGAGAAGTTATTTCTCATGTGACCATATTTCTCCCCCCCCCCCTTGCTCTCATTTGGGAGAATAGTGGTTGTATGAGATACTTCCACTTTGTATGCCACATTGCATGCATGCATAATATGATTTCATGACGTCTTTGTCATAAGTAAATGTATGTGGCAGATTTGCAATGTGTTGCAAATATATTGAACTTTATGTTCAGATTTTAAGTACGTGAATATGAGGATGAATGTCTATGACATTTATAATTTATCGGCATTCTTGTTGGTACGAATGTCCCACTAATGCCGAAAATATCCTTATTTTAAATATAATCAGCGTACGGGCTATAATCAATCCCTTGATAGGAGCTTGATATATTTATAATTGACGGATAAATAAATCGTAATACCTCACATAGATCCCAAAAAAAGTGAGGGCCTGTTAATATACGCTAGAGTGGTGATATCGGTATATAACCGAATTATCGCGGATAGGTGATACGTCTCAAACGTATCTATAATTTCTAATGTTCCATGTTGATATTATACCAATTGTTACATGTTTTTATATACACTTCATAGCATTTTTATGCATTTTCTGGGACTAACCTATTAACAAGATGCCACAGTGCCAGTTCCTGTTTTCTGCTGTTTTTGTATTCCAGAAAAGCTGTTCTGGAAATATTCTCGGAATTGGACGAAACTTGGACAGAACTTTCTATTTTCCTGACATGTACACGGAGTCCAAAGGAGAGACGGAGGCGACCGAGGAGGCAGCCACGCCAGGGCCGTCGCGGCCCCACCTCGGGTGCCTCCAGACGCCGCCCTTTCGCCTATATAATGCCTTCGTCCAGAAAACCCTAAATACTCGAACCTCCATCCACGAAAAGTTCCGTAGCCGCCGTCGTCGTCAACCCTAGTTCGGGAGGGTTCTGAAGCTCTTCCTGGCACCCTGCCGGAGAGGGGAATCATCACCGGAGGGCTCTACATCACCATGCCTGCCTCCGGAGTGATGCGTGAGTAGTTCATCCTTGGACTACGGGTCCATACCAGTAGCTAGATGGTTGTCTCTCCTCCTTGTGCTATCATGTTTAGATCTTGTGAGCTGCCTATCATGATCAAGATCATCTTATTGTAATACTACATGTTGTGTTTGCTGGGATCCGATGAATATTGATACTATGATCAAGTTGATTATCAATCTATCTTATATGTTATTTATGATCTTGCATGTTTTCCGTTACTAGTAGATGCTTTGGCCAAGTAGATGCTTGTAACTCCAAGAGGGAGTATTTATGCTAGATAGTGGGTTCATGCCTCCGGTAATCTGGGCGAGTGACAGCAACGTCTAAGGTTGTGGATGTGCTGTTGCCACTAGGGGTAAAACAACAATGCTTTGTCTAAGGATAATTGTATTGTTTACATTATGCACATTACTTAATGCAATAATCTGTTGCTTGCAACTTAATACCAACGGGGAACACGGATGTCAACCTGAAGGTGGATTATTAGTCATAGATGTTGTTGGATAACGGTCTATATATCTTGTTGTAATGCCCAATTGAATATCATAGTAGTCATCTTGTCATATATATGCATTGTCATGCGCTCTCTATTCATCAATTGCCCAGCTGTAATTTGTTTACCCAGCATGTTAGTTATCTTTTATGGAGAGACACCACTAGTGAACTGTGGACCCCGGTCCATTCTTTTACATTGATAATACAACCAACTGCAATCATTGTTCCTTTTCATTCTCTGCAATTAAACACTATTTTCCACACCATACGTTTAATCCTTTGTTTACAGCAAGCCGGTGAGATTGACAACCTCACTGTTTCGTTGGGGCAAAGTAGTTTGATTGTGTTGTGTGCAGGTTCCACGTTGGTGATCGAGTAAACGGCGCCACCAACAACCTTCAGAGGTGCCTTTTACTCCTACTGGATCTGACAACCTTGGTATCTTACTGAGGGAAAACTTGCTGCTGCACTGCTTCATACCTTCCTCTTGGGGTCTCCCAACGAACGTGTGCTTTAAAGTCATCAATAGGAAATACTTGTTTGATTTCCACGTACTTAATTATTGCAAGGGGAAGCGGTATGATATACAGTTGGTATGATCTATAATAGATCTGCGGCGTGTATGACCGCATGTCTCCAACAAGATGTTGGTATATTATATTCTATTGAAGTGGTCATTTAATTAGATTTGATTCTTTTGATAAAGAATTTATTTACACCATTTTGGCTATGTACATGAGGTACTTGATACAATCATAAATACTCGTGAAAATGGCATTCAAATTGTATAACCCAAATGCTAGAATAATTTGCTCTTATTGGATAATTTAAGCAATTAATTTAGTAAAACCATGGGTTCATGGAGATTACAGACTCACATAAGGGCATCTATTAGATGTTCATAAATACCATGAATATATGTCTCAAAATGGTTGAGTAGTCCATATATAGCTTCTTGAATGTGTTCAAGAATTTGAGTGGCTACTTTATTAATTTTTAAGGTGAGAGAGCCTTAAAATTTATTTACTTATACGCATGGCACATTTAGTGCACATAAAGTCTGATGACTTGAGAATTTTGCTAATTTTAAGTGTGACCAAAAGAATTGTCTATGATTTCCGTAACATCCCTATTTAAGGGTGACCAAGGCGAACATGCCAAATCTTCAATCTATGAAGATACGGAAAATTATTGTGGACGCAACGAAGTTTAGTATGAAACTTTATTCATACATTCATATCATGTCTGAGGAACATGATATAATGGACAACATACCTCATGTAGTGGTATGGTTATAGGCTGATGCATGGGATAGTTCTGAGACTAAACAATGTCTCCAAAATATCTTGGGAATTTTATTCCGCAAGAAATCTATAATTCTGAAGGAGTGATTTCCTTTTCCCATTGAACTCATATTAATTACTAAATTTTGTGGTATAACCAAACCAAATGATTGAAAGCATTCATACGTATAATGGTTTATACAAAAAAATATTTGATAATCTTGATAGTTATCTTATCACTTTTGGCCGGTCATTATGATTCTATTTGTCATTTTACCTACACTTTACATTGATTTCTCGTGGTCCTTTCCGGGACCATTGCGATTCTTAGTATTTGAGTACTATGAATTTTAGGTAAGGGTACATCACCTGTGGGGTGTATATGATGATTCTTAATAAGAAGAATTGTATATTCTTACCCTGAAATGGAGATGACAATGTTGATGCACTGTCATCAAAATAGGATGTAAAGTGATTTTTAGGTTTTGGATCAGATTTTTTTTTTCTTTAGCTCTCTGATCACAAATTATCAACTTGGAGTTGATTCTATAGACAAACAGAATTATAAGCTGCAATGGACTATAAGTCCAACAAAATAAATGGGTGAATATTCACTTTGTATTTATGCAGCATATATCTCCTTGATGGAGGTTGAGGAAAATGAAAATTTATCCAATTTTCTCTCATCTAATGTGAGTTCATGAATTCTTTTGTGGAAATGCCAGCCATGTCCTACATGATATGCTCATGCAATTCATTTACCATGATAGTAAATTAAAATGAAAAAATGTTTGGACTATGCATATTTATGGTCAAGATGAATTCTTAATGACCATAATGTAGACATTCAATATTGAGACATTAAATGATATTTCTATCATGCTTTGGATTTCATTCCTAAAGGGATGGGTAATGTTACATTCACCGCCAAAACATAGATGTGTATTTTTAACATTGGTTAGCCATGGTGAAAAAACAATCATCACCATGTGATGTAGAACCTATTTCATTGGCAATTTTATCTCATAATTTTCAGCAAAAATGCATGATTAGGCCGCATATATACTTGGTCAGAGGACCTAAATAGACGGTCAAGAGACTGAATTCAAATACAACAATGAGCGTGCAGATTTAATTGCAAGTTGCATAATCTGATACACGAAATTGAACCAAGCCAAGGGCTATCCTGCATAATTAAGTAAGATTGGGGTCTTAGTAGTAAATGCAGGGGTTTATGCGTGTCTGAAAGAGAAATGAAGGATTAAAATGCAAAAGCTTGAAGGGATAAGGTTCCATCGTCTTCTCTGCGCACATGAAACAATCGATTCATCTGTAGATAGCTTTATACAGAGAGGAGAAAAAAAATCCATCGTCGCTGTAGGTTCGTGTACACCGGAGGGCGCCGCTTTGCGACTGAGAGTCCGCGCCGGAGGTCGCTACAGTTCGTCAAGCCAGGCGCCGAAAGGCATCGTGCTTGTTTCGAGATTTCTGCGTGTAGCGTCCTACGTGCCGTGAGGAACCAGGCCGAGGGTCGTGGCCACCGCCTCGCCGAAGGCTTCGGGGTGCGCCTTTGGAGGTCCTGGTCACGCACTGGCCAGGGTGCAGCCGCATGGTGCGTCGGCCGTCGGACGCCACTGCCACCGCGCTTAGGGGGACGCGCTATCGCAAGGAGAGGAGTAGCTTCGGGGCCGAGGACCGCCGCGCGTGCTGTGACCTGCCACCGTTTCGAGGCTAGGCACCGGGCCCTTGGCTCGCCGCAAGGACACGCCGATGCGGTGTCTTGTCGGCTGTCACCGCCCCTGTTTCCGGTTGATGGGGCTGCGCCGGCCGCGGTGTGCCGCCGCGCTGCGCCCCGAGGTCCGAGCCAGGGACAGCGGGTTGCGTCGCCATTGGAGGTCGCCTTTGTCGCGCGTAGGCGACCACCGGCCGGGAGCCGCGTTTCGAGAGGAACCGCCGCCGTCCGCCCGTCCTGGTCACGTGCGCGCGGTGCTGAGGGCGCCGCCGTGCGTCGGAGAACGCTGATGCGAGTGCCGGCCGGGGGCCGTCATCGCCACTGTCGTTCGCCCTGCTGCAGGGAGGAGCCACGACGGAGTGGCCGTGGCCGCGATATTTGAAGGACGACGTGATATCGTTGATGCATCGCTCGACTTACCTTTTCTTCTTCTCCCTGTTCTCTGTTCTTTTCGTGGCCTGATGCTCTCGGTAGAGACAAAGTGTCGTGGGGTAGATAACACGGAAGATGCTACTTTGGGGTAGCTTGAGTTGATGGGCAAGGCGACCCTGGCGTCTGGGAGATTTTTTAGCACTGCAGGGACAAAGGGTTTACCCAGGTTCGGCCTCTCCATTGGAGATAAAGACCTACTTCCTGCTATCTTGTTATTGATCTCGATCTCGATAACCCGGCTACGACAACAGAGCCGGATCTCGATCTAGGTTACAAGGTTGAGGTGTTTCTCTCGATGGTTCTCTCGCCTAAGCTTGGATCGTAAAAGTTCCCCTTCAACTAGGGCTCAGGGACCGGTTTATATAGACGACCGGGTCTCCTGGCACTTTACAATACGAACCCGGGCTCTACCCAGAATCGGAGTCCTACTCTAGCTCTTCTAGCCTTCGTGTCCTCCAAGTTCCAAACCGCCTCTGGTCTTCTAGAAACTTCCCTTCCTGAACCGGGTTACCGCCAAAGCCTCTGGCCCAGCAACATAACCCGGCCCATGCTGATGGTTAGCTGGCCTGGCCGGGCCTCCTGCCCGGCGGGTCACGCTTCCCTCTGCATGGGCCTACCGGGTTATCATCCCCCCATCAGTAGCCCCCAGATTAACCTGGCTGCCAAGTGCCGGGTTAGCTGTCCACAGCTTCCTGGGACTAACAGTTAGAAAATTTTCAGACTTTTTGCGCATGTAGCCCCCAAGTTCCGGGTTAACTTGCCTGCGGTAACCTGGGACTAACATAACTTCTTGCATCTTAACAGGAAGACCATGCCAAGGCCCAGGCTGAAATCACCCGGCTTAAGGACACTGCCAAAACTGAATCTGAGACCCGGGCTGATCACGCTGCTCAACTCTAGGCCTTAGAAGAAAAAATTACTGCTCTGACGCAAGAAAACTCTGATCTGAAAAAGGATATGCAGGAGAACGAGGAGAACTTCCAGGAGCAACAAGAGACACTGCAGAAGCAGCTGGATGAAACCAACAGCGAGCTGACCCGGCTAAAAAGAATGATCACCTCTATGGTTGAATCTTTAGTGGGTAACTTTGAACTCGAACTGAACTAAACAAGCAAAGCCGGTTTTAAAATCTCACTGTTTTTTTTCCTTACGCAGGCCCTCGCGACGGGAACCTCCGCAAAACTGCTGCAGAGAAGATCAAATGCATGTACACGCTGACACGTCAGCTGTACTTTGGCAGCTGCGAGGTCATCAAAGCCGCTAGGCTCTGGGAGAACCCGCCAAGCAATACACTGAAGTCCTTGGGCATCTGTCAACAATGCCACAATGGATCCATCTGCTCAAGAGATCTGTGCAGGGCCGGGGTGATGCGAGGTCTTGCCTGGCAAAGGCCTACCATCCCCAGCTAAACCCGGCTCCACTGAAGAAGGGCTTTCCTCAGTTTGACACTGATGGCAAGGAGTTCGATAAGAAGTGCTACGCCCGGGTTGTGAAGCAAACCCGGCACGTTGCCACTGTAATTGCCAGCAAGATGAAGCTCACCACTTTGCAGCTTGGATATACTGAAAATGATGAAGAGATCATGGATGACGAGCCACAACGCGTCGATCTCCTCCAAAGCTATAAGGATTCCATTGACCCGGCAAAAACTGCTCCTGGTACCTCCACTGCTCCCAGCTCCTCTACGCCAGTTATTCCTCCTCCGTCACGGGCGATAGCTGAAGAAGATGATGAAAACTTCTTCCAGCCACTTCGAAAAATCACCCGGCGCAAGACCAAGGCCAAAGAAACCGACGAGACCAAGGAGCCAGAGCTAACCCGGCGGCCGCCGAAGAAGAGACCCGGCAAAGACCGTCGAGAACAACCAACCGGCTCTCCTCCCCGTGACCCGGCTCCTGAAGCCGAGGCTTGAAAACTTACGCAGATGCTTTATCTCTGCAAGAAAACAATCTTATTCGGCCCTTTGGGCTTATTGTAATAACTTTAGCACTGTTTGCACTATGCCTGTGATGGTGCGCCTATGCACCTGATGAAACTTTTATGCTACTCTCAAACTTTTGCTTGAAATATGCCTCTTCTGTGGTTTTGATGACCCTTTTGATTTCTTTAACTGTGAGCCGGCTTTCGCATGGATACCCTGTCGCTACTTCTCTGAGAAAAACAGGGTCGAACCAAGTCCCAATGGGCTTCATGGTTGATTGAATTTCCAGGTGAGCAATCAGGCCATAAAATTGCGAGTCACATCAGCTCAACAGCAAGATAACCAAGAATAAACTAGTGGCATAAAGCCGGGTCTTGGGATTGCAGCTACAAACTATTGAAGTAAGAGCCCCCAAGACCTGGATCAATGTTTATAAAGTAATGGCTTAACTATGCAACATTACCCCATTGATCCTCATACTGGTGGGACACGCTCTCTGGGCGTCCTCAAAGATAACTATGCACTTGTTCTATGACAAAAACATAAACAACTAAAATGTAAACTACACCTTCATACTTCTGAATCCAAAATACTGAAGCTAAAACTGCACAGCCGGGTCACAAAACATCGAGACCCGGATGACCGTAAAAGCCGGGTCTTGGGACAAGCCCCAAGGACAAGCCCCCAAGACCAAACTTAACATAGAACTATGCAACACTACTATCAAACATAAAAAAGAAACTGAAAAAACACAAATTTCTGTTCAACCTTCACTTTATTGATAGAAAAGGTTAGGTCAGCAAGCCGCCTCATTAAAAACCTTCCAGTCCCCTTAGGTACCCTGGTAAGGAAAAGAGCGCGTCTGAAACCTGCTGCCTGTTACATCGTGTTTTACATCTCATATCTCTTTCTCATGCTAAGTATAGTATGGGCGCAGCTGGCAATGTTCCATGGCCTCTCACGCTCTTCCAATGAAAAGGTAGAGTGCGATGTGTCATTCACAGACTCGGACTTTTCTCTTGCATCCACTAAATAATATGAACCATTGTTCAATTTCTTGCTTATGATGAAGGGCCCTTCCCAAGGGGGAGATAACTTGTGCATCCCTTCTTGGATTGCACCCATCGCAGCACTAAATCTCCCTCCTGGAAAGTGCGAGTTTTAACCCGGCGACTATGATACCGCCTCAAATCTGCTGATACACTGCTGATCTCTCCAGTGCTTGTTCTCTGTTCTCCTCAAGCAGGTCCACAGAATCCTGCCGGGTCTGCTCATTTTCTGTTTCAACGTAAGCCGCCACGCGAGGCGAGTCATGAATTATATCACTTGGCAAAACTGCCTCTGCCCCATACACCATAAAGAAAGGGGTCATCTTTGTGGATCTGTTTGGTGTTGTGTTGATTCCCCAAACTACTGATGGCAACTCCTCAACCCACGCTCCAGCGGCTCTGAGACACGGGACCCGGAGACGTGGTTTCAAACCTCGAAGCAACTCCTGATTTGCTCGTTCTACTTGTCCATTGGCCTGTGGATGAGCAACTGAAGCAACATCTAAACGTATACCCTGATTTCCACAAAACTTTGCCATCTCACCAAGGGACATGTTAGTACCATTATCTGTGATGATACTATGAGGATACCCAAACCTGTGTATGATCTGCTTCAAAAACTTGACTGCTGTAGCTGCTTCACAATTAGTAACAGGCATCACCTCAACCCACTTTGTAAACTTATCAATGGCAACCAAGAGGTGGGTTTTCTTGCAAGGAGACATGCTAAAAGGACCCACCATATCAAGCCCCCAAACTGCAAAGGGCCAAGTCAAGGGTATTGTTCGCAACTCCTGAGCCGGCACATGAATTTGCCTTGCATATCTTGGCAACCATCACATCTACTCACCAAGCGCTCTGCATCTGCCTGAGCTGTGAGCCAGAAGAAGCCGTGTCTGAAAGCTTTTGCTACTAAAGACCTTGTTGAAGCATGATGACCACAATCTCCCTCATGAATCTCTTTCAAAATTTGCCGGCCTTCCTTTCCAGACACACATCTCTGAAATACTCCAGAAACACTTCTCTTATATAACTCGCCATCAATAACTACGTAGGCCTTAGCCCGGCGCACAATTTGCCGGGATATAACTTCCTGCTCTGGCAGCTCTCCACGCAAAAGATACGCCAAATAAGGTTCTGTCCACTCTGGAATTTCATGAGTTGCTGCTACCAATTGCGAATCCGGGTCTTCCTGACCCGCCAGTTCCTCTACGCCCTGAGGCTTGACTGATGGAGTCCATAGCTCGTCCAAGAAAACGTTAGGTGGAACCGGCTCTCTGCGTGAGCCGAGTCTTGACAAAGCATCTGCAGCATCATTTTTCCTGCGGTCAATATGATCCACCTGATAGCCTGAGAAAAACCCGGCTACCCTGTCCACCTCTCTCCTGTAAGCCGCCATTGTCGCATCTTTTCTATCCCATGTTCCTGAAACTTGCTGTGCCACAAGATCTGAATCCCCATAACAATTAATATGCTTGATGCTCATCTCCTTTGCCATACGCAAACCATGTAACAAGGCCTCATATTCTGCCACATTGTTAGAGCAATCAAAGTGAATTTGCAAAACATAGCTCAGCTTATCACCCTTGGGAGAAGTTAACACAACTCCAGCTCCTGAACCTTGTGCTTGCTTAGACCCGTCAAAGTGCATAACCCAAGGCTTGAGACCCGGCGCAAGGGTGGTGCACTCAACTGTGTCCAATCATTAAGAAAATCGCCAATGCCTGCGATTTGATAGCTGTACGAGGCACATAGTCAATGTGGTAAGGCCCCATCTCTATTGCCCACTTGGCAATTCTTCCTGTAGCTTCTGAATTCCTGATAATATCTGCTAAGGGTATTGAACTCACCACTGTGATTGGATGCTCCTGAAAATATGGTTTCAACTTTCTACTTGCCATGAAAACACCAAATACTAGCTTCTGCCAATGCGGATAGCGCTGCTTTGCTTCTGATAACACCTCACTAACATAATAGACCGGCCTCTGAACCGGGTTTTCCTTGCCTTCCTCCTTACGCTCGACCACCACCACAGCACTCACAGCCTGAGGCCCGGCAGCGACGTATAACAGCATGGGTTCCTTGGGACCCGGGGCCGCCAGAACTGGCGCTTTGATAATTGTTTCTTCAGAGCTTCAAATGCCTCGTCTGCTTCCTGATTCCACACAAAATTGTCTGTTTTCTTCAGTAACTTGTACAAAGGTATTGCTTTTTCTCCGAGCCGGGATATAAACCGGCTTAGCGCAGCCACACATCCTGTCAACTTCTGAACATCTGCCAATTCCTCAGGTTTTTTCAAACTTGGATGGCTCTGATTTTTTCCGGGTTTGCCTCAATTCCACGCTCTGACACAATGAAACCGAGCAATTTTCCTGCTGGAACTCCAAACACGCACTTTGTAGGATTGAGCTTCATCTTGTACTTCCTCAAATTTTTGAATGTTTCTGTAAGGTCACTGATAAATGACCCGGCTTTTTCTGACTTGATCACCACATCATCCACATAAGCATGCACATTGCGCCCAATCTGATCATGAAAACAATTTTGAATGCACCTCTGATAAGTTGCTCCTGCGTTCTTCAACCCAAAAGTCATGGTCTTGTAACAAAAAGCACCAAAGGGGGTGATGAACGATGTCTTTTCCCAATCCTGCCTGTTAAGCTTGATCTGATGATAACCTGAATATGCGTCCAGAAAACACAAGAGCTCGCTGCCTGCACTGCGTCAACAATTTGGTCGATGCGCGGCAGTGCGAACGGGTCTTGGACAATGCTTGTTGAGACTTGTAAAATCAATACACATCCTCCACTCATTATTTTTCTTCAGAACCAAAACCGGGTTAGCCAACCACTCTGGGTGGAAAACCTCCATGATAAAGCCGGCTTCCAATAACCGGGCTATCTCCTCTCCTATAGCTTTTCTTCTCTCTGCGTTCATTTTTCTCAAACCTTGTTTCACCGGCCTTGCCTTTGGATCAACATGTAAACGGTGCTCAGCGAGTTCAGTCGGAATGCCTGGCATGTCACTAGGTGTCCACGCAAAAACATCCCGATTCTCACGGATGAACTCGATGAGCGCGCTTTCCTATTTATCAGTTAGGCTGGTCCCTATGGCGAACTGCTTGGAGGAATCCCCAGGCACAAAATCCACCATCTTAGTATCCTTTGCTGCTTTAAACTTTGCCCTGTCATCTTCTGTTGTTGGTTTTTTGAGCGCTTGTTGTCCTGCGGGTCAAGATTAGACCTGTAAGCTTTCAACTCCTCTCTAGCACAAGTTCGCTCTGCCAGGGCTGCATCTCCCTCGTCACATTCTGCTGCAATTTCTCTGTTACCATGAATAGTGATGATCCCCTTGGGACCCGGTATCTTCAACTGCAAGTATACATAACACGGCCTTGCCATGAACTTGGCAAAGCCGGCCTTCCAAACAACGCATGATAAGGACTTGGAAATTTCACCACCTCAAAGTGAGCCACTCTGACCTGAAGTTATGGATAGACTCGCCAAAAGCAACCTCTAATGAAATTTTTCCCTCTGGTGTAGCAGACTTCCCAGGAACTATACCATGAAATATTGTTGACGTTTTCTGCAACTGTGACTCCTTCAGACCCATACGCATAAATGTTTCCCAGTACAAGATATTAATGCTACTGCCACCGTCCATCAAAACCTTCTTTAACTCAAAGCCATGAACTTGAGGAGCCACAACTAACGCAAGCAGACCCGGGTGCTCCACCACATCCGGGTGATCTGCTCTGCTCCAAGTAATAGTATGCTCTGACCATCTCAAATACCTTGGTACCCCTACAGCCACTGAATTAACTGCCCTTTTGACTATCTTTCTCTCTCTCTTGGTCGTGCCACTGGTATATATATGATATTGGCCAAGTTGCCTCGGCTGGTTCGAGAATCCACCCTGATTACCTGTATTTTGGCCGGGTCCTGTATTTCCAGTTGGTACCGCGTTTGCTCCAGTTAGAGGCCCCGCAGCCGGGTTAGCACTCGGGCCGGGTCCTCCACTCCTGTTTGCTCCTTGCAGAGCTCTCTGAATCTCATTGTTTTTCCACCTGTTCAAATCTACACACTGGGCCAATGAATGATTGGCGGGTCTGCCGTTCTTGCTATGACGAGGACACGGCATCCTGAAGGCCTCTTCAGTGCTCATTGGGCGTGTTCCTTGATAACTATTTCCACCACCGTAACTCCCATTATTTCCCTGATAACCTCTGTTTTCCTGATAACCTCTGTTTTCCTGATAATTCCCATCCATCCTTTGCCTCTGAAACCCGGCATTTGCATTTGCAACTAGCTCTGAGTTTCCTTCCTGATGCCCACGCTTGTGCTGTTCTGATTGTTGTTGTTATTGTTTCCCGGGCCATTGTTCTTTCCTCCATTGTTCGCAGCACCTTTCCCTTTTTCTTCCTCACTATCATCCTGGGTTTTGTCCGTGGCTGCGTGTCTGTTGCACGCATCCATCAACTCTGCCATAGTAACGGGCTTAACCCGGTGTCCTTCCTTCATGCGACCCAGCTTCTGGACCAAGGGAGCGTACTTGCAAGTTTTCTCCATCGATGAAATTGCATCCTTGGGCTCGATACCTGATGAAGAGTGCAGGATCTCCGTGACCCGGCCCATCCAGTGACGAGCTGACTCGCCCTTCCTCTGTACGCAACGATCAAGATCTTCAATGGAAAATAAACGCTTGCACGTGCCCTGAAAGTGCTTGATGAAAATTGTTTTCAACTCATCCCAAGAATTGATAGATTTCTCTGGCAGATTCTTGAACCACAACTTTGCTGCACCATCACTCATCATCAAATACATATACTTTGCACAAACGTTCTCTGTGGCATTGCGTATACACATCGCCATCTCATAGCTGCTCAACCAACTCGCCGGGTCTGTGCTCGGCTCATAATTGGCAATCTTGCTTGGCTCCTTGAACTTCTCAGGGAAAGGCTCTGCTCTAATGGCATCTGAAAGACACTTGGGACCCGCCAAAGTGGAAGAACTTGCTAAAAGATTTGTTACCCGGCGAGCTTGCAGATGCTGCTGGCACGGGACCCGGTCCTCCTTGTGGTGCTCCAGCTGCAGGTACTGCCGGGTTTGCATTAGCTGCACTTCTTCCGCTCGCGATCTATTGACTATCTGCTGAGCCACAGAAATTGCAGGGGCGGGTTGATACTGCTGATTATTCTGGTTCTGGTTCTGCTGGGGCGGGTTTTGCTGCTGTGCCGCGGCAAACCCGGCCAATGGCGGGTTTCCCCCGTGGCGACTCTTGCTACGATATGTTGTGGAATGAAGCGCGCTTTTCTCTTTGAATACTGAACTTGCTGAGCAACCGCAGTGCGTAACATGTCAATGGCACGCCGAGCTTCAACCTCTGCTGGCGAGTCTCCTAATGGAATACGATCAGTGCTAAAGTTGCGGCATATACGTTATCTGCTGGATTGGAATAGTGACCCGCCGGCGTGTGAAACCTTGGTGTCCTGGGCGGCAGACCCGGATTTCCCCTGGCTCCCCCAGCGAGAAGACCCGGCACCGCTGCAACTGCAACTCCAGCTGCTCCTGTTCCTCTGTCTGGTTCTACATTTGCTCTAACAACTGGAGCCACCTGGGTTACACCAACTGGTTGATCTTCTGGGGTTCTAAACAATACTGCTGGATTTATGGCGTTTTCTCCAGGAGCCAGCCGGCTCTGGTGCCTCCTCCGGTGTGCCCTGGTCATCTCATTGAGACGATTTTCCTCATCCTCTAATTGCTTTCGCCTAACCTCCATATCTTCTTCTCTGCCATTGTGTCTCTGCGCACCTGCTCCAAGGCCCGGCGTGCTGTATCCAATTCTATAGCTCTGGCTGCCGCGTTTTCTGGAGTAATAATCCTCGTAAGTGCTGTTGGATCTAGGACCAGGCCATTGTTAAACATGGCCTGGGCCCCAGTTGCATTGTTTCTTTCCTCACCCTGAGCTCGGTTATTGAGAAAACCGAAGCTATTCCTGTAACGCGCCGTGTTTTCACTTTCCTCTGACACCGAAGCCGGGTCTCCATCAACCCTTTGACCCGCCAGCTCCAACACTGGTGGCAATTGTTGCTGCTGCTGACCCGGAGTAAAAGCTGGTGGCACGACCGTTGACGGTGATGCCCCGCGTTGATCGAAGGAGCGGTGTAAACCGCCACCCTCCTAACCGGGCTTGGAACGGACTCTTGCTCCTCTTCGTCCTCTTCTTCTACTCCATATCCGAACCGGCCTTCGAACAAGGGCAGATCGATTCTGAATCTGCATAGTCCACCACATCACCCGGGATTGGAGCCGGGTTTCCCGATCTTCCTCGTGCACGTCCAGGGCAGCTCATCTTCAGCCGTACCAACTGATTCTTCTCCATCAGATTGAACAATTGTGGCAGCTCCTGACACAGATTCATAGTCTCCATCACTAGCAGATCTAGTTGCAATCATACCAACAAAAACGTTAAACTTGCCAATTGGAATAACATCACCTGATTCAAGTAGATCTGATTCCGGCCCCCAGCCAAAATCATCAACGATGGGCTCTCCTTGCGTTGAGGGTGATCTCGCCGAAAACATAGTTCTCTACTCCTTGCCTTGCTTCTCCCATGATGGTGACACCTTTGGACGCGTTCCCACAGACGGCGCCAACTGTCGTGGGGTAGATAACACGGCAGATGCTACTTTGGGGTAGCTTGAGTTGATGGGCAAGGCGACACTGGCGTCTGGGAGATTGTTTAGCATTGCAGGGACAAAGGTTTACCCAGGTTCGGCCTCTCCATTGGAGATAAAGACCTACTTCCTGCTATCTTGTTATTGATCTCGATCTCGATAACCCGGCTACGACAACAGAGCCGGATCTCGATCTAGGTTACAAGGTTGTGGTGTTTCTCTCGATGGTTCTCTCGCCTAAGCTTGGATCGTAAAGTTCCCTCAACTAGGGCTCAGGGACCGGTTTATATAGACGACCGGGTCTCCTGGCACTTTACAATACGAACCCGGGCTCTACCCAGACTCGGAGTCCTACTCTAGCTCTTCTAGCCTTCGTGTCCTCCAAGTCCCGAACCGCCTCTGGTCTTCTAGAAACTTCCCTTCCTGAACCGGGTTACCGCCAAAGCCTCTGGCCCAGCAACATAACCCGGCCCATGCTGATGGTTAGCTGGCCTGGCCGGGCCTCCTGCCCGGCGGGTCACGCTTCCCTCTGCATGGGCCTACCGGGTTATCATCCCCCATCACAAAGTGCATGATAACGTGTTTGAGAATGAAAGAATGAGAATGAAAGAATGAGAATGAAAGAATGAGAATGAATCTCTGGTTGTATTGATGATAGAGTTGGGTATTTATAGGTCCCCAACAGATGCATACAAAGGTCGGTTACAAGGATCGCGTCCCCTCGGAGGGAGGGACGCAGCGTTTAGACAAAAGCAACTGCCAAGTTTGCTTAGGATCTAAGCTAATATCTATTCCCTCCGTTCCAAATTAGATGACTTCGATTTGTTCACATGTGGATGTATCTAGACATGTTATAAGTATAGTTACATCCACATGTGAACGAATGGAAAGTCATCTAATTTAGAACGGAGGGAGTAACTGCCTAGTTAGCCTAATATCTAAGCCAATTTATTCCTAACATTCAGCACTCAACGTCGCACTCGCACGATTTCACCTCATCCACTTTTGTCCAAATCTTATCCTGTTACCGTTGCCTCGCACTCGCACGCTCTTCGCAAAGCTATCGTCGTCTATTTTTATATAGAGTGAAACGCACCAGAGGTCACGAAGTTGCGCGAAAAGTAAGGATTGGTCACCAAGTTGGAAAACCTCAATTCTGGGTCACGAACTTGTGGAGTAGGCAATATTTGGTCATTCCGTCACGACTGACGTTAAGTTACTGACGTGGCGGACTGTTTTTTACAAATATCCCCTTACAATTTTGTTTCTTCCAATTATTAGGTCCTTTTTTATTTATTTTTTCCTCTTTGCTAACAAATCCCCTTTGCGTGCGTTCGATTCGTGCAACGTCTCCTCACGGACGCGTCCCGGAACAAGGAGAGGGGCCTCGGCTACGACGCCGAAATCTGGTGGAAACCACGGCGCTTTTTTGGCAAGTTTAGGCCCCAGTCCTCACCGGCAAAGATCACACCTCGCTCTCCGCTTTCTCTCTCCATCTCTAGTCTAGCACACGCACCTGCTCTCGACGAGGGTGGCGATGGCTCGGTGGTGAGTCTATGGACTCCTCTCGCTCCTGACGGTGTTTGCGGTGGCGGCCACTGCGGAGGGGAATGCGGAGCCGCTGATTCGGCTGGCGACACAGAAGGGGAATGACGCGGCTGCCACCCCAGCCTCTGTCCCGTCGGCGGCGGCGGAGGAGGAATGGGTCACGAAGTGGGCCGTGCTCGTTGAGGGCTCCTCCGGTGGTCCGACGTCGGCGGCAGTGTGCTCTGGACGCTGTTGATGAGGGCGACAACGAGGAGCTCGTCCCGAGGAGCCTGGCCAGGCGCACGCCCATGAGCCATGCGTGCTAGCTAGCTGTCTTTCCTTCCTCGAGCGGCCGTGCGTGCTCCGGCCAGGCGCGGGAACGGGCGAGCTCCAGCCAACGCGGCCGCGGGTACGGACGAGCTCCGGCCAGCCGCGGGCACGGGCGAGCTCCAGCCAGCGCCGGCGGCGGCCAGGGACGGGCGGCAGGCCACACGCCCTAGGGACGCGGCAGGAGGTCGGGGCGGCCGGCGGCGGCCAGGGACGCGGCTCCGGTGGGGGGTTGGGTGGCCGACGGCGGCCAGGGAGGTTTGGTCGGCGAGGTCAGGGCGGATGGCGGCCTGCGACGGCCAGGGAGGTCGGGGCGGCGAGGTCAGGGCGGCCGGCGGTGAGATCGAGCTGAAGCCATCGCCGGTAAAATTTTGGGCAAAAGTAAATATCGAGAAGGGCCTAACAATTAGGAGAAACAAAATTTCAAGGTTGTTTTTGTAAAAAAACAGTCCACCATGTCAGCGACTTAACGTCCGTTGTGACGGAATGACCAAAGATTGCCTATTCTACAAGTTCGTGACCCAGAATTGAGGTTTTCCAACTTGGTGACCAATCCTTACTTTTCGCGCAACTTCGTGATCTCTGGTGCGTTTCACTCTTTTATATACGTACTTGTGCCTAAATATGTCTTACATGTGTGACATGGAGCTCGGTAGCACTGGGACTTCTGTCGTTTTTATTTGATCGAAGGTTTCAAAGTTTCAGACAAGAATGCAAGCTCCACTAGATAGCAAGCAGTTTGGTACTAATCCAATAACCGTCAGAAGCAGAGTGATTCCATACATATAAGTTGCATATAACAAGAATGGTCACATATTCATTTCAAAGTTAAGAACGAATATCATGTAGGCATGTATTCACGAGTGCAAAAGCACAAAACATAAAAAATGAAGGCCACACGTTTCTTGTTACAACCAGCTAAAAAGCACCACAAAATTGATCATGTGATGTCTCTACGACTCTATGTCCCAGTGAAAGAGACCATATGACCCAAAAGCGTGGAGAAAAGAGCTAAACTATGAAGTGACCAGGACCTGACATGGTGGAGAAAATAAGCAATCGAATCATTTGTGCTTATCGTGCTAAGTAGGATGCAAACCGAAAGGATAAGGATGTCGCCTAGAGAGGGGTGAAGAGGCGATTAAAACTTTTCCGGTTTAGTCTTGATAATTGCGGAATAAAACTTAGGTGTTTAAATTAACAAGCCAACAATCTAAATATACTAGCCTCAACTATGTGCACCAACAACTTATGGTAAGCAAGACAAGCAACAAGGTGATAGCAATATAGAATACTTCAAGCACGAAAGGTATCACAATGTAAAGTGCATAAGTAAAGAGTTCGGGTATAGAAATAACCGAGGCACGTGGAGACGAGGATGTATTCCCGAGTTCCTCCTTGTTAGGGGAGTACGTCTCGTTAGAGAGTTGTGAGCCACCACAACAGGTCGGTCTCAACGCCAAAAAGGCTTCACCTTCTTCTCTGATGAATCGCACCACAAAAGGTTTGGTTCACCTTCCACTATCGGAATCCTTCGAGGCGGAATCCGCAGCCTATACAACAACCCGGGGCACAACCCACAACTGGATTGGGGGCTCCCGGATGGCTACAAGTGACCACAAAAGGTCTCAACCACCACAAAGGCGTGTAGTGTCCAATGACCCAAGAGTAACAAGCTCACAAACTTTCAACTTCCACGAAACTTCGTGGAGAGCACAAACTGATGCACACAGCAATGGCAAGAATACAAGAAGTGCTCAAGTCTTTTACTCTCAAATTCCAACAAAGTAACAAATGTTTATGGGAGAATAAGAGAGGAAGAACAAAGGAGGAGAAACACCAAGAACTCCAAGATCAAGATCTACTAGGTTTCCCTCACTTAGAGGAGAGATGGATTGGAGAAAATGTAGATCTAGATCTCCTCTCATTTTCCCTCAAAGATATGCAAGAAATCATGGGAGGGATTGAGAGGTAGGCAAGCTTTTTCAAAGGTCAACAATGGAGGAGAGAGAGGGGGAAAACGATTTCAAGAAGTTAGGAAACCATTGGGGGGAAGAAAGCCCTTAAATAGGTCCCTTGAAAATCTGCCCGTTGGGCAGCCCGGCCTAAGAAAGGCAGGAGGCCGGCCGACCACCCGAGAGGCCCGGCCTTGGTCCCGGCCAGGCCGGCTGACCACCAGAGGCACCCGGCCTGAGGCCCGGCCTCGGCGCCCGGCCTAGGGCCCAACCTCGGAGCCCGGCCAGGCCGGCCTATAAAAGGCTAGAGGCCGGCTGACCACCCGAGGGGCCCGGCCTTGGACCCGGCCTAGGCCGGCCAACCAGAAACAGAGAGAGAACTTCTTTCACCTTTAACTTTTGCAAGAAAACTCCAAATGAGATGAAACCAATTTTGTTGGAAAGATAGCGACAAGAGCTATCCTACAAAAAGTCACCACACATGGGAAGGTGTGGAACTTTCCTCAAGGATAAACCGATAATATTTCCAACAGGAAAACAAAATAAGTTTTCCATACGAAATCCGTTTTTGATGGACTAGGGCTTGGTATGGAGATGAACACAAGCCCTAAATCCTCACATGGATAAAAGCCAAATAAGAACCAAGAAAGATGATATGCCAAGTATGTAATGATTTGAGCTCCCGACAAAGATGCGATCAAGTTACTCACTTGAGAGCCCCTCTTGATAGTACGCCGTCTATCCTATAACCCGGTCTCCCACTAACACCATGAGACCGGTAAAATAGAAACCCTATCAAGATCATACTTTTGCCTTGCGCATTTCACTTGAGCTAGATGATGACGATCTTGATCTCTTCAAGTGAAACACCTTTCTTGATTGTGCTTGCTAGCACATGCTTGATGAAGACTTCTCCAAATACTCCCCCAAACTCCATTATGTGAGAGCCTGGCTAAGCTCCGTCTTCATGTATCCATTGCAAGCTTCAATCAAATGATATCTTCCGAGATGGATCATATTGAACTTGCACTTCATAATCTTCTCTCTCTTCACAAAGATGATGTCTTGAATCCTTCAAGGCATACTTGCAATATGCTCAACTCTACACAAGACCATTCTTCATATAAACCCTTGAATAGAGCATTGATCATCATGTAATCTTCTAGAGTCCAACACATGAACTCCAATCTTTTCCTATGGACAAGATCTACAAGGATATATTAATGCAAACATTAATCCATAAGGATTGTCATTAATTACCAAAACCACACATGGGGACACCATGCACTTTCACAAACGAAGCGGGTTTGGACGGAAATGAGTTGTGCCACATTTGTTTTCATATTTTTTTTCCCGAAAACAGGAACGAATACAGAAACCCCGAAAACAAATAGAGAAACAAATATTATCGGAAACAAACAAACATAGACCAAATACAACATAGACAAGGAACAAAAAATGGATGTTTACCAGAAACAAGAGACCCCTTAAATAATGCAGGGAAATTCAATCAAACCATCAAATTTGACAAATTTTTAAGATTAAATAAATATAAGGAACATTTAAAAAAAATCAGAAACAATTTGGGCACAAACATATGCAATTTTCATCATTCGTGCAGAATGTCGGAAGGAAATGACACTTTTTGTGATCTGTGCAAAAAGACAAAATCTGTGTCCGAAATGAGATTTAAAAATACATTTTTCAAAACACAAATTTTGTCTTTTTTGCACAGACCATAAAAAGTGTTATTTCCTTCCGAAATTTTGCACGAATGTTAAAAACTTGCATCTGTTTGTGCCCAATTTTTTCAGATTTTTTCGAAGTTTTTTCATATTTTTAAATTTTCGAACAAAATATCAGGAGCATGTGCACCCTGGAGCCAAAATGCCTCTCTCCAATTTCGGCAACATAAAAAGTATCTAGTGCCGCACTGTAATGTCGAACTAGCAACAACTTGAGAGGGAGATGATATTTGAGTACATATAACCTAAACATGGTCGCTTCAGTTCCTATTATGTTTTTATTAAGATCTTGATTGTGCCTGAATATTCCTACTAAATTTTTTGGGCCAGCAGGATTCCGAAAGCACTACATAGCAAAAACGGAAAGTTTTGTATTACCGGAAATAGATTTTCCGTTTCCGTGATCGTTTCGCAAAAATACGCTGTTCCATTTTCAAATAAAAGTTTCTGTTTCCGTTCTGCAAAATTACGTTTTTCCCGTATTTTTATTCCGTTTCCTTTTTTCCGGAAAAATCGGAAAGTTTCCATTCCGTTTTCATCCCTAGTGCTAAGCATTATTCTTACAAGATCATTGTCTACATAAACCAACAACAAAAGTAATGCAAAAAAGCACAAAAATGACAATGTGCATCAGGTTTACGTGTACCTGGCCATACCTCGGGCCGGGCCGAGAAAAGTCCGACGCAAAAAAATCAGACCCTAGCCTGGCCCGGCCAAAAAGCTCGAAAGCCCGTTGGGTCGTCGGGCCGGGCTTCTTCCTAAAACAGCCAAAATGCAAAGCCCAGACCCGACCCATCGCACCCGTCGGGCCTAGACTTGAGGCCCAAGCCCGAAATTTTTGGGCCGGGCTTCGGGCCGGACTTCCCATGGCCAGGTAGGTTTACGGTGTCATCTATGAACGTTTTTCATTTCAGATAATTTTCGCTTCTACAATTACTCGGGAGAAAAGCTAAACAGAAAGAGGAAAAGAGATAGGCCCTTACAGGCCGGAAACATCAATACACCATGGATGTGTAAATGGGCCAATTGGCCCTCTTTTGTTGGGTCAAGTGATGGGCTATGTTGTGTATCTAACTGTAATATCGGTCAGTGGACCGGCCCACGTTTAATAGCCCAAGGTCCCGACTCCCGATCCAGAAGCGTACCTCGAAACCCTAGGCCCCATATATATAAGCTCTCTCTGCCCATTTCCCCCGTCTTTGCCGCCGCAGCTTCGCCCTCGTCACTCGGACTCCGCCGCCGCAGCCGCTTCTCGCCTCCTACCCGTCGCCGAGATGGTACGCTGCTCCTGATCTTTCCCCCAAAGCCCCCTATTCGTCCACACGCCTTAGAAGTTGTGTCCTTAGCTGATTGAACCCGTAGATCTGCGCGGCATCGTTTGAGTTGTACGTTTCAGATGGTTCCGCGTTATCGATTCTTGTTGAGGCTTATTCGGCGATATTGTAGCGTCTGATGGGTGCTGAAAAAAAAAGAGTCGATCACTGTCGATTCCTTTTGGGCCATTTGTGTTGCCCCTGACCTGTGCTTTCTTTTCCGGCCAATCAAGTTCTTCAGTTCGATTATATCATGCAGGATTAGGATGGGTAACAAGCGCTTTGGTTATGATAGGTTAGGAATCTGTTGTGTTTTTCGATGTAAAAGTTAATGCTTGATTTTGCCGGATGGAGGCTATCTGAGTCAGACGGGGGAGGGTTTAGTGGAATGTTATTAGTTGCAATGTCTCGATAAAGAATGTTAGCAGTTTTCATCATTAGTTTTACTGATGATTTGATGCGAGATGGAATAGTACTTAGGTATTTGGGCATTGTTCACCTTAATGTCTCGAGACAAACCTGCTCTGCCTGTTGGTGTTATGTTATATGTTAGTACTTTTTAGTTGCGCAACCACTCCAAGTTTTTTCATATTCGTCAGTTTTAGTTCATGTGGCATTTGCCATTTCTTCCCAGACGAAGCGCACCAAGAAGGCCGGGATCGTCGGCAAATATGGTACTAGGTATGGTGCCAGTTTGCGTAAGCAGATAAAGAAGATGGAGGTGTCTCAGCACTCCAAGTACTTCTGCGAATTCTGTGGCAAGGTATGTCATCTCTCTCACATCATGGTCAGCATTGATACCATTTCATGAATTATACTCTACAGTACAGTAAGCAGTGTTGGGTTGGTCGCCTAGATTTCTTATGCTTGCTGATGTTTATCATATGATGCCGTTTTCCTCCTATGGCAACATTAATTTTGTCTCTGTCCATTCTTCACTTCAGTTCATTTCTGGTGCTCGATTATAATACCTTCTTTGTCTTTTGCGATATGTTCTTGCAATGCTTTGGGAAAGATTTATGTATCTTTTAGTTTATCCATTCCGTCATAGAATCATGTGGCATGATGATCTACTTTGTTAGATCGTGATCTGTATGTTGCAACTGTAGAGTAGTTTGACATCGGCAAGCCATGTTTCAGTCTATTTCTTCCTCTACTTCTTTTTTATTTCACAAACTTAACTTTTTTCTTGATAATCCCTTGGCTTAATTCTGCCTTTACTGTACTCTTACCAGTTTGCCGTGAAGAGGAAAGCGGTTGGAATCTGGGGATGCAAGGACTGTGGGAAGGTGAAGGCTGGTGGTGCTTACACCATGAAGTATGTTATCATCATCAGCTCTCTTATTCTGTTGAAACTATCCTTTCGTTCGCCCATTGTATGTTGCTGACAACTCAATATGTATGTTTGCAGCACTGCCAGCGCTGTTACCGTCAGGAGCACAATACGTCGCTTGAGGGAGCAGACTGAAGCATAATTTGCTAGTTGTGTCGTGTCCTAAGGAATTGCCTGAGGTTTTGCAGTTTAGACAAGACTTCGAATCTACTTTGTTGGCTGTTTAGCCGGAGCATATCTTTGTACTTGGTGTCATCGATGACCTGTTATGCTATTCACCCACTCGTTGTGTTGCCTGATTTCACTGTGATCTGTCCTGCGATGTTCTATGTTGACGATTAGGAATTGAGTTCTTTTATTGAGTCACACTAGTAACATTTGGCCCCACTTGCCACACTAGCCACTTCATGACGTTAAAGAGTTTTTCTTGGTATAGAGTGATTCATGCTTCTGAAAACTCCACTTAACTTGTGAATTTTGCCAGACTGAACTTGATGACTTGAAAATGAATCCTGCCACACTGAACCAAAGGCTCTGTGCGTATCTATTGTTATCGTATCTATGTTATGTTACACTCTGACTGGTACATGAGTGCAAAGCCATTGGCCAAACGTAGGTTTCATGTATCTGTCAATATAGATCATACATGAACAAAAAACATAATTGAATACTTCCAATACTCCCTCCATCGGAAATGATTGACACACATTTGGATATATCTAACGTATGTTAATGTGTAGTCATAGATAAATCTGTGTCAATCATTTCCGATTGGAGTGTGTGCGCCTTGGTTTCCATGGAAACGGAGAAAAAACTCCATGACTTTAGACCCCTTTGAAACTGCGTGCAAAGTATACCATAAGAAAACCTGTACTTTCAAATCCTACAAACAAGTCATATAGAAAATTTAACAAGTAACAAAATTCTCCAAAATTTTCTATGAAATTCCTTTTAATAAAGAGACCCTTCAGTATTTGAGAGACTAATTCAGTTTACACTGAAATGGAAGTATAAACTTCTCGGTTGAAAGGAGTTTTTGTAAGATTCCAATCCATAAGAATTTCCGGATTCTATGTACTTGGACCCGACACCAGGTCCTACCAGTCCCCAAATTCATACGAATGCTATGCAGATAAGAAGTTAACTTCTGCCGAAGCGAAGCGAGGCCCGTCGTCGGTAAATACATATTGTAAGCTGTCGCATGGGATAAGTCGCAAGTTGTTAATCCCCAAAGTTGAAATAGTGAAGTTTTGCTAGCGGGTGTCCGTGGTTTTTTCCTTTCTCTCTTGCGGGGTTTTCCACGTACAAATCTCGTGGCCTCTGTGTTGATATTGCTTTTGTTCATTGTTTTATTGCCTATCGGTTATAGCACGCACACCGGTACAACCAGCCTACCTGCTTGAAGATATGGACATCAACCCTTGTAACTTATCCATTTGACCCTAGACTATATAAGTCACTCTCCCCTTCAGTTTGAGTGTTGGACTTGATATCAACTAAAGTGTCGAGTTTTGCTTCTCCAATTCCCGCGGGACTCCAAGAACTTCCTCTAGTGATCTAGATGGATAACCTCGCGGTATGGATCGTTACCGACCTGTACTAGGTCACCACCGCTATAAATACATATTGTAAGCCGCCGCACGGGATAAGTCGCAAGTTGTTAATCCCCAAAGTTTGTAACCTCTTCCGAAATAGTGAAGTTTTGCTACCGGGCGTCCATGGTTTTTTCCTTTCTCCCTTAGGGTTTTTCCACGTAAAAATCTCGTGGCCTATGTGTTGATATTGCTTTTGTTCATCGTTTTATTGTCTATCGGTTATGACACGCACACCGGTACAACCGGCCTGCCTGCGTGAAGATATGGACATCAACCCTTGTAACTTATCCATTTGACCCCTAGACTATACAAGTCACTCTCCACTTCAGTTTGAGTGTTGAACTAGATATCAACTAAAGTGTAGAGTTTTGCTTCTCCAATTCCCGCAGGACTCCAAGAACTTCCTCTAGTGATCTAGATGGATGACTCCAAAAGCTCTCCGTGCTGATAAGAAATCGGTTTCATTAAGAGTTGGATTGTCTTGATTTCGAGATTAAAAAAATGCTCATAGGGAGTAGTTGTTGGAATTGATCTATTGGAGTTCTTGCTATTTATCTTCATCACCTCATGTCTTCCCTCACATTTTTTCTTCCTTTTCCGCATCTTTTTTTTCATGTTCCCTCGCTCCACCTCGTGCGTCAAACCTGAACATCGAGACAACCCCCATCATTTCCAGCCATGTTTTGAGTGAAGTGAAATAAATGCTAGGACTCCCCCTCGAAAAAAGGTTAATAAGAGTGACCAAAATCTTATGAAACTGATGCATATGAATCCACTCAATCCATATAGTACTCTATTCCTTTCTAAATATAAGATGTTTTAGGCCCCTCACATGTTGATTAAGTGCGGATCCAAATAAGTAAACATACACACTAAAATGTGTCTAAATATATGTAGATACATGTGAATGTGGAAAAAGCTAAAACATCTTACATTTAGTAATGGAGGGAGTCAAGTTGGCCTTTGGCCCGCCGTAGTAGTGCCGTCAAAAAAGTAATGGAGGGAGTAGCACCGTTTCTCGACTAAAAAACAATCTTTAGGAAAAAAGTCAATGATGGGAATCTATACTACTATTAAAAGAGCAAACATGATGGGATACTTTAAATCTTCTCCGTTCAATTTTCAATCAACGATCTAGATTGTCCCGATCTTGTCCGTTCAATTTTCAATCAACGATGTAGATTGTCCCGATGTCGAGTACTGATTCGTTCAATCGGATTCGTACAGGATTCGTATAGCTGCAGGAGGAGTTCCGATCGTCCACGATCGACCAAAAAATACAAGGATTGCCACCGTCAAGAAGAATCAGCCACGGCTGGGTCCGTCTGCGCGGGCGTCCTCGACAAGCGGCCTTTCCTGAGCGCCGCCGCCGGCTCCTCTGCTCGTTCTTACGGATGCTCGGCGAGGCAAGGTCGGCCGCCTCGGACACGGTGTATGTACAAAGACACGACACGATCCTGGCCTCGCGACTCTCCTGGCCTGCCGCCTCCTCTGTCAATTCCAAGCGCCGTTGCCGGACCTGCGATGCTATACCTCCCGTACTCGCCGCCGCCGTTTGATGCCATGACGCCTGACCAGCACACTGCCGGCAGCCAAAGCGCCGCTGCCGGGCCACTCCAGCGACAGCGCCTCCCTACGTGCCCGCCTGGAGCCTCCAACAAGGTATACATGGAGCTTGGCGGCCGTGAGGGCATAGTTACCGCCCTGATTGCTAGCTCTTTACCTCTGATTACTATCGCTACTGTGCTAATGAAGAGAGGAAGTGACACTGATTGAGAGATGATTACAGTGAGATTTGTAGCTGCCCATCATGACAAATCAGTTCTCACAGGAGGTCACGGCAGAGGCCATGGCTCTCACAATCACACTATATCCACATTACTAATAAATCAAGACGTGTGTTACACGTGCAGGCTAACTATAGATTTAAAAAGACGTATTTAGTTTATACTCCTTCCGTCCAAAATAAGTGTTTTAGATTTGTCAAAAAGTGGATGTATCTATACATGTTTCATGTATAGATACATCCACTTTTGTGCAAACTTGAGACACTTATTTTGGGACGGAGGGAGTAATAAATTGTGAGACGTGTGTTGCACGTGCACGTTCACTAGTCCTAAAAAATCATATAAATTTTTTCCAAAAAAATAAATATAAATTTCGTATAATCCAAAATAAATTTCTGACCAGAAAGCATAGAAACAATTATTCAGAAAAATCAGAAATAAAATCCGGAAACTCCCATCCTTCGCACTACTCCAGTACTGACTGCCGCCTAGCCGGAAGGAGACGAACCCCAAACAAAACCCTGACCTGACCCATCCCGGCGAATTCATCCGCCGCCGCCGCCGCCGCCGGAGGAGATGGACTTCCAGGTCGTCGTCCTCGCCGGAGGCACTTCCGAGAAGCTCTCGCCCCTCGTCTCCAAGGTCCAGTTGCCGAGCACGGTACCCCGCCCGTTACACCGATAACCCTAATTAATCCTCCTCCTCTTTCTTCCGCAGGACGTCCCCAAGGCACTTCTCCCAGTCGCTAACCGCCCAGCGATCTCCTACGTGCTCGATCTCCTCGAGGCCAGCGATCTCAAGGACATCATCGTGGTGAGCAAGCGACCCAGTTCTTCTATCTCTGCTTTCCCAAGTTGGGCGCTATTCGCTAATGCCCCTTTGCGTTTGCTGCAGGTGGTGGAGGGGCAAGAGGCGGCCCGCCTCGTCGGAGCGTGGATCTCTAGTGCCTACTTGGACCGCCTCCTTGTGGAGGTAAGTTTGAGGCCGATTTGGCGTTTGCCCGCTTCCAATGAGACTCTGGGTGCTGCTATTGTTGTTAGAATCACCTAATTTCTATCCCATTAGAAGCTTCTTGCTGCATTAGCTTGGCATGTAGTTTCTACTTGGTAGTGAATGGGCTACTGGTTACCTCAATTATGCTTACTTCATAAGAAATTTGCTTGCTGACATGTATGTAAATGAAAGCATCTTTAAGGATTGCCAACTTTTGTGGGTAAAATCCTTTTGATGTGTTGCTTAGTGGAGTTTCACCTTAATGGGCTGTTTCGGCGGTGTTGTGAATGCTCTACAGTAGCACGCTTGTTTATTTGGTAATTAAAGATCAAATGCTAATGGAGTTCTGGTATTTGGCGGTAGCACCATATAGTCAGATTGAGAAGTTACAAGGGCTAAGGCTCTGATGAAGATGTTGTTTGAACAGGTCTGTGAATCGTGATATCAGTCAGAAGGGCTGCATAGCTGTGGTACCATGTTTATATAACTGACAGTGTCTGGGTGTCACATATATCTGTCCATTTGACTACGGTTTTTGATTGTTGATGAAATCAGGAGTGTAGTTATCATACTCCACTCCTACCCAACTATGAAGGTGGAAATGGGCAGGCTAAGTGGCTAGAATATTTCATATAACAGAAGCAGCTTGGCACATTCTTATTACTCTTTTATTGTTGGTTCTTTTGTATTACTTTAATTTGTGAGTATGGTTGGTTTGAGTGGATAGTCAAATATTGTGAAATGGAGGTTTACTATTCCTTTTGTATTTTGCATGATAACATGCTCATTTTTTTGGTTATTTTGCTTTAGGCTACATATTGGATATTCGGTTCAACAATGTTATCTAATACGGGCTACAGTTTTCTAACCTTCTTTTGATGTGATATCCTGCATTTTACTGACTTGGAAACATCTTTCTATAGAATGAAATTAGGTGAATACAAGTGACCCATTTAATGAGAATAGTCCTGTATGAAGCATAATCAGCACATTCTATTGTACATTGTTGCAATTTGCAAATTGCTAATCAAGTCGTTAAAATCCTATCATTTTCAGTAACTTGAACTGCCTGAGTTCATTTTTATTTTCTATTAAATTCTTCTTTAGGTGCATGTATGCTTCATATTGGAGATTCAGTACAACAATTTTTTCCTAATATGGGCTACTAGTTTCCAACCTTCTCCTTGCATATGCTGCATTTTACTGACTCGTAAACATCTTTGTAAAGAAAGAAACGAGTTGCATATGAGTGATCTATTAAATCAAGCTTGTATAAGAATCATAATTGGCATATTCTGTCTAAGAATGTTGTAAAGTGCTAACCAAAAGTTGTTAAAATACCAGGATTTATAGTAACTTAAACTGCTTTAGTTCATATCTGCTTTTTATTAGTTTTTCTTTTTGTGAGTGTTTCCTTATATTTCTTGGCTTCTTTTAGCATTTGAATCAGGCAATATGTTGTAGGGAACATTTTGTCAGCTGTTGGAGGTAACTCCTTTCTGTCTTGTGTAGGTAGTTGCAGTTACTGAGGACATTGGAACTGCTGGTGCATTACGAGCTATTTCAAAGCGGCTGGTCGCGAATGATGTTTTGGTAATGACGTAATGTTAGGGCTTTTCCATATTTTCAGGAACGTAAAAGTATCCATGCTGTGAGTAATCAAGATGCTAACGCACTGTCCTTGTTTTAATAGGTGATTAGCGGCGACCTAGTAACCGATGTACTTCCAGGGGCCGTTGCTGCTACCCATAGAAGAAATGGTGCAGCTGTTACTGCTTTACTGTGTTATGTTCCTGTTAGTGGTCCTTCAGATGCTGCTTCTTCAGGAGGGAAAGATAAGGCTAAAAAACCATCTCGATTGAACATAGTGGGGCTGGACATAACAAAGCAATTCATGTTGCATATTGTATCAGGTTTGCTTGTTGTGTTGTTTGTATTGTAGTTAGGTCGTACTTGTCATTCATAATCCATATGCTTGTCAAATATTACTTGTAGGAACTGACGTTGAAAAGGATGTTCGAGTTTATAAGAGAAAAATACAAGCTGTAGGTCAGGTAATGTGCATCTAACCGTACATATATCAAACAAAGTGGGTTTGTTTCCTAACCGCATTTTGCGTTTTCACTTTCCGGCGCCTTACCTTATGTTCTATCACTATATGTGTCACGGAATAGTGGAATACGAGAGGGCAGTACTTAATTTGGGTGTGCACTGTGCAGTCTACGTGAGTTTATTATATCTCTCTTTTTATACTAATTTAAATATGGTATTTGAAACTAGATGCCATAATTACTCAATAAACCTTTGATAGTCTCAATGAAAACTGAACCATTTCAGTGTTCAGTAAATACCATATTTACCAAATTAATATGAATTTTGGAACAATATGACGATCATGGTTTTTGAGTCGAGCGACTAGTCGATGAGTCGCAAAATAAAGTCGACTCAGCATCTCGACTCAACTCATTGGTTGAGTCGAACGACTCAATCGACTAGTCTCGACTAGTCCAGGTTTTTGAGTCAAAGAACGACTTAAAGTTGCCCCCCCATCATATTTATTCCAGTATTGCTTGCCCAGCTCCCCCGTGCAACCTAGATCGCCCCAATTTCCTCCCCGAGCCAAAAATGCTTGGACACTGTATGGAGATGCCCAGGTTTGTATTATAGACTATTACTATGTATATAGTTATATACAATTATACATATAATATGGTAATTTTATAGTACCTATTGCTAAACTACTCACGTCGACTAGTCGACCACGAGTCTTGACTAGTCACGACTAGTCAAGAGTCGCTACCCCTGAACGACTCGTCGACTCGAAAACCTTGATGACGATGCATTTTCACTACAGCTGATCAAAGTAACAATTAACAACTGGAAGGACGGATGCCATGCCTGCTTAGAACTTTGTGTTTCAAACCAGTGTTCTAAAAGATGCTAGATGCTAGGCAGGATGGTGGCACCTCAAGCCCTGGCATTTAGGTGTCCACGTGCTTAAAGGTTTAGAAGGTAGAAGGCTGGAAGCACCGAATGACCCATGCCACAACAACTGGCTGTCAACCAACCACACTTAATTTGCATTAACTTGTGTGAGCTGCAGGGTTTCAACGTGCTATACATTAAGAGTAAGGAAAGAATGGTCAGAAGAACCTAGCAACGGATAATTCATATTTGCACTTCCAATTTAAAATGTACTTGCGTGAAAATGGCCTGAAATCATTCAACCAATCAAGTCAATCGTCTTCGATGACTTATCGGATTTCTTATTTGAGAAAGAGTGCGACTAAAATTAAGATGAATCGTAATCACGTGGGAGTAGATAAATTATGTCAAAGAATCATATGGTATCAACATTCATTTAAGGAACTGCTATGAATATTCTAAACCTAAATCCACATGACTCATGGTCGCTGGTGATACCATCTTGCATGGCATACTAGAGACGGCGTGCTTGAGGGCTGGAGGCAGAGGTGCCACTTGCGTAGGTGCTGGAAGTGGGAACACAGATCACCGTGTGAAGGATTAGGCCGTGCTTGTATGTTCGATATATATTGCATGTTGAATTGGACCGGATTAACTAGTGTAGTTGTTTCCCCTCTTCAGTTTGTCTGTTTTGCCATGGTGTATACTTGAAATACCGTATTACACAACTGTTTTTCTCTACCGTACCGAGTATTATATACCAATCGAACTAACTACACAAACTAATTAAACAAGTTTCTTTCTGCTCCTTTTTTCCAAGCATTTATTTCTGTTTTTGGGTGTGGTTTTACTGACTAGATTTACGATTAACAGTGACATAATAAGATCGTCATGCTAGACAGAACTGTTAGGATCTAAGTATCTCCATTTTTGCAGTGCTTATGGTCATGTGGTTCTAGCAAATGTACTCACTAGAATTTTAGCAACTTGTGAATTAAGTTTCAGGTCATCAATTTGTGCTAGTCCATTCCATTTGGAACCATTTAAAACTACTGAGGCATTTTTTGCTGGACGTTATATCATGTGTACGTGGTATGAGCAAAGTTTGTTGCCCTTTTTTCATTGAAACAAGATGGAATATACTGTTTACTTGGCAGGATATTACTATGTATATGTGAAATTTGGTCAGCTTATATATGTTATATGAATGAGTGAGTGATTGATAATTTGTTGGCTTAGTATGTGGACCAATAAACATTTTATGCGTGTTTCTTGTGGTGCAGCACTGACATGAGCCAAATAAACGCTCATTCCTTTGTGGGACGAGAGCTGTTCCTTGCAACCTTTACTAACTTGATTTTTCGCTGCATCTACCTGCTATAATTTTGTTGCAAATTCAGATTGGTTGAACATTTGAGGCATAACCTGCAATGATAATGGGTTTAATGAGCCAGAAGATGTTTTTCGGTGTTTTAACAACTGTTGCAGTTTGTTAGTGGCCAACTGGCCATCATGTTATTAGTGATAAGCGAAGCTCTTAAATTTTTTCTATCATTATTCGATTTAACTCCATGTTAGAAATCTCAGAAGTATTGTGCTCAGATGTTTATTCAGCGATGAACTGAATTTAATACCTACGCTGCCTTACTTTTGCCAGATGGAAATTCGAAGTGACCTGATGGATGCTCATCTTTATGCCTTCAATAGGTTGGCCTATTTTGTTGTAAACTTGGTTCATGTCTCATGTCTTTATAACCGCTCTCGCTCAGCAATCTCTTGCTATATACTGTTGGTTGGTCACAGGACAACTTTGCAGGATGTACTGGAAAAGAAAGAAACATACTGTAGCATTAGACTTGAAGTCCTCCCATACTTAGTGAGAAGCCAGTTGGTATGCTCGTGCTTAATGCATAATGATTTCTTCCTAACCACTGTTTTCTTTCGAGATCGTCCTAAACCTGTTTAACTGTTCCCAAATTTGTACAGAGGTCAGCTCCATCAGGAGGTGAAGCAGCAATAGTTGATGAAACTGGGAATTTTGTGGTTCCACCCAACAGTAATTTACAGTGCTTGTCACAACATCGTGCAATTGCACCATCTGCTTTCAAGCAAGATCTACTATCAAGTTCAGGCGGTGGAACACATAGGTGCTGTGTTTATATTGCTAGTAAAAGCAAGTACTGTCACCGTTTGAACTCCATTCAGGCATATTGTGATATAAATAGAGATGTAAGGATATAACACATCCATGTATTTCGTTTTTTGTATTGTTTTAGTGTTGGGTGTTGCTGAAAGTTATGCTAATCGCAATATCACAGGTTATAGGGGAAGCTAGTCACCTGTCTGGTTATTCCTTCTCTTCACATAATAACATCATCCACCCATCGTGTGTGCTTGGAACGAAGACTACAGTGAGTCTAATTTCATACTCATTCCATTATTAGCATCTTTGGTTGGTTGCCTGCAAATACCGAAAATGAATGAATGCTAAAAAGCAATATCGAATGCAAGTATTGATGTGTTGTATATGAGAAAATTATGGTGAGTTAGATCGAAGATAGTATTGAATATTGATCAATCTGATGGCTCAAATATATGATCTGTGGTACGAATCTTATGAGAGCAGTCAAATTTAAGCCTCACCATTTAACATCAAATACATAGTATCATTTCTTGTTGTTTGTGATATATAAGAACTGAGGAAACAGTAGTTAATTACACTATGCCACATTATCCTGTAACTTTCCAGCAAAATGTGTTTGTGTTCTTATACGCATATATGATTTACCTGTCTTCCATATATACTCTCCTTAGAAGACTGGATCTTTAGAATTATGTGCTATATTTCATATTTTTTTATGGATGACATATTTTTTTATCACCAAAGAACTAGCCATGGATAGGGCTGCGTGGAAGTTAGCTATCCATGTGCCAGAACCATGACCTGGTTTCGAGATCTTATGGGTTTCAACTCTAGCCTACCCCAACTTGTTTGGGAAAAAAGGCTTTGTTGTTGTTGTTGTTGTTGTTGTTGATGTTGGTTGTGGCATTGCTGAAACATTTTATTACGAGTCTATGTTTTGGCAAATTTTGATGGTAGATTCATTGCAAATAGCCCCCCCCTCTCTATTTTGGCTTATCTCCCTTGTGGCTTATGGTTTATTAGGTTGGGCCACAATGCATGCTTGCTGAGGGTTCACAGTTAGGTGACAAATGTAGTGTCAAGCGATCTGTGATAGGCCGTCATTGTCGAATCGGTTCAAATGTGAAGGTAAGAAAGCAATATTTTATTTTTTCATGCTTGTTTCTTGTAAAATTTCCAGCTTGAATGATGCTTGTGTACCTTAATAGCATGGTACAACGTTCTGCTTGCTTGTACCGTAATTGTGTAAATGTCCTGTTTTACCTTCTTGTTTGATTATAATGTTGTTAAAACTTGACTGAAGATGAAACACCATTATTTTAGTGAGGTTTACAGTTAAGTTGTGAACTTAGAATTGTCAAATCAAGTGTGTTAGGTTCAATATGTCTTACAGTTAAGTTGTTAAACCAGCCTGTTTAGCCTTAATCTTTTGCTGAATTAGAGCCTGTCGTGCAGAGGAACACGTACTTCATCCATTATTTGTTGAGTTTCATTCTGTTCGTGTCGAGTTCTTACTGTATTGCTTGTGGTTTAAAAGTTCTTATTTGAATCTTGCTAAGATCTAGTTAATTGCTGGCACCTCGTCATGTTGCTTTTACAATTACCTTACTACATCCTGCTGGTACATTATTGCGAAGTTAGCATGCCAACCTAGTTAAATCCTGCAAGCTGCCACCTTTCTGTACCATGGTTACATTGTTGCAAAGCTTTCTTTTTGGGCAACCCTTATTGCAAAGCTAGCATGCCATTTTATCGCAAACAATCATATCAAGTGAGTAGTTCCTTTTTATGAAATTACTTCTTTCCGTCTGTTGTCACAGATTGTCAACTCTGTTGTCATGAACCATGTGGTTATTGAAGATGGCTGTCACATCCAAGGTTCAGTTGTATGTAATAATGTGCAACTTCAAGAGCGTGCTGTTTTGAAAGATTGCCAGGTATGTGTTTTCCTGTGGCCAATTGTACTCTATAGTAATCGAAACTTGAGGGAGAACTCCAGTTATGTCGAGTGATGGCATATCAACTAGTCCTGTTGGACGTTGTAACGAAATAAAATAATTTAATTGAAATGTCACTCTTTTAGACAGTAAGTTCACATAATAATTTTATACATGACGCTCCATTGGTGAAACAATTTCAGGTTGGAGCTGGTTATACTGTGACCACTGGTAGTGATCACAAAGCAGAGTCCCTAGCAAGAAAGTAGAGCGCATTTTGATAGTTTTGCGGTGGAGGAGACTAGGAGACGTGTGCATATCAGATGCACCCCTATGAGTAAAGAAGGGGACACAGTTCTGTTTTCATATTTTTCTTATAATTTCTCGTTTGAGATATGATGGCACAATTTTGGTTCCTGTGTTTTAATATTCTGAAAATTTTGCATGCTCTGAATTTGAACTGCAGTTAGTGAGACAGTTTCTTGGCGCAAATCCTCTTGTCTGATTCATGTCGCGTTTTGAATCAGGCTTTGCTCACTGTTAATCGTTCCACTTCCTGTCAAAAGTAAAATAATACAATAACAATGCTATCGTTTTGCTCAGTGTGTTGTTCCCTTGGCTGGTATGCAAGTTCCATTCAGTAACACATCTTGCGCTTTATGTTTGTTATCCAAAATAACAGAACCATGTCTGCTCAAACTGTCGTCAAAGATAATGCTTTGACCAAAAATTACTCTGATGTCAGTATGTGGTTTGTGTGATAAAAATCATGGTAGTACTAACTTTGTTCCCATCTTGCTGGCCGCTGTGTCCTCTGCTTGCTGGGTACCACCGCAGCAGCTAACTCCTCCGTGCTGCCCGCTGCCGCTGCCGCTGCCGCTGCAACTAGCTCCTCTCTGTGCCGCACCAGGTGAAGTCGCATCTAGCTCCTATGTGAGCTGGCTGCCGCGAAGTGCCGCTGCTCCTCCCTCGCTGTGCTCCGCCATTGATCATCCCCAGGGGGCTCCGTTTTCATTGGAGATCGGGATCCATGGAGGACTATGACCTTGCCATGGACGGCGAGCTCCCTACACGCCACTGGACTTCAAGAAGAGGACGCTCGTGAGTAGATTGCTCTAGGCTTCATCTGGTTTCAACGAACCTACGTACTGGTAAATTTGGCCACGATGGTGCCTCCATGGTCATTGGTGGAGGTCAACTTTTGGAGATGTTTGTCGATGTTGCATACGTTGTTAAGACGTGTGCATTTTTTGTTGTTGTGTAAGCATGGGTAAAGTGTTACAATGATTTATACACGTATGCTATAGAGAGATTGCTCCAATGCTGCATACGTGTTCCTAGTATAAGATGACTTAGACACAAATGTTGGATGTATTGGCTTTTTTCTTGCAAAAGTCACACATTTTAGTGATGTTTTGATGCAAACAAATAGGGTTTTGTTGCATGCATTGTTGATTTTTGCTACATTGATGTGTCCAAAATACTATGTCGTTTTTTTTGCTACATGTGGCAAGTTTTCACAGATTTATAGGGAAATGTTGCAAAACGATGTCGCATTTGTTGATAAAGTGACTTGCACGAAAAAATGTTAAGTTTGGGATTTTTTCTAGCAATTACCATTTTTTTTTGCATTAATGATGGGGGACCACCCATGCATGTGGATAGTCAAACCGGTGCGTGCCTAAAAGCTGTTGTTTTGCGGTAAAAAATTCAAAAGTTGTAGGTTTTCTTGCATAAGTTCTCTAGAAGTTGTGGTATCATGAAATTCACTCTAGCTTTGAACATAGGGAGTACTTGGTTAAAATATAGCTAGTGCCAACAGATGAGGAAAACGAAAACAGAAACACTTTAATGCGCGCTAGCTTCTCCTCTTTCCTCGTGTGACTTCTTCTCCTCCTTCCTCGGGATGGAGCCCAAGTCGGCGACCGTGAAGCGAGCCAAAGCCGCGGCGGAGGCGAGCCAGAAACTTATCTTAGAGGGTGCGGGGTTGCCGCCGCCGAAGAAGAAGGGTGGGTTTAGAGGGATGGCCGAATGGTGGCGGACCGGTGCAGGAGGTGCGCGGGGCAGGGTGGGGCGGCGAGGCAGCGCGCGGGCCGTGTACGTGGTGGACGACGGTTCGGCCGACGGTGGCTGCAGGGGAGGCGCACTCGTCGGACTGTCGGAGGATGCTGGCTACCTTGTCATTGTGCGGTCTGAATTCGTCCGACCACTCGCACGCGTGAAGATTAGCATCGCTGAAACGAGAAGTAGATTGTGCACGACAAGTTATCTCTTATCTGTATTTAGACGGTTTTGAATCGTGGTAGTATAGTACACCCAGAGCGGTTGAAACTTACAATCTTGACGGTTGAGTATATACAGTACAAACAGAAACAGGTCTACATGGTTTGTTGAAGGGCTAACTGCGCCTTTCCTTATGTAGCAGAGATTTTTGTTTTATTTTTTTTGAACACAATATAGCAGAGTTTGAACAGAGTACGTAAGTACGTGTTGCACTTGCACAAGATCAAAGATCTCGTATGTTTCCAAATAGCAAACCCAACAAACTATATATTCGGACGACGACGCCATGCATTACAAATTAAAACTCTACAAAACTCCTCGAGCACGGACGGAACCGACCGACGCCGTCGACATGGAGCCTCGCGCCGATCCAGCGGTAGAAGCGCGTCACCTGAAGGCGATGGACGGCCTCGGCGTGTACGGCGCCGCCTGGGCGCTCGCCAAGAAGGTGGCGCTGGGCGACGTCATTCAGAACCACAAACGGCTGCTGCTCGCCGGGGCATTCGTGCCGGGCAGCCCCATCCCGGAGGTCTTCCCGGAGATGTTGGAGCTCGGCCACGACGGCAACAACGCCCAGCACTTGATCCCGGTCACGATCCTCAACGCGGACGGCGTCGAGAAGGTGGCCGTCATCCGCTACCTCCCCCAAATCGGAGGGTACCGGATCGTAGGGCCCGATTGGAGGCAGTTCATGCAGGAGAGCGGCATCTCCATGGGCGACCGCCTCGATGTCTACACGTGCAGCCGGGGCGACGGAGAGCGCTGCCTCTTCTTCTTCAAGAGCTAGGGCGGCGGCGCCGGCGGTCTCCCCCTCCGGAAGAAGTTAGGCTTAATATTTGTGCTGAACTAGTCTTTTGTGAAGAGGCACACGTACTTTATCCATGCCGTCATTTGAGTTTTATACTCGTCTTGTCGACTTCTTATTGTATCACATACGCGATATAAAATAATAATCCCTACGATCGAAATTTGAATATATCTACATACTAAAATATGTTTAAATACATCCGTATTTAGACAAATCTGTGTCAATCGCTCATTTCCAATCGAAGGGAATAGTTTTTTCGGATTTACTAGTTCTCAGGCGACTGAGAACTAGTTAAATCTCAGTCGATTCGGTGACCGTTAGATCTGTGCATTGCGATACGTGCATGAAACTCTGGTTCTGTCGTTCTGTCTGTAAAAAGTGCGTTCGCACACAAGGATGGTGGGTTCTGCCTAGGCCTTTTATTTCCAGTCTTGTTGACCTGGGCCTCGTAATGTATGTGGGCTTTTTTCCTTTACGATTCTAGCTTCTTTTCTCTGTACATGGCTTCTTTTATGCCTATGTCAATGTATATCTTGCTTGTTTACACGGGACGGACAACGAGTTTCTGTCGGACCGATGCTTATATTTTTTTGTTCAAAATGCTAATTCAACTCACTTCATTTTCCAGCCATTTTACCCTTTTGTTTTTATTTTCAGTGTTGTTGGTTTTTTGTTTGTTGTTTTCCCGGTTACGCATGAGTTGCCACTTAGTTTTTCCAGTCGCACATAGCTTGTAACTAAAATATTCTTAGTTGCACATGGGTAGTAACTAAGATTTTCAGTTGCATATGTGATGCAAATGAGATTTTTCGAGTTGCACTTCGTTTGTAATTGAGCTTTTTCCAGTTGCACGTGGTTTGTAACTGAGATATTTGCCTTAAAAATGTGTTGTAATTGAGAAAAATTGTGTTCGGCCGTTTTTTTAGTTACAAGTGGGTTGCGACTGTTTTTTTTCAGTTGCAAGTGAAGTTGCAACCTAGTTGCAAGTGAGATTTCTTTGGTTTTTTCTAGCTGCAACCGGGTCGCAAATGAGTTTTTTCCCAGTTGCAAGTGGGTTGCAACTGATATTTTTTCAGTTTCAAGTGAGTTGTAAGTGAGATTTTTTTTTTCTAGGTTCAAGTGTGGTTACATTTGATTTGTTTCCAGTTGCATCCGGGTTGCAACTGAGTTTTTTCCAGTTGTAAGTGGGTTGCAACTGATATTTTTTCAGTTACAAGTGAGTTGTAAGTGATTTTTTTTCTAGTTACAAGTGGGGTTAAACTTAAATTTTTCAGTTGCAACCGGATTGCAACTGAGTTTTTTTCGATTGCAAGTGGGTTGCAAGTGGTGTTTTTTCAGTTACAAGTGAGTTGTAAGTGAGGTTTTTTTTCTAGTTGCAATTGGGGTTACACTTGATTTTTCCCAGTTGCAACCGGGTTGCAACTGATTTTTTCAGTTGCAAGTGAGGTTTTTTTCCTACTTGCAACTGAGGTTACACTTGACATTTCCGGTTGCAACTGATATTTTTTCAATTGCAATTGTGTTGTAACTGTGATTTTCTTTTTCTAGTTGTAAGTGGGATTTTTCAGTTTCAACCGGGTTGCAACTGAGTTTTTTTTTCTAGATGAAATTGGGTCGCACTGAGATTTTTTATTTATTTTATCCACTGAATTTGATATTTTATTTTATTAAAAAAATAAAAATTAACCTTATGCATGTCACTCCGTTAGTCTCTTTCATCCATCAATCAAAGAAAGAAAAGCGAAGAAAATATTTCATACCTGTAAGCCTACGTGCGTACTAGCACAGTATGTGAGAAAGACCCATTAAAGGCCCAGCCAACCAACTAGCCTCGTTCACGTTAAAAATAAACAATACGTACGTTGTTAGTATGGCCAATTGATCACCTGTTACGGAAAATCGTCCTAATCAACAGAGTAACGTCATGCGACTGAGAATTAGTTAATTCTCAGTCGCCTAAGACCTAGTCACGCCCTAGTTTTTTCTTGGACCTTCTTATTGATTTAGTTGCTCCGCGTCTGTTTAATGCCCGCACCTCTCGCCATGTTGTCGTTACAGATAGTTACCTAACAATGTCATGATACATTATTACTAAGTTAGCATCCCATTATATTTGTTGAAATATTAAGTAATTTGCGGACAAGTTTAATCTAACTAATGAAAATTACGCTACATATGCACCGACAACTCAAACCGGCGAATGCTAGGTGTAGGTCGGCGTAGAATCGTCAAACGTAGGGCCCTTCCGCACCCATCACATCTTCATCCAACTCAGAATTAGGCACTGAATACTTTTGCATTTTAGTTCCTGAGTTTTTCAAGAAACAACCCACGCTACCCAACTTCTCCACTTAAACGAAGGGGGTAATATCACATTGCTCCCGACCTTCTCAACCCGTGTATAACAAAAATATGGCTGCGACAAACATCACAACATCCTGAAAATGGTAATGCTAAAAAAGTGCTTAAACAACAATTTTTTATGCAAATGGAATTGTAAGAAAAAACATCAACTATTTTAACAAAAATCAAACGATTACAACAAAAAAAACTATCTGTTTGCAGCACGTGGTTAAGCAACAATTTTTTTCCTGCAGATTCATTTGCAACAGAATTACCAACCATTCAAGCAAATATCACTAACGAGTACACACAAAAATATCAATGTGTTTGCAACATTTAAAAAAGGGCATAAAACATCATTCAAAAAAAATTCTGAGGAAACACATAAACTTGTAGAAAATATCCAGAAAATATTGCGCCACAAAAAGCATATGAGTTTGTTACAATTTCAAAGCACATATGCAATAATGAAAAAAAAAATGAAAACACAACTTGTAGAAAACGTGCAACAACTCGCGTCAAGTTTGACAACAAAATTTATACGGATTTGTTATAAATTTAAAATACGTTTAAAACATTGAGCAAATGACGAAAAAACTTAGTAAGTAGGTGGCGCTGCAAATAACTGCCATGCCAGAAAAATGCACTTGATGCCCTATTGGGCCGCCATACACATGCAGATGGCGAAAAAAGACAGCGTGCAAGGCGAGCGACCTATGCTTAACTCCGCTCGCCTAAGTTGGCCTAGAATAAGCGTTTACTAATCTAATCATACATGATAGATTTAAAAAAAAAAAGGCTACACCAGCAAACAACGTCAACAAGGGGCTTTCCATCGAACCTACATCTAATGCTTTATTAGGGCGACTACGCTGTGGTCCAATTGTCGGAAGGGGCTGATGTATTTTGTTGAAACCTACATGAGAATGGGAATTTCTTGGTAAATTCCTTGTATAGAGCACTTGTTTATAAAGACATAGCAGTCGATACCAATAAGAAGATTTGGAAAATAAAGATTTCGCAAAAACTAAAAATTTTGGATGCTACCTCCGCAAAAGGGTAATCCTCACCAAAGACAACCTTGCAAAGCGTAAGTGGCAAGTAAGCAAAAAATGTGTCTTTTGTCATCATGATGAGGCAATAAAACATTTGTTCTTCCAATAGTCGTTTGCTCGTTCTATGTGGTTTGCCATCGAAATGGTTTCAAACTTGTCACTCCACATAGTGCAAATGTATTTGGCAACTGGCTACATGTTATCGAAACACAAGTTTAGAGTTCTTGTGAGCGCTTGCCGTAATTTGGTCGCTCTGCCTAGGTAGAAACGACAAGGTTTTTATAATGATATTTTTTCCCTTATGCAGGTCTACCATTAGAGACATCTGGTTCGTTCATGATCCTTTCTACAACGTGTGAAATTTCCCGTCCTACTGAGGTGTCTGTTCAGTTGGAAAACACAGTGAGGGGTGTTTTATCCCACATGGATGGCGGCATAATTTAAGGACTGAACCTCCATCATAGGTGTTTACGGACTATCTGCTTGTTTTTGTAATTCGCCTTAGCTTTTTTACTTTTTGTTTAGATTGTTTTGGCTGTGTGCATCATCATTGTTATGCAGATGGCGGGTGTAATAATTTTATGTAATTGGAATGGATTACTTTGAGTAATGAAATGCCATTTATCACTATCGCCGGATCGGGAATACGGACCTAGGGATTTCTCCGAGAGTCCAGAACTCCATACCTAGCCCTATGCTACGTTTCAGGATCCTATGCAAAATCAATCTCTAAAAACAATTTACAAGAATATCTTTTGGAAAAGTTAATCACGTGCAGCCGTGCTGATTAGGAACTAGGAGTATATATATGCGCATTACTAACTATATTAAGGGAGCACAAAATCGCGGCCTCTCCGCGGTCAATTACTGTAGCTACTGTTGCAAATGAACAGTACGCTACAGTGACTCGATCGCGACCGTTCGCCCACGATCCAGCGGCCCACACAACTCGCGCGCGTCAAATTTGCGAAAAGGCCCCTCGCGGCCGACGATTTGCACCACGGACCTCAACTTCACGTGCGGAAGGACCCCACTGTAATTACACGTAACCGCAGGGAACGTTTTGCAAAAAACACCACAAATCCCCCCTGCTCTCCTCCTCGCGCGCGACGCGGAGGCCGCCGCCCCGGCGCCGACGCACGCCGCCGCCGTGCCAGGCCTCCCCGCACGGATCCGACGCCACGGACGGCTCCGCCGCCGCACGCTACACCTCCTCACCGCGGATCGCGAGCCGAGCCGCCGCGCCCTCGCCGGAATCGGCGCGCCCGCGCCCGCAGCCATCCGCCGCGTCCGCGCGCCGCCGGCGGCGCTCCGGCGACCAAATTCGGGCGGCGCCGCCACCTTCCGACGCCTCGCGTCGAGGCCTATCCAGCGCGCCCAGCCTCGCGTCCTGGGACGCGCTGGTTCGCCGCCGGCAACGCCGTCGCCGCCGCGCCGTCTCCGGGCAACAGTGACGCCAGCAGCGACGTCACGGAAACGGCCCAGCGGGCCTGGCCTCCAGATGGGCCGCTTGCTGGGCCGGCCTGTCCGCCACCTTTTTTTCCCCCTTCCATTTTTCCTTTTTTCCCGAAATCTTTTAAAACTTTTCAAATTCAAATTTGAACACAACATTGAAATGTACATATTTCGGAAAATGAATCGTACCAACAAAAAAGACAACACATATAAATTATAATCCTTCAAAATTTAGCATATTTTCCAAATTTACTACCTCTTATTTTTTCAGTAATTCTCTTTTCCCACACACAAAATAAAAAAAACACACCTCTCCAAATACAAAAAAAAAGAGACAAATGTTGTCAGCACCTTCATATACAACCACAATCGAAAAAAAAATTAACTACTTATTTGTACTACTTATTTACAAATACGTTAGAACACATCAAGATGCACGAAAACAAAAAAAATATGTAGCACATTTGGGCTTTTCAAATTGCTTACGAAATAAAAAAACATTTCAGAGCCTCCAAAAACATATCAAAATGCAAAGAACAATTCTCTAGCTACTACCATTTCTACAACTTTGTGACCTTCTCAAAATGTTCTAGCTACTACCATTTCTACAACTTTGTGACCTTCTCAAAATTATTAGAACAACCATTTCCCACATGCTTCTGACCTTTTCCAAATTATTTTAGCTTCAAAAAAGAAAAAGGAAAAAAAGAACAACATTTGACACTTCATGTCATTTTAAACGTCGATTCGATCATTTTGTTTCAACCTCGAATAACATCAACAAACAGATTATCAGTGCTACAAAACATAAAATATGAACACACTCACAAAAAAAAAACACTAATTATGTCAAAGTTTTACCCTGCAACAAGGCTACACATTTGAAATAGACGGTAAAAAAAAATACATTCAAACATTTCAAACTGCTAGAAAATTATAAATACTCTAAAATATATCTCACACATTGCATTCCTTCTAATTATGAAATTAACCAGCATTTTATGCCATATTTCAAATATATCCAAACATCCCAAATTTGCAAATACCTAAAAATAATCCACATGGCAAATTGCAACATTTTGTCTTTATTTCAAACAATTTAAATCTGAACATTTTTTGTTTTCCTAAAAAAACCAAACCATCGTCAGCACGTTTTTTTCTTCCCTGTTTTGTTTTCTTATTACTCAATTTTTTTTTATCTTTCCAAACATAGCAACAAATCAATTAAGGCCAACTTTATTACAAAAAACACAGCAATATTTCAAAATACTTCGTCCCCTCTTCGATATTATTGCACACCTACAAAATTTAAATTACACGTAAACGATATGTCAATTAATAAAATATGTATCTCACAAATCTCATTCGAACTGGAAAAAAAACACATAAAATAGCAAAGGTAAATGAATTAGCAATACGCGCAGACGAATTCCAACGATTCGAATTACAGCGGGTGCGTCTAATATGTATACAAGATCCAAGCTGACTTTCTCTAATTTTATGCATTTAATTCTATTAAATTAACTCATATCCGGGGAAAATAAAACAATACAATGATAGAAATACATTTCTCTCTACAACATGAAAATACTTTTGTAGGTACCCTCACAAAAAAATGAAAGCTGCTTATTTGAGCCACACAACCAAAAATCAGATTTACAGAATAATTCAAAAAACTTAAAAACCTCCAAAACCTACTCATTTCACAAACCAAAAAATTATTTGAGTCTGCAAAACACCCCAACTTGAACACTTTTCAAAATCTGGACAACAACCATATCTCAGCAGTCCAACAGAAATTATAAATTTGAACATCTTAATATTTCATTTGACCTTCAAACCAAATCATTTGGCAAACATTGAAAGAATTCAAATTTGAATACAATCTAGGTTGCACAAATTCGGGATCTCCGGCAAGGTCTCCGGTTAGATCCGGCGAGTCCGGCGAGGTATCCGGTGAAATCGGTCTTTTCTTTTCTGTTTTCTGGGCGAACCGTTTTTTTCTACATAGCAGCAAAAGCGGGCGATTATTTCCTACACCGTAGCAAAAGCGGGATTTGATAGGATTTTGAGTAAGAGAGGAGGACACGTGTTGGCATTAATTATTTTCACCAATATACAAAAAAAAAAAATCAACCATTAAAATTTACAAGCTATTCGAATTTACCGTAGCATTTCTAAATTTTAAAAATTGTTCACCATTCTTACATAACTCACACACATTTTCTTCATTTACAATTAAAAAATCATGGCAACAAAAAAACATATTTAAATACTTCAAATTGCTATATATTTGGATATTCACTAAACTATATAACAAATGCTCATAAAAAACAAGACTAACTATCTGTAGCAAAACACAAAACATATTTACAGGATTCAAAATAGTCAATATTTAGATTCAATATAAATGAACTTCCTCGAATTGTGGACTCGAATTAAAAAAAATATTGCATTAGCGCTGCCAATGTGCTTACATTAAATATTATTTGGAACATAAAGGTATATTTGGATATTCTTTTATCTTACAATACTAAAGGTACAAAAGAATATATCTACATGCTCACTAAAATAAATAATACTTATTAATACAAAAATACAAACTTATTTACACAACTCAAATTTAATACAAAAAAAACACGCAAGCGCGGCGTGACGACGCGCAAAATACCACTAGTCTAACTGATGGACCCCTACGGTTGAACTATGGGATACATCTTCCCCTGCGCCATGGAGCCCCGCATCAATCCCACGGAAGAAGCGCGCCACCGGGATGTGATGCACCGCCTCGCCGCGTGTACGACGCTGCCTGGGCGCTATCCAAGGTGCTGGAGTACTCAGACGTCCTACCGGGGCAGAACCGGCTATTGCTGACCAGGGAGGCTGTGCTGGACAGCCCCATCCCGAGGCTCTTCCCGGAGCTGGCGGAGCTCGGGGACGACGGCATGAACGCCGAACATAAGGTCTCCTTCACACTATTCGGCGAGGCGGGCCGGGAGAAGGAGGCGTTCCTCCACTACCTCAACTCTAACATGGCGTACCGGCTCATGGGGCCCGGGTGGAGGTGTCTCGTGGAGGAGAGCGGCATGTCCAGGGGTGACCGCATCGATCTCTACACGTGTAGGCGCGGCGACCGCGAGCGCTGCATCTTCTTCTTCAGGAGCAAGCCATGACTATATTAATTTTATTTTCCGAGTTAGAGCCTTTTGTGCACAAGTAGTTTATCCGTACATAATCTTGCTGGGATTAATGCTGGTCTTGTCGACCGAGTTCATACTGTATTACCAGTGAGGTAAAAGTACTTGAGAAGTTCTTCATGTTCCAAGCATCTCACTTATTTACTTTCACCTCAAAAGTTATTACGCATCTAATAGTTTTTTCACTTGGGGGCTGCGGGCTTGACCAAAGATCTTTCTGATTTACCGTCCGAATTTCATAATTTTCAAACGGAACAGGACGAGTTAACTTGATTTCTATGAACCTTGCTCAAACCTTAATTTTTCCGCCTGGTATGGCCGCGGCCCGCATGCATATGCCCCATGAATCATGCATTGGTGGAGGTGGATCGTTCGTAGAATAGGGTTAGTCATGCTCTAGACTTAGACCTCCTTGTATAATCCCTGATATCCCTTCTTACCCCCAAAAAAGGGGCGAATTTGGTTACTACCTAGGGAAGATAGGATACTAGAGATCTGATGGGATGGTGTGTGCTAAATATGTTGACCTCTCAACATTGAAGCAGTCTAGGTCATTGGATTGGCGTGGTTTGACGGTCGAGATTTGTCGGATCTGCTAAACTCATTTTTTTCTTCTTTTTTTTTTTTTTGAGAACACAGTACAACACAGACGCTCACAAATACGCACATACACTCACCCCTATGAACGCACGCACGCATACCCTACCCCTATGAGCACCTCTGAAGGACTGAGCCGGCAGATCTTGAGGTTGACGAAGTCACCACAGGCGCCTCGCTGTTGACGGGCACGTCACCTACCACTGAAAGAATAGCGCCGGATAATCCTGGAATAAATCCAGGTAAATGCAAACGCCCATGCCAAGTCTAGGACTTGAACCTGGGTGGGCTGGTTCCACCACAGGGAACCCAACCATCAGAGCCAAGCTCCGTTTGCCTCATTTTTTTCTTCATATTAGTGGAGATGGAGATATAGCAAAAGGGTTGTCGGAGTTTGAGAAAAGAAGAGTAAACATGTTTGTTTAAGACACGAAGAACTCTGCCTTGCTATCTGTGAGACGTATATTAACAGGTTAGGCACGCAAGATCTTTTCCAAACTTGAGCTTTTACCAAACATGGATTTCCATCCATGCATGCTCGTGTTCGTGTAGTTATAGGATTTCCCAAGCGCTGAGATATAGCAAAAGGGTTGTCGGAGTTTGAGAAAAGAAGAGTAAACATGTTTGTTTAAGACACGAAGAACTCTGCCTTGCTATCTGTGAGACGTATATTAACAGGTTAGGCACGCAAGATCTTTTCCAAACTTGAGCTTTTACCAAACATGGATTTCCATCCATGCATGCTCGTGTTCGTGTAGTTATAGGATTTCCCAAGCGCTGATAAACAAGATTTGAACAGACATATAGCTACGTAATTTTAAATGTGTCGCACAAGATGAAAGACCAGATTTTTTTTTCAATAAAGGAAAAACCAGATATATAGCCGGCCCGAACGAAAACGAAGATCTCTTTCCATACAGCAAACCACGAGGGCGTTCCTACCAATCCCAACGACTCACATAAACGCACGTAACCGACTTCGTGGCATTCAGAACTCAGAAGTCCACCCTCCGGTAAGATCTCACCTGCACGAACTGCAGCGGCGTCGCCATGGCTACCCGCTTCCGCATCGACTCTGCGGAGGAAGCTCGCCACCGGGAGGTGATGGCCGGCATGGGCGTCTACGATGCCGAGTGGGCGCTGTCCAAGGTGCTGCAGCAGGCGGACGTCCACCCGGGGCAGAACCGGCTTCTGCTCACCAAGGAAGCGGTGCGCGCAGGCCCCATACCCAAGCTCTTTCCGGAGCTGGAGGAGCTCCGCGCGGACGGCCTGAACGCCGAGCACAAGGTCTCCGTCACGGTCCTCGACGCGGAGGGCCGGGAGAACGAGGTGCAGCTCCGCTACCTCAACTCCAACAAGGCGTACCGGGTCGTGGGGCCCGAGTGGAGGGTGTTCCTGCTGGGGACCGGCATGGCCAGGGGCGACCGCCTCGATCTGTACACGTGCAGGCGCGGCGACGTAGAGCGATGCCTCTTCTTCTTCAGGAGCTAGGGCGGCGGCGCCGGCCGTAGTCCCCCCCGTATGAAGTTAGCTTGGCTTAGGCTTCATTTTTGTGCTGAACTAGAACTTTTTGTGAAGAGGCACACGTACTTTATCCATGATCTCATTTGAGTTTTATACCCGTCTTGTCGAGTTCTTGGTGTATTACATGTGCGATATAAAAAATAATGTTCTTTCATGGACCTTTCTTATTAAGAATTAGCTGAACACAATATTGGTCTACTGCCGACACCGCTCGCCATGTTGTGGTTAGAGGTAGTTTACCTGACAAAGTCCTGCTCATACATTGCTGGGAAGTTAGCATGCCATTGTATTTATCAAAATATGAAGTAATTTTTCAACGAGAATAACGAAAATATCACTAAAGATGAACCAGAAAATTAAACAGACATGATAGATTACACATATTTAGTAGATATTCATATCAACCAAATGCAGCTACAAATCAGAGACAAATGCCACATATATGTTGGCCGGGAAGCCTATAAACAACAATTTGACCCCAGGTATTATTTTTTGTTGCAAATTATTTTTTTGCACATCACCCATTGTGTCTTTGGATAAATATAGATTAAGGAAATACTATGCAGCCAATGGAGGTGGACTTTTCGTGGTCACTCTGCCTTCCACAGAGGATTTTCCACAGTGTTTTATGCATTTGTGCATAGTCGTGTAGCATATGACATTTTACCAAGGAACAAAAGCAAATTTCTAATTTGCACCATTTGCCATAAAATCACAACCCATTCAGAAGATTGATCTTCTCGTTATCCATGTCGGTGTCGGCCTATAGAACAACAAATGAGCCATTTTCTGCATTTTTTATTGATCAACAAAAAGCAACAAATTCGACAAGAAAGGCAATATGCATGCTCCCAGTATAACTTTTTTTTTACATGTGCATAACACCTTGACTACTTCTTGAGCTAGATTTTGGCATTGCCCAAACTCAACCCCTTCCTGAAATGTCATCGCATATGTCTGAACAGGCCCAAAGCCTTGTAACCGTCATCGTTGGAATATGTACAAATGGTATAAATACCCCAAAGTCTTTGATCAATAAACGTGCTCGATTCATCTCAACTCTTTGTTGTCAAACAAATTTGACTATTGATGAAATAATTAAGATCAAGAATAGATCAAATTAAATTGTGACGGCTTGGTGAAGGTTGAGGATGGTACGGCTAGCTGTGGCATGGTTCTTCAAGATGAAGATAGACGATTTATCTGTTATGCATGTCGCCAACTCATAACTGTGATGATACCTTAGAAGCAAAAGAGAGGTCTTGTGAGGGACTACGACTAACCCTACAATGGTCTAAGAAACACATTCCAACGGAAAATTCTTCTGGATTTGGTTTCGAAAGTAGCAATAAAGGCACACGATCGTTCATTGATCATGCATTCGGTCGACGAGATTAAAATATCTATTAATGGTGGTAGGAATTTTTTTTTGTAAAAGTATATAGTTCGTAGAATAGGGTTGGTCGCTGTCTCGCAATATTTAAGTAAACCCGAATCATGAACTGATTGTGTTTCTCATGCTAGGCTCAAGACTTAGATCTCCTTGTAATTCCTGCTACTTAATATATCCCTTTTACCCGCAAAAAAGAAGGAGACAAATTTGGTTATACCTAGGGGATATAGGATACCGGAGTGCGGTGATGTGTGCAAAATATGTTGAGCTCACAACAACAGTGAAACAGTCTAGGTCGTTGGATTAATGTGGTTTGATGATCGAGATTTGTGAGATCTGCTAAATTCCGCCCAACAAGGAAACAGTCTGGTCGTCGGATTGACGTGGCTTGACGGTCGAGATTTGTCGGATTTGCTAAACTCATGTACAACACCCACTCGCTCTTCTTTGAACCCCAGAAAGGTCTTGTCTCAAAACTTAAATATTTTTCATATAGTGGAGATGGAGATATGGCAAAAAGATTTGTAGGAGTTTGAAAAAACAAGAGTAAACATTTTTTTACGTGAAGAGTTAACATGTTTGACACGAAGACCTCTGCCTTGCAGTCTGTTAGAGGTTTAATAACATACATGTTCGGCACCCAAGATCTTTTCCAAACTTGAGCTTTTTCCAACCGTGGATTTCCATCCATGCATGCACACGTAGTTATAGGATTTCCGAAACGGTGATAAAAGAAGATTAACAGACACCATACCACATATATAGCCCAACAAAACAAAGATCTCCTTCCATACAGCAAACCACGAGGGCCGTTCCTACCATTTAAACGACGATCCCAACGACTCATATAACCGCACGTAACCGACGATAAGATCCCCCCTGCGCCGCCTCGCTCATGTACGGCAGCGGCGTCGCAATGGATAGCCGCCTCCGCATCGACCCCGCGGAGGAAGCGCGCCACCGGGAGGTGATGGACGGCATGGGCGTCTACGACGGCGACTGGGCGCTGTCCAAGGTGCTGGAGCAGTCGGACGTCCAGGGAGGGCAGAACCGGCTCCTGCTCACCAAGGAGGCGGTGCGCGCAGGCCCTATCCCCAAGGTCTTCCCGGAGCTGGAGGAGCTCCGCGCGGACGGCCTCAACGCCGAGCACAGGGTCAACGTCACCGTCCTGGACACGGAGGGCCGGGAGAACAAGGTGCAGCTCCGCTACCTCAACTCCAACAAGGCGTACCGGATCATGGGGGGCGAGTGGAGGGTGTTCGTGCTAGGGACCGGCATGACCAAGGGCGACCGCCTCGATCTGTACACGTGCATGCGCGGCGACGGCGAGCGGTGCATCTTCTTCTTCAGGAGCCAGGGATGCGACGCTACCCCCTGGTGCAGCAACGGACGCAAGCGCGCCCGGCAGCCCGTCCTCCGCGATTCGTCTGCTGTGGCGGAGGACGCCGACGAGGAGTTCTTCCTCTTCAAAGCTGGACGTCGGGCTCATGGCAAGCATCATCGCGGCGGAGACGTCGACTACGCCCACCGAGCAAAGAGAGATCGCAAGCGGGCAAAGAACGCTAGTCATGGCGCCAGGAGAGAAGATCATATGCTCTTTGATGGTCTGCACCCTTGGACCGGTGGTTTCCAAGCGGATTACGGCTGTTACAAGGCCGAGATCAGGAGAAGGGAAGAGAAAGCACCTGCTTGGGGTCTTCTTAATGCTACTCCCGATGAAAGGGAGGCTGCCAGAGGCCTCTTGATGCTGAGATATGCGATTTTTGCTGGACGTTATTAGCTAGGGCAGAATATATATTATTAGCGCTATAGTTAGGACTTAGGGCAGTTCGATGGATCTCAGACAGTTTGTCATCATTTTGTATAGCTATGGTCACGATTTTGTAAGCAGGATACTTTTGTTCAGTCTATAATGGTTTATTTATATAGTCATATTCTTTCGGTGGGAGCCGACGTTCCCGTCGATAGCGAGGCGCCCGTGGTGACTTCGTCAATCTCAAGACTCGATCCGCCGGCTCAGTATTTCGGAGGTGCTAGCTCATAGGGGTAGGGTGTGCGTGCGTGCGTCCATAGGGGTGAGTGTATGCGCTTGTATGTGAGCGTCTGCGTTTGTACTGTGTTTCTCAAAAAAAAAAAAATCCAGACTATTTATCTGAAACACAATACATGTCACAGTAATTTAAGAGTGTTTGCGTAATCATATACTTTTACGAGCATAAATGCATAAATATGCGGTATAGCGAGTTTTCTTTGAACGGACTCAACAACTTTTTTTATTAGAAAGCCTGAACCGGGTACAAAAATCTAAGTATCGTTGCGCGTTAATATCCGGATGATACTGACTATTTGTCTAAACAGATGATGCTAATTACATCTGACCTCTGCAACTACGACACATCAAGGATGCAAACTTTTTTTTTTGGCCCCGGCAAACTGATGACTCACATGAGTAAGCACTATAACATACATTCTCCAACAACGATACCTCCATTAAGAAAATAATTCACTTCCAACCACCAAATATGATATTTTTAGCTCAAAGAAAGTCTGAAAAATCTTTCAATAGGGTATTAAGGAAATTGATAGAAGTCGGTCATTACCAGATCGAAATTCGACATTACCAAGTCAACCAATGAAGGTCAGAACTAGGGGTATTGCGACTTCGTACTCCAAGAGAACCACCGGAACAAAATTCGATCATGTGTTGTTGTCCCCACATACCAAGAATCATTGCTACAATGCACGATTTTGTCACGAAATTGTCATGCAAATGAGATGTTCGCAGAGTGTTGCCAAACATCATCTTAGACTTCATCCATGGGTACACACCAAGAGATAACAAGTAAGAACTTTATGTGGGCTTTAGTATGGTTATGTCTTTCTACGGACGAGACACACGAGGAACACGGGTACCATGCCCCGAGGTGCCCAACCAAATGAAGTGCATAGAACTGCTATTTCTACTTCGAGTACATAAAATCGCCGGGTCGAGCACCTCTCATTTTCCCTCACCACATTTTTTCCTTCGACTCACCCCACCTAGTTGAGCTAGAGACGGAGGGAACACACGAAAATGACAAACCACACATACGTGGGCGTACCGGGCCTATCGTGGCCGTCAAATGCTGTAAGATTCACGCGTCTGACGTACCGGTCAACGCCTCCGCCCACGCGCCAATCCCTGTTAGGGCTCGTTTGGTTGCAAGGGCTAATTAAACCAGGGAACTAATCTCCCGACGGGAATTTCCATGCGCACGAGGGAACCCAAGGTATCCCCTCCCGCACGGGAACATCAACAGTTGCCATTTGGAGAGCAAAACAAGGGAACGAACGGAAACGGAAGGGGAGATGCAAATTTCGAAAATATCTAAGTGACTAACTGAATATCTTAAAAAGAACAAGAGCTCGGATATGATTTATCCAGACCAAAAATACAAACAAAAGTCTAGAAAACAAGATAGGAGACACTTGAAACCAAGTGAAAAAATACAGAAAAAAACAAACGAATCTCAATTGGACCTAGACATCAAAACGTTAGGATCAGACCATGACAAAAACGAGCATCTCCAGCTGTGCGTGAGCAATCGATGGAAGTTCGAGCTGGAGAAAATATAAAATCTGTTCCTACTGAAAAAACTGCAGAGGCCCTAGAGGCCCAACTGAACCATCCATACTGGATCTTTCCATGCCCCTTCCATGGCCAGATTCTGCCAGCGCCGGCGCCGGAAACCAGCACCCAAACCACAGAATCCACCGCACCGGAGCGCAGGCCAGGACCCTATATACCTCAAAGCCGGTCTAGCACCTAAACGCATCGCAAATTCGAACGCAGGAGAGGCAGGACAAGCAGGAGAGTGCAAACATTCGGCAGGATCTTGGACGAGGAAGCCGATCCGATCTTGGACGAGGAAGACGACCAGATGGAGAGCGGAGAGGGGATATGCGAGAGAGGGAGAGGCGAAGGGGAGGAGGACTCGCTCCGGTCCGAGGTCTCGTCCGGTCGCCGTCGGAGGAAGGAGATCGCGACGTGCTCCCAGCGCCGCCGCCTCCCTTGTCGCGAGAGTGAGTAGCGGAATGCGATCCCCACCCCTCGAGTCGTGGAATGGTCGCCCGGGGAAAAGACGCGGACGGGCTGGGTTTCCTCCCCTCGTCGGCAACCAAACGATGCGGCAAGTTGACCCGGGCCAATTCGGCCCGGGGTTTTCTGGGCCAGGGAAATGCGACGGAACCCCTGGGAAAGGCTGCAACCAAACGAGCCCTTCGTTAGCGCAAATCCCTCGCCCTGGTCATTCTGCCTATTTTGTCGCCTAACTCTCAGACATGCCTCGGCGCGGTGCCGTTGAAGAACCTCTCCCGGCGCTAGCGGCAGCGGGCCGTGCGTCATGAAGAGGAACGCCACCTTCCTGGGCGTCCATGGCGGCGGCGGCGGCGCGGACCGGGGCTCGAACGAAGCTGCCCACAGCAGCTCCTCGTCGCTCTGTTGTGCCACTGCCACGCGCTCCTGGACGGCGGCCGCGCCCACGACCGATCCAAGTTCCAACTCCTCCTTTTCCTCCGCGCACGGCGCCGATCTCCGGCCGCGACGAGGGCGTCCGGACGGCGAGACTCGGGAGGCGGTAGTAGCTGGAGGCGGCCCCGCGGCTGCCGCCGAGGAAGACAGAGAACGCACTCGCGAGTGCCACGAAGAGGAGGCGCGGCCTGAAGAGCTTCACCGGGAAGCACCTTGCCGTCTTTGCCGTTGCTGCTGTCGGGGATGGGCGTTGCCTTTCGATTCTCCCACCCTAGCCATGTATTGCGATTAGTCGCGCTGCAGCAGCTGCGGAGGATCTGGATCAGCATGGAAATCCTTTAGCGGGGACGATCTCGTAGCCGACCTGATCTCGCAGCTGCTACGTGCTTGCAAGATCCCTCTTTGCCAGAAAACTTCCCACACCCCCAGGAATCCAGACCGAGAATTTTAGCAATGCAAATTCGTTCATGAAATGTTGTCATTTCAACCATCTTTTTTAATCAGATGATTGATTCCGGACAGAATCCATCCATTTTTATGTCTTTGTCTCAATTCTTTCTTTATTAAGTCGAAAATTATGTCCATAATCATTTGTCAGTTATGAAATCAGATTATTTTGTCACACATCTTTCTTTATCAAGTCGATCGCTACGTCCAGAATCATTTGGACGCTATATTTTTTGTCAGTTATTGGACAAAATGTTTAGACTGTTCATGTTCTTGGGACTGATGTTGTGCCTGTTTTGATCCAATGGCATGTCGAACACTACCTGAGAGTGTGAAGTTCAGGATGCTAAATTCATTTTCAGAAGTAGAAGAATCGCATGACACTCTCCAAAACAATTTTCAAGAACTATCGAGAAAGCAAGTATATATCTTGATCAGTATTGTAAATCGTAGCAGATTGGATCAATATAGGAACAATAAACAAGTCTGGATTTGTTTCTATGCAACAATTGTCTCAATAGAAGCAGCGACTACAATTCCCTCGAAAAAAGAAGTAGCGACTACAAAATAATCACACTTAACGTTTGTCCAACATATTAACTTCATGGGAAGCAGATAGCCGGCACAAATGAATCCTAACACAACGATTTTCAGCTAGCAAAACGAGACCAGATCCATCGATAGAAACATCCTCTAACTAGCAACACATAAGTCACTCAAACATCCGTTGGCAGAAATGCTGGTAGCTCGCCGGTGTTTCCTGGCTTAGTCAACATCTTACATAGCATGCCCGACCTCACAAGGGCATTGTGTTTCCTGGCTTAGTCAACATCTTACACAGCATGCCCGACCTCACAAGGGCATTGTTTTCCTGTTATAGAAGACACATGTCATCAACAGGACCAAACAAGTACGCAAAAAATCTAGTAAACAGATGCACTCACCTCGACTGATAAGTACGTCACGTCCGATACATCGAACCAAAGGGCGGAATGCGGGTCAAGCACAATAATCACCTTCTCCTAGAAATCCCACACATATGTTGCCCACCGGCCATTCCTAGGCAGAGCCAAAATCACCTGCACAAGATGCAGAAATGCAAACACTCATGGTTATCTTACATTAAAAAAATATTTATGAAATTCAATCTCATACAACAGATTCATTCTCACCATCCTGCAGTTTGCTACATTGTAGACAAGATGGTTAAAGATGAACATATCCATAAACCTTGGCGACAACTAATCGCCTCCGTCAATATCAGCATTCTGCAAAAAAAAAAGAAGATTAGAGATCAACCAAATAGCACTAGTTTCAACCCCAACACCATAGACAAAAGCCAAAATATTCTTACAGCAAAAGATGCAGTCATCTAGTCTCATGTTCTTTCCCACCAAGCAGTGCACCATAAACCTGGCTCAACCCCCACAAAACACTAAGCTCAGAATCTACCAGCGACACTAAATTGTAATTCTTACATCAACCAAACACATCTGTGCTAAATATAAATGTTCTTAAAATTCTAAGACTGCTTTCCTTACTGACAAGAACACAGAACAGGAACCAACATAAAGTGTTGCATTTGTACGCTAGAGCTAGATGGGACCCAAGCCAAATGAATCCACAAGAAATCTAGTTACTAACCGTTTGACGTAGACAAGATTTTCCGTAGGCACATTCTTTCGGTGGGGCAGCAACTGCCTCACGCATCTCGCCGGCCATCTCCTCACAAACCGTGGCATACTGTTCGTTCTTGTCCGCCTCATCCAGCTCGTGCCAGTCGTATTCTTCCTCAAGATCAGAGGAATCCGACGAAAATCTCAACCCAAAGCTGAGGTGGAGAGAGAAGAGGTCGTTGATTAAGAGCAATATTCTATGAACTGCGGCCAAAAAAGAAAAAAGATTCGATCTCCTCAATGGTACCTGGAACTCGCCCCGTCATCAAACCATTGTCAAATCCAGCAGATCCAATCGTGCTGCATCCGACCCGCATCGATTTCGAAGTCCATTTCGGCGAATCTAGAAGAACGAGGGACAAGCAAAAAGGTTAATGCTAAAAATGCAAAAAGAAACTGGAAGAAAGAGTGTGAGGGGGTGAGCGGGATTGCGAGAGATTTTTCAGGGCCACCGACGCTGGCGAGGAGCTTGGTGCAGGATTCCATTCCGTCCATGGCGGATAGGAGGACGACACCGAACAAGGAAAACGAAGAGTGATGTGAAAACACACGCTCGTTGGGAGAGCCCAACAGGAAGGTATGAATTAGTGCAGCAGCAATTTTTACTTGAAATCTACCAAGGTTATCGAACTAGTAGGAGGTGGAAGAGATTCAATACGGTGTCAATCTACTCTGGCGCTTGTAGATCAACGCGGACCTGCACACAAACAATCAAAATATTTTGCCCCAACGAAACAGGAAGGTTGTCAATCTTCCCGGCTTGCTGAATACAAATGATTAAACGTATGGTGTGGAGAATAAATATAAATGCAAAAAGGAACAATGAACAAGTGATTGTAGAGCGTGGCGGAAACGGTGGTTTTATCAGTGTAAAATAATGGACTGGGGTCCACAGTTCACTAGTGGTGTCTCTCCATAAAAAATAGCATGCATGTTGGGTAAACAAATTACAGCTGGACAATTGACAAATGGCAAGAGCATGGCAATGCATATTGTGACATGATGTTCAATGTAGTATTTATTAGACATTACAACATTTTACATAGACCGCTTACCAGCTGCATCTATGACTAATAATCCACTCCCGAGATAACATCCGTGTCACTCGCGAGTATTAAGTTGCAAGCAACGGATAATTGCATTAAACAAGGTGTGTAATGTAAACAATGCATATGACATATAAGCAACACATATAAGCAAAGCAAAGTTATTTTCTCCCTAGTGGTAACAACACATCCACAATCTTAGTCGTTTCTGTCATTCGAGCCCAGATTACTGGAGGCATGAACCCACTATCTAGTATAAATACTTTCTCTTGGAGACACTAGCATCTACTTAGCCAAACCATCTACTAGCATCGAAGAGCATGCAAGAACATAAATAAAACAGTAGATAAATAGATAAACAATTTAATCATAACTTCACAATTCATCGGATCCCAGCAAACACAACATGTAGCATTACAATAAGATGATCTTGATCATGTTAGGCAGCTCACAAGATCTAAACATGATAGCACAAAGTGGAGAGACAACCATCTAGCTACTGCTATGGACCCGTAGTCCAAGGATGAACTACTCACGTATCTGTTCGGAGGCGGGCATGGTGATGTAGAGCCCTCCGGCGATGATCTTCTCCTCCGGCAGGGTGCCGGGAAGAGCTTCAGAACCCTCCCGAACTAGGGTTGACGACGGCAGCGGCGACGAAACTTTTCGTGGAATAATGCTCGGGTGTTTAGGGTTTTCGGGAGGAGGAGAATATATAGGCGAAAGGGCGGCGCGAGGAGGCACCCGAGGGCGCCAGACGACCCCCCGGCACGCCTCCAGGTGGGGCCGCGCCCAGGTGGCGTATGGGCCCCCCGGGGCGCCTCTTCGATCACCCTTCGGACTTCGTCTTCATGTCGGTGTAAAACTCCACCTCGTTGATTTTCGTCCAATTCCGAGAACATTTCCCGACTAACTTTTCTGAAATAAAAAGACAACGAAAACATGAACTGGCACTGTGGCATCTTGTTAATAGGTTAGTCCTAGAAAATGCATAAAAATGATATAAAGTGTATATAAAACATGTAGCAATTGGTATAAAACATGCATGGAACATCAAAAATTATAGATACGTTTGAGACGTATCAAGGAGACGCGCGGGGGAGAAGATAGCTTTATGAGTTGAATCCGGACCAGTCAGAGTGAGATGAAGCGGCGGCGGTGCCGAGCGAGGCGGTGAGGTGAAGCACGGCGCCGAGCGAGGAAGTGAAGTGAAGCGGCGGCGACGCCGCGCGAGGCGGTGAGGTCAATCTAGGACGCACATGTAAACGTACGGGGCCCCTAATGGGAGCCATTATGTACAAGTACATTTTAGTCCACACTTGGACAGTTTCTCTAGAATTAGCCTACACAGCGAATGAGTCAACAGGTGCCCACCTTTTCCGGATCTCAATCGATGGGCGGCTAGGATAGGACGGGTACCTCCACGACGGTGTGGAAAAACCGCACTCGGGAACACACCCTAGCAATAGGCCGACGGTGCATGTGAGACATGGCTGAAATGGAGATGCCGCAACCTGCCGCAACGATGAAGAAACATGTGAGATGGGACAGCTATCGTCTCAGCCGGCTGGGGAGGAACATGTGTAGTGCAGTTGGAAGAGGAAACGAGAATTGATTGACTTGCCCAAGCCCCGAGTTATTATTAGAGTAAAATACATCAGCGGTCCTCAAACTATTCAATGTGTGTCGAGTTACTAATTTTCTGAACTTGTGGAGCAAAAGTCCTAATTCTCGAGAAGTCATTCACGGCGAGTCCTAAACAAGTATGACCAGTCGTTGACCTGCGTTACGTTGATTCTGTTTTACCGAAAACACCCTAAATAGTTATCAATTCTAATCTCGCAGCCGACCCATAATAGGTGCATCTCGTGCCCTTGCTGGCCGCCATACGGTATGCCTTGTAGTGACCAACCAAAGCCATGTAGGAAAGTGTTTGGTTTGAAGTCCACAAGTCACTTGTCAAACTAATATGCTCAACATCTCTAAGACTCTTCTTAAGAAGTTCCTTCTCAGATTCATAAATCTTTATGCACTCCTTTCTTATGGTTTTTCTACCAATGAACTTATATTTTTGATTCATATGCCTCATCAAGATATTAAACCATCTATGTTCTACCATTCTAAAAGGATAATCATACACAATTACCATCTTAGCAATGATCTTGCGGGTTTCCTCATGATTGTATTCAGTATGAACAGATGTGAGTGACGAACCTCCCGCTCAAAGTTCAGTGTGCTTTGACCTTTAATCTGCCCCTTCAACAAATCTTTGTAATCATCACATTTTTCAATATGCCTATTCAGACTAGATGTTTGCCCACTTGGCTTATAAATCAGAAAAGCTGAACAATAGTTGGACTTGGCCTTTTCTTCAGTCTCCCCTTCAAGTTTGGCCATAGTAAAATGCTGCCAACATTTGGAAGTTTTACTTCTGCCATTCCTCTTTGCCTTCTGTTTGGGAGACACAGATTTACCATTTTTTTCTTCTGTCTCTTTGGCATGGAAGAACCACCGCCACCATCAACTGACCCATCTTCATCCTTACTTTCAGAATCAACCGACACGTGGGTAGGTTCACTCTCGGACATTTCATCATTCATATCATATTGATCCTCCTCACACTCGTAACCAGGATGCTCCTACACAAAAACATGCAAATATAATACAATTAATAACTTGCTATCTAAAATAAAATGCCTCACTGTTTAAATAAACTGTATTACAAAAAATGTGCAAATCTGATGTGTATTAAATTCATGTGTATTAATTTTCTACTAGAAGCAGCACGAGATGCTCAAGTTCAGTATGTATTCATAGCACTATTTGTAGCCGTCGGCTGAAATCTATTCATAGCACTACAGAATCTGATGACTATTAATCTCATGTGTATTAATTTTCTACTAGAAGCAGCCCCGGATGCTCAAGTTCATAGCACTGTGTCTTGATTTTCATAGCTCTATGTGTATTAATTTTCTACTAGCTAGTCTACTAGACACGCTGAAGTTAACAGACGAGTGGTTCAAATCGAACTAAACTAGCATGATCGATTAATGGAAAAAGAAACCTAATCAGCACGGAATCGAGACTAGCATGATCTGATCTCAACAATCAGGCACAAAACTCACCGGTGGGGAAGCTGCATCTGCTGAAGGTGTCGGCACGATCGCAAGTTCACCGGAGCGTGGAGGCCTTCACGACGCGGTGCGCACCGGAGCTGTGACGGACGCCGGCGATGCCGACCTAACGGCGGATGGACCAGCCCACCTCTTCTTCCCCATGGTCTTCGACTCCAAGCTCGGCTGCTTCTCCATGGCGTGGTGCGGGCGGTGGCTGGCGGGGAGGGCGCATGGGCGGTGGCCGGCGGTCGAGTGTGGTGCGGTGCGCCGCCGCCACTCTCAGCAATCGCACCGTGGTCGTGGGGATTGAGGAGGCACGAGGGAAATCCCTAGCCTAAATGCCTAATCGTGCTGTGTTGGGCTACTGGCTGGGCTCATTTGCTACTTTGCTAGTTGGGCTGGGCTTGCTCCACCATATTTTCTATTTTTAACCGAGCTAAACGAGCTTAGCGAGTTACTCGCATACTCGGCTCGAAAAGGTCGAACTCGTTTACTCTAAAATTTAGAAACTTGGCTCGACTCGTTTAATTTCGAGTTCGAGTCGAGTCGAGTCGAGTCGAGTAGCGAGTTACTCGTTTAACTCGCGAGTTTCGAGTTTTAGTTCCAGGCCTAGCCATACCCTTCCCCTTTCTCCCATCGCAGGAGTAGAGCAAAGCGGCCGCTAGAGTGAGTTCCCTTCATGCACCAATCTTCGTCCCTCAAGTTTCCTGCGGGTAGCAACGTCGGAGCAAAAACCAGGCTGGTGCTTACCTCTCTCTCCCAACACCCTCGCACCGGATAATAAGAGGCGAGATGTCGTCGCCCGACCATTCCCGCCTCACCCCGTACTCCGCCGGGCAGGGCCGCCACCGTGAGAAGTAATAGAAGATTATTTAAACCATAGACCTAGTTCACCATGGAGGTGAGGTCCGCTTCCGTCGTCGAGCTTCGCATCGCCCCTACCGTTTGTCAAGCTCCTCGCCACTTGCACAAGGTCGTGCCACTCCCCCTTTTATTCGACCAGTGCATCCAGATATCTTCAAAACTAAAATAGATCGTGAAAACTTTACTAGGAGCGCTTGCATCCTAGTGCACCGATATATTTCGCCATCAAACAAGCCTTCCGTTCTCTCAATTGCCCTTTTATGTCGATCGTCGAATATGAGCTGAATAGGGACGGATTAAAGAACTAATCGGTGAAAATGATTAACATTATTGTTATTTTCCACTGGATCTCACATAATTTATCTTCCACTATGCATAATTTCAGCAATTAATTAAGTTCCACTGAAAGTTTTACATGCAGATTTCCACGTGGATGGACAGTTGATCTAAGGCCGGAATAATATATTGACACTACTCTTTTAGATAATTCGTTGCAAACTGAAATGTAAACAAGGAACCGAAAAAACAAATCACGTAACATAAACTTAAAGTATCACAAAATATCGACTAAATTATTTCTCATCAATCACCAATAAACAAGGACAAATGCTCATTATTGCAATCTGAAATAACAGCAAATGACTATTAAGCCGTGGCGTCGTGGTTCAGTCTACAATGGCAATAGTGTTTTCCTCCAATGATCTTGCAGAATCCGCCGTTGTGGCAGCGATTAAGGCACCATGAGTTGCATAGAGGATCGAACGGCGGCGAGCATTCATCGTTCGAAGCCCATGAATGGTAATCGCGGCCACATGCTGGTATTAAGTTTCTTGGTTCTGCCCAAGCAAAATAATAGAGACCAACATGCAGAAGAAGTGTGTCAGATTGCCTTCGAATATGAACATGTACAGTGGTAAAACGTAAAAAGAAATTCTCGAAAAGTAAACGTCCACGTCTCCTCCATCGTTATAGAATTATCATATTTGTACAGTTCTCCATTGTTACAGAACTAGCATATTGACGAAGAGGGGCGCAAGTGAGTGAAACCTTACCTGCTGAGACTATCATGGATGCTAGGAGAAGAAATGCAACGAAACCACCATGGGCCATATTGTTCTGGTAGGATAACAATCTCTTCGACTGTGCGTGTTGGATCTTGTAGATGCAGCTCGATAATTTGGTGTTAAGAGTATATTTTTTTGGTACGTACTAGTTTGCCTTCACATACTTATAACCAGGGATTCCTGTTATTTCTGGAGTAGATCAATTAATAGAGGCGCTAATTGTGCAGAATTAATTGTGTGCATATTCCTTTCCGCTGTCAAAGATTTGTAGTATGATGCATCGTATCAGCTAATAAGTGGGCGTTAAATAGTATGCCTTCTATGGCTGTAGGACTATATTTACTACCTAGTTGTATATCACGGGGTACATACATGGAAATTAGTAAAGATTGTTCAACGAGATTGGAAACATTTGGTAGACGTACGCACATACGTTTAAAAGTTACAAGTATTTTTCAAAATCTAATCGCCAGACATTCTATCTTTACTTTTGTTTAGCTATCCTTGAGTCCCACCGGATGCACGAACGTGGCGACATGACTTTTGTCACATTCTGTGTGTTTTGTATTCAGATGATTATCTTTAATAAAGAGAGATTTTGGGGGGTAAGCAGGAAAAATTTGGTTGCATTTGGACTTATTTGGATTTTGGCCTTTTGTTCACGTGCTTGCAGTTTTATTTTTGTCAAACCAAACTTTTAAACACACTCACTAAGATAACCTACTTGAAAAGGTCTTGTGAGGAAACAAAAAACAATTTTGTTTCAACTCAATTTGACCAGAAACCTACTTAAAAGATTTATTTTCCAACAAACCCGAAAAATCATATTTATAATGAATGGATCATTTATTCCACTTTTTTTTTTGTTAAAAGTAATTTCTAAGATTTATATTATATTGTACAATGTACCATTGCAATAAATATATTAAAATTATTTAAGAAATTATTTTCTTCTATTTCAAAAATAACATGAATAGGAAAAGTATGATTTTTTGATTATTTTTGTAACATACAAATTCTAGGGAAAATACTAAAGCTATATTAGCATATTATGACCATTTCAGGTAAAAACCTCAGTTTTAAAATTTCACCTTTGAAAAATAACCTAGAAAACAATTTAAATAAAACTCAAACCTTACCTCAAATCCTAAAAAAATATCATCCTAAACTATGAGAAAAATTTGGAAGATGCCCTTTTCCTCCCCTAATTGTTGACTTCATCTCCCTGTGGAATTACAAAATTTTGGGCGAATTTCCCAGTCTCTACTCTGCTCAGTTAATGTCATCCATTGACATTTCCAGTTTGCTCCATTCACCCCACAGTTGTCCCTCTCGCGTTTCCTCTCACTGCAGGTGGGTGAGGGGACCTGCCTTATACACAAGATCGCTCCGTCAAAGTCCAAGGCCATGCCCAATTCCAAGCCCAAGAAAATAAAGTTCAAGAATATTGTGCTAGAGTTGGGAGATGAAATACTAACTCCGTTTCATAATTATTGTCGGTAAGAGCATCTCTAGCAGATCCCACAAAGAGATAAAACTGCAAAATAATGCTATTTTGCGGTTGTCGGCGGAAAGTATGTCCATTCCACACGCTGCAAAACTGTGTAAACCCTTAGCTTTTTTACGTAAATAGTAAAACAAGCGGATTTCCTACCTGATGGAAGGAAGAGTGGAAAGTGTTGCCGTGTCAAATCGCCTCATACCACATATATGCAGTCCAAGGTGAATATTTACAGCAAACTATAAATTACTGGATGGTTGGCGAGAGGAAAATTTCAGGTCAATCAGCGCCGGACTCGACAGAATCTGGCCAAATTTCACCGCGCCCTCCGAAGAAACTAATTTTCTGACCAATTTATGACGGGCCACATCGATTCAAGCTAATATTTCTAGAGCCAATGTGGAGTTAATCCGCGTGACTGGTGAGGAGAACCTTCGAAAGCGAGGCGCGAACCTCTTACATTGAGGCACGATAGCCAAGGCTAGGGGCGCGCTGCAGTCGGGCTGAGGTGCGGCTCTGGCGGCGAGGGGGTCGTGAGGAAGACACCGGGAAAAAAAGGAAAGAACGAAAAAAAAGATAGTTCTCGGTGACACGTGGGTCCTGCGTGATATTGAGGGTCCTACGGTATTCCGGAAACACACATGTCGCTTTGCGATATGGATTCTTACGGGGTCTGTTGGAGAAGCTCTGAAGGAGTACTAATTGCATTCCTATGTAAAATGATAGGTGCAAACCCGTTGAAGGATTCATGCCCGAGGGTGGCCCGATCTTCACGGCGTAGGATTGAATCGGGAAGGATAACTAGCTGCAAGCAGCCGAGATAACTAGCTTTATACCTGCCAAGGTTGGATGCAACCCGTACGTTGGGGATGGCTGACCGAAGCTGCAAGAACTCCAATCTGCTGTCCGAACAATCGCAGAACCACAAACCGGGACTAACCCACACAAAACAGCCGGAACCGTAGAGCACGAATTAGGGGGAACCAGAGGCTCCTTCTCACGAATCCGTATGAACTCACAAGAGTAAAGGTAGCAAGATCTCTCAGATCTCAAGCAGTCTTGGCTGCAAAGCTTATAGCTGGTTTTGGTTTGTCAAAAGGCCCCTAAAAAGATGGGGGAGATGGGGTTTTATAGCAGGGACAACCCCTTAGCTAGGTGGGAAAAGGATTCAAAATATGGAGCATTTTCGTGGCTTCCTTGGGAGAATAAGCGGTCAACTTGGGGAGTTATTGGAAGGCTCCTCGGAAATTCGCGAAGCATTTATCAGCCTGAACACCTTCCACCAAAACTGACTTTTCTTAAGCTACACAACTCCAAATGATGTGAGGTTTCTTTGGTTGGAAAGTAAACTTCAAGGAGCTTCTGATGGTATACCCTAAAGGCCCCATCTCTGCTCCATCGGAATATGGCACATCAAAAGATCAGAGACAAATTTCTTGCAGAGACACAGATTTCACTGGAAACATTGTTTCTTCATCTTCAACATTGTTTTTGTTCGTCTTCAACATTGTTTCTTGGTGTCTTCGTGAGCTCATATGTTGTTGGATCCCTTTGGTGTATACCTAAGTTCAACCAACAATGAAAGGGATGAAAGCACAGCCGTATCATCAAGTTTATAAAATGAACTTAAGTTAGCGTTCACCTGATCACTTATAAGTTTAGCACGGCTTCTTGTTATAGGTCCATTATTAGTTGGTGTAGCGTCAGTGGTTGGGATATCCTCATCATCCTCCCCCCCTTGAAATGGAGTCGTCCTCGACTCTGATGGTCCAAAATATGGGGAGAGATCGGAGACATTGAACTTTGGACTAACGCCATAATCCATTGGTAGGTCAATCGTGTAGGCATTGTCATTGATCTTTGCAAGTACTTTGAATGGACCATCTCCACGTGGCTGCAAATTGCATTTGCGCTGATTCGGGAAACGATCCTTCCGTAGGTGTATCCACACCAAGTCACCTTCTTCAAACAACATCTGCTTTCTTCCTTTATTTGCTCGTTTTGTATACTGCTTGGTCATCTTCTCAATATTTTCCTTGGTCTTCTCCTGAATTTTCTTCACAAAGTCAGCGCACTTGCTTGCATCAAGATTGGTTCGCTCCTGCAATGGCAAAGGCAAAAGATCTATGGGAACAGCAGGTTTGAAACTGTACCATAAACAATTTCAAAAGGGCAAAGTTTAGTGGTCGAATGTACCGCCTGTTGTATGCAAACTCCACATGCGGGAGACACTCTTCCCACATCTTCAAATTCTTCTTCAAAATTGCTCGCAGCATCATGGATAGTGTACGGTTGACAACTTCAGTTTTTCCATCCGTTTGTGGGTGGCATGTGGTTGAAAAGAGGAGTTTTGTTCCCAGCTTCACCCACAACGTTTTCCAAAAGTAGCTCAAAAACTTGGTGTCACGATCTGAAACAATTGTGTGTGGCAGTCCATGTACCCGCACAATTTCCCTGAAAAATAAATCAGCAATGTGTGAAGCATCATCGCTCTTATGGCATGTGATAAAATGAGCCATCTTGCTAAACCTATCAACCACCACAAAAACTGAATCACTCCCTCTCTTAGTGCGTGGTAAACAAAGAACAAAATGCATAGAAATATGTTCCCAAGGTGCACTAGGAATAGATAATGGAGTATAAAGTCCATGAGGGTTCAAACGAGACTTAGCTTTGTGGCAGATTTCACAACGTAGCACGTAGCGTTCAACATCATGTCTCATCTTTGGCCAAAAGAAATGGTCAATCAGCACACTCTCAGTTTTCTTGGCACCAAAATGTCCCATGAGGCCACCAGCATGAGTTTCCTGCAATAGTAGTAAACGAACAGAGCAATCTGGAATGCATAGTTTGTTAGCCCGAAACAAGAAACCATCATGCACATGAAACTTTTTCCAACCCTTTCCCACATTACATTTGGAATATGGTTCAGCAAAATATGTATCTTGAGCATATAAATCTTTTATACTTTGCAAACCAAGAATTTTAGCATCTAGTTGGGAAAGTAAGATATGGCGTCTAGACAAGGCATCGGCAACAACATTATCCTTCCCTTTCTTGTACTTGACAATATAGGGAAAAGCCTCTTTGAATTCACTCCATTTTGCATTTCTACGGTTCAGTTTTAGTTGTCCTCTAAGATGCTTCAAAGATTCATGGTCAGAATGTATCACAAATTCTTTAGGCCACAAAAAATGTTGCCAAGTTTCCAAAGATCTCACAAGTGCATATAATTCTTTGTCATAAACAGAATAATTGAGAGTTGGACCACTGAGCTTCTCACTGAAATATGCAATAGGACTACCTTCTTGCATTAGTACTCCTCCAATACCAACACCACTTGCATCACACATTCAATTTCAAAAGTCTTACCAAAGTTTGGTAGTGCAAGCAATGGTGTTGTTGTCAATTTTTCTTTTAGCTCTTGGAAGGCCTTCTCTTGTGTGTCACCCCACTTGAAAGGAACTTCTTTCTTTGTTAGCTCGTTCATTGGGGCAACAATGGTGCTGAAGTCCTTCGCAAACCGACGGTAGAAACCAGCCAGCCCAAGAAAGCTTCACACTTGGCTGACATTTTGTGGAGGCATCCACTCACGGATGGCTTTGACCTTCTCCTCATCTACCTCCACACCTTGACCTGAAACAACAAAGCCAAGAAACACAACTTTGTCGGTGCAAAAGGTGCATGATACGTCTCAAACGTATCTATAATTTCTGATGTTCCATGTTGATATTATACCAATTGTTACATGTTTTATATACACTTCATAGCATTTTTATGCATTTTCTAGGACTAACCTATTAACAAGATGCCACAGTGCCAGTTCCTGTTTTCTGCTGTTTTTGTATTTCAGAAAAGCTATTCTGGAAATATTCTCGGAATTGGACGAAACCTGGACAGGACCTCCTTTTTTTTCCAACACGTACACGGAGTCCAAAGGAGAGACGGAGGCGACCGAGGAGGCGGCCACACCATAGGGCGGCGCGGTCCCACCTCCAACCGCGCCGTGGTGTGGTGTGGGCCCCTCGGGTCGCTCCAGCCGCCGCCCTTTCGCCTATTTATTCATCTTCACGGGAAAACCCTAGACACCCAAGCCATTATCCACGAAAAGTTCCAGAGACGCCGCCGCCGTCAACCCTAGCTCGGGAGGGTTCAGAAGCTCTTCCTGGCACCCTGCCGGAGAGGGGAATCATCTCCGGAGGCCTCTACATCGCCATGCCTGCCTCCGGAGTGATGCGTGAGTAGTTCATCTTTGAACTACGGGTCCATAGCAGTAGCTAGATGGTTGTCTCTCCACTTTATGCTATCATGTTTAGATCTTGTGAGCTGGCTATCATGATCAAGATCATCTTATTGTAATGCTACATGTTGTGTTTACTGGGATCCGATGAATATTGAATACTATGTCAAGTTGATTATCAATCTATCTTATATGTTATTTATGATCTTGCATGCTTTCCGTTACTAGTAGATGCTTTGGCCAAGTAGATGCTTGTAACTCCAAGAGTTAGTATCTATGCTACATAGTGGGTTCATGCCTCCGGTAATCTGGGAGAGTGACAGCAACTTCTAAGATTGTAGATGTGCTGTTGTCACTAGGGATAAAATAACCGATGCTTAGCTTAAGGGTGCGCCGTTAGGTCTAATGCATTTGTTTACATTACGCAGATTACTTAATGCGATTATCCGTTGCTTGCAACTTAATACCAACGGGAAACTCGGTATGACAACCTGGAGGTGGATTATTAGTCATAGACGCTGTTGGATAACGTTCTATGTATTTTGTCGTAATGCCCACATGAATATCATAGTAATCATCATGTCATATATATGCATTGTCATGCACTCAATATTTTGTCAATTGCCCAGCTGTAATTTGTTCACCCAACATGTTAGTTATCTTTTATGGAGAGACACCACTAGTGAACTGTGGACCCGGTCCATTCTTGTACACTGATAATACAACCAACTGCAATCATTGTTCCTTTTTATTCTCTGCAATTAAACACTATTTTCCACACCATACGTTTAATTCTTTGTTTTCAGCAAGCCGGTGAGATTGACAACCTCACTGTTTTGTTGGGGCAAAATAGTTTGATTGTGTTGTGTGTAGGTTCCACGTCAGCGCGCCACTGACAACGTTCAAGTGATTTCTTACTCCTACTGATTCGATTAAACCTTGGTTTCATACTGAGGGAAACTGCTGCTACACTGATTCATACCTTACTCTTGGGGTCTCCCAACGAACGTGTGATCCACGCCATCAAGCAATTTTTCTGGCGCCGTTGCCGGGGAGCAAGAGGATTTCTGCAAGGGGAGTTTCACGCTTCCAATCTCTTTACTTTGGTATTGTCTTTCTTAGTTTATTTTTATCTTGTCTTGTTTGCTTTATTTATCAAAAACACAAAAAAATTAGTTGCTTAATTCGAATTGTTATTTTTCTGTTTTGTTTTAATTTTGCTAAAATGAGTACCCCTGATAACACTAAGTTGTGTGATTTCACTAGCACGAACAACAATGATTTCATTAGTACACCTATTGCTCCACCTGCTTCTAAAGCAGAATTCTATGAAATTAAACCTGCACTTTTAAATCTTGTTATGAAAGAGCAATTCTCTGGTGTTAGTACTGATGATGCTGCTGCTCACCATAATAATTTTGTTGAACTTTGTGAGATGCGAAAGTATAAGGAAGTAGATGGTGATATTATTAAACTGAAACTTTTTCCTTTCTCTTTGAGAGGACGTGCTAAAGAATGGTTGCTATCTTTGACTAGAAATAGTATTGATTCATGGACTAAATGCAAAGATGCTTTCATAGGAAAATATTATCCTCCTGCTAAGATCATATCTTTGAGAAGTAGCATTATGAATTTCAAACAATTTGATAATGAGCATGTTGCTCAAGCTTGGGAGAGAATGAAATCGTTGGTTAAGAATTGTCCCACCCATGGACTGACTGCTTGGATGATCATCCAAACTTTTTATGCAGGATTAAATTTTTCTTCAAGAAACCTATTGGATTCGGCCTCTGGAGGTACCTTTATGTCCATCACTTTGGGTGCTGCAACAAAGCTTCTTGATGATATGATGATAAATTATTCTGAATGGCACACCGAAAGAGCTCCACAAGGTAAGAAGGTAAATTCTGTTGAAGAAATCTCTTCCTTGAGTGATAAGATTGATACTATTATGTCTATGCTTACAAATGAAAAAATGCATGTTGATCCAAATAATGTTCCTTTAGCTTCTTTGGTTGCTAATGGCGTGTAGTTGACGGGAAAAATATTCTGCAGGAAGCTTCGTATCTTCCCCTACCACGGCGCCAGAAAGCACTCTTGATGGCTCTTCACGTAGTTACTGCGTGAAAAAGTAAATGGGTTAGGTTGAGACTCCAAGTGCAGAGTGTGTAGTAAGTGGAAGACGTGTTTTCCCCACGAGGGGTGACTCGAGGGTTTAATATCGAACTCTCGGGGAATCAGTAGTGAAGATTTATCTTTCCTATCCTTCTTTTGGTTACCTACAAAACAAAGTAAATGTTTTGGTCCTCAACCTCACCTAGTGGTTGTCAAGCACAAGGTGTGAGAATGATATCAAGATAATATGCAATGCAAACAAGAAATAAATATGCAATGGTGGTAAATAAATATGCAAGGATGGTGGTAGCAATGATAAATGATATTTTTGGGTTTTATATGATGAATGCAAGATGTAAAAGTGTTTTTGTATTTTCGGATTTTTAAATGGCAGAAAATGGAAAAGTGGTAAAAGTGGTTGGAAAGGTGTTTCTTATGATTAAAAATGGACCGGGGTTCATGGTTTCACAAATGCACTCTCTCTTTAATAAAGTGGTAGACAATGGAACACTAGAGTTGACATATGAGATTGCAACACAACAGTTTAATGACAAGTTATAATTATATGGGCATCACGTCCTAACATAGAGACCTTTTGGTTATTAGTCTCTCTTATACTCCACCAAGATGCGAACTAAATCATAACACCTCAGTAATTAAGATAACTCAGAGTATAGCAATAAGTATCATGACATGAAGTTAAAATAAGAACATGCTAGATCTAGTCATGGAGAAGTGGCAATGGTCACACCCACATCTCCGGTAGCATGGTATTTCTTTTTATCCCTAGTGAGGCAACAAAGTAAGGTAAAATACCCAAGTGGATCGCAGAACTTTCTCTCACGTTCACTGCACTAGCCACCCCCGTTACTCCAACTAATGCACACGTTCCCCCTCACACGCTCTCATAAACATGCTTGATCATGACAAGTAAATAAGAACGGGGTACATAATATGCATCTACTTTCATAACTGAAACAAAACCATTGCAATCTCAAACATATATTAACTCATAAAAAGATCCACCACAAAGGTATTACATAGATGACCGTAATCATGTTCAGCAGCTCATACGGTACTAATTAGTGAAGCTCGAGAAGAGAGATACATAAGTTACTTCCACAAACCCATAGTCCAGAGGTGGACTACTCCCTCTTCATCATGGAGACGGTGGAGAAGTCGTTGGAGAAGATGGAGACCACGCCGGCAGCGCCCCGCCGGAGTTTTCCCCCTCCAATCTGCAGCTCCAGGTCTCTGTTTCGGTGTTTCTGTGTTTCTGCGGCGCTCCTTCCAGAGAACGTCGGGGGACTATTTTTATAGGCGTTTTAGGTCAAAACGGAGTCGGTGGAGGAAAGATCGACGGCAACGGAGCTCCGAGGCCCAAAAGGGGGGTCCCACGCGGCCAGGTACAGGGCCGCGTGGGCCCACCTATTTGGCCCTCGGGCCTCCGCTTGTTTGCTTCCTTCGCTCCCACGCTTTGTTCCTTCCAAAAATGATGCTCGTAAATTTCCAGGTCATTTGGACGTCGTTTGGGTCCCTGAAACATTAAAATATAGAAATAGGGTTTTCTGCCTGCGCAGGGTTAATTCCATAAAAATAGGAAACATATCAAATATTCCCAAAATCATTATAAAACAGTGATATAACCCTTATATGATGCAAATATGACTGGAATATAAGTAAAATAATGCAAAGTTCATGTATGCATTTTACATGCATCAACATCCCCAAGCTTAACCTATACTCGTCCTCGAGTATGAAGGTGATAAAACTAACATGGACTTTGCAATTTAATACTATCAATGGATATCAAAGATGATTACTATTGCTACATAGAGTCAAATGTTCATTCTTAAAAGGAGTAGCAATATGCAAGATAGTTTATGAAGTGATATCAAGTATTCAATGCAAGGATGTTCAATGATAATTCACAAAGTGTAACATAAAGAAGAAGTACTATGGACCACATGTATGCATAATAATAAGTAAGAACATCCTACAATGGTCATAGAGTATTGATGAAAATCTGAATATAAAAGGTGGACACTTTGGAAAGATATATATATGAGTAGAGGTAAAGCATGAATAAATTTCATCTAACTTCTGAACTTCTCTACTTAAGTCAATGATTGTAATATGGTAATCCTTGGTGTCAAGCTCTCATTCCCCTATCATAGCATCTTGAATGATTAAGTTTAAAGTGAAAGCAATATGAGTAGTGTGCTTGACAAAGTACAGGTTGAAAGTCTCATGCCCCTTGAATACAAGTACCTACTCCATGTGTTACTCAACTTGGAAAACAAAGCAAGTTCAAGTTAAATATCATTGTAAGTAATAATAGTATCATTAAGAGCGTCAACTGGGGTACCTCTTGTCCCAGGATATGGAACAAGCCCATATCAAAATGACAAGACAAACAAACACAATGAACAATCTCAACACCCTTTTTATTTACCATTGGATAGCTTTTTATTGTAAGGTGTATCACAGAAGGTTCACCATAGCATGTAAGTAAATTTCCACCATGAATGATGCATGGCTTAGATTAGCGGCCCAGGCGTCTCTCTAACCATTTATACAAACTCATTTAAACTCACTTCATTTCCACATTTATTTCACCCATGGTAAGCATCCATAAACAAAAGTACATGATATCAACTAAATGAGATGAAGTGCAATGTTGAAAGCTTGCCATGTGACAGCACATATGAGCTAACTCTCAACCAAAGACATTTGTCAAGTCCACAACATCATAATTTTAATCACAATGGGTCATATTTTATTTATGCAATGAAAGTAAAGTGTGCATCAAGTTCGAGAGAGCTATATAACCAACTTTTCCCACAACAATCAACAACATAAGCATTTTCATTCAGAGGTATAGATAACACAAATATCATGATAAACATACTCGGAATAGCATAAAGCTAATAGGTAGATATGGTGGACTCACTGGAAAAACTTTGGTTGAAGGTGTTGGAAACAAGTTTTTGCTTGTTGGAATTTTTGGGCTAGCAAGAGGGAGAAAGTTGACCATCTAAATGCATGCATGAGTGTCCATAGAACTAACTAATCCATGTTAAAACAAGGTAAATAACATTTAGCATCAAAACATGAATAAAAGATAGCTCTTGATAAAATATTGCAAATTATTACTCATTAACAAGCTCATGAATCATGCAATTATATGTATCTTTTAAAATTAACTAGCATCCAACATAATTCAACCCAAATTTCCAGTAGCTCTCATATATAAATGATAGTGTGGTGGTCTCACAAAATAAAAATCTAACCTAAACAAACAAAAAGACGCTCCAAGTTTATGCGATAAAGTGTTTCGATCGAAAAACAGAAGTTAGACGTGTGCAAACCGAGAGTGTGTAGGTCCAGTGGGGTTGTCTTCACATCCCCAAGCTTATGGTCTTCACCATCCTTGGATAGCTCTTGGTGCATCTCCTCTAATCCCTGTGAAAAAACTTCAAAACACCGTTTCTCCCATTTCTTTTTCTGTGGGGCACATTAGTAGTGATAAACAAATAGATTTCTTGCTGCATATAATCCTTAGACAAAAATTCATATGAATGTCCAGAAATGTATAATGTTGTATGCCTACTCATAAACTCAATTGGATCAAAAAGATTCAAGTTAAAAGTTCTAAGCATGCATCAAACAAAATGGGACAGAATCTGTCCAGAAAAACAGCAGCAGCAAAACGTATTTTTCTACCCTACTTAACTTTGTCGGAAAATTCCGAAAAATTCATGCATACAGAGGATGAAAAGTTGCACTACAGTTTAAATATGAGCTCATTCGGAGTTACAGAATAAGAATTAAAAATCATACCGTGCACAGATTCGTGCAGGAATAATCTCCGAACGCTATAAGCAACTTTTCATACCAAAATGAGTAAAACTTGGCACTTTATTAAAAATTCCAGAAACTAAACTAAAACTAAGTCTCTTGTTACAGCAAGAGGACACAAAGAAAATCACAAATAAAAACAACCGGGTTGCCTCCCGTAAAGCGCTTTCTTTATAGCCATATAGCTAGGCTTCTTACTTGATGTTTATTGTGGACGAAGCTCATGAGGGAGCTTGAACATGTGTGTCCCTCTTCCTTGGGAAGTGTTCCATGCACTTCTTGTGTGGAAACTGAAACTTCACATTCCCTTCTTTTGAATCAATGATAGCACCTGTAGTACGAAGAAAAGGTCTTCCAAGAATAATTGGACTAGAGGTTTTATTCCCCATATCCATGATTAGAAAATCAACAGGCACAAATGTCATATGTAACTCTACCATAACATCACTTACTTTCCTAAAGCATGTTTAATGGAATCATCAGCAAGTGCAAGTTCAATAGAGCATTTTTCAAGATTTTTCAATTCAAGTACTTCATATAGTTCTTTAGATAAAACAGAGACACTAGATCCTAGATCAAGTATAGCATGGTGTGTCTCTTTTCCAATGGTTACTAGGACTTTGGGAATCCATATATCCCCAAGCTTAGGTGGTATCATAGCCTCTTGGTTGTACCTAGCAATCTTTTCTTTTAACACATGATTAGCAATATAAGAACCAAAACCAGCTTGGTTAACATTAATAGAAGGATCACTTGCAAATTTTTGTAAGATAGATATTAATTCATGCAAGCTACAATTCTCTAGTCAAGCAATGGATCCTTTACTTCACTAAGCATTTTAACTTCCTCAACTTCTTTTCTTTCATTACCATAATAGTTTCCTTAGCAATTCTCTCTTGCTCATGAATATGTTCCCAAGATTTATTTATAACCTCTTGACAATATTTAATTGTTTCCTCATGTTTTTGAGCTATAATGGTGTTCTCCAAATCACTAGAAACATTACCACTAGTAGTATATTTGTTTGGCACATATGGGGGTTTATTATAAGAGTTATAATTGTTGTTACCATACCCATTATTACCATAGTTCCTAATGAAGTTGACATCAATATTTTCAGGATTATTACCAACTAGCTCTTGCAAAGGCATATTTTCAATATTTTGTTTACTAATGAAAGCAAGAATAGTATCCATTTTAGATGATAAATCATTTGTTTCTTCTATGGAGTTCACTTTCTTAGAAGGATTAGGTGCTCTATCAGTATGCCATTGACTATAGTTTTGCAAATGCTCTCCAATATGTTCTTAGCTTCTACTATAGTTTTTCCCATAAAAGCACCTCCAGCAGCAGAATCAAGAATATTCTAGACAAATAATTTAGACCATTGTAAAAAGAGTGTAGTATGGTCCATTCGTTGACCCCATGTGATGGACAAGTTCTAAGCATAAGTTTAATCCTATCCCAAGCCATAGCAACATGTTCATTTTCATTTTGCCTAAAAGAAAGAATGTTGTTTCTATTTTGCAAAATTTTCACAGGAGGATAGTATTTCTTATTGAAAGCTTCTTTTAAATCATCCCAAGTTTTAATGTTATCAATAGGTAATGAATGCAGCCACTCTTTAGCTTTTCCTCTTAGTGAGAAAGGAAATAACTTCAGTTTTAGAATATCACTTTCCACATTTTTAAATTTCTGCATGTCACATATTTCAACAAATCATGAAGATGCATAGAGGCATCCTCCATAGCACTACCGCCAAATTGTTACCTAGTTATCAAGTTCAACAAACTAGGACTTACTTCATAACTCTCAGCATTTATCTTAGGTGTGGCAATGGGCCTAGCAATAAATTGATCATTTGGAGTGTTTGTGTAATCACACAACTTAGTTCTTTCTCCCATTTTAGCAAGTTTGTATGTGTTTTTTAATTTTTTATGCAAAACTGAAAATAATATGCAAGACAATGACAAAACAAAATAAATTGCTTTGAAGGTAAAGATGGATAAGATGATGCTCACGTAGGTGCAACCTCCCCAAGCTTAGGTGTTAGCACAAGTTGGTGATGAAGTTGACTTGGTGAGATATCCTTGGATAAACCCGGCGCTAGAAAACAGAGCTAGTGCAGAGGACCCTTGGATAAACCTTTCAGCAATGATTCCCGGCAACGGCGCCAGAAAACAGTCTTGATGGCGTGTAGTTGACGGGAAAAATATTCTGCAGGAAGCTTCGTATCTTCCCCTACCACGGCGCCAGAAAGCACTCTTGATGGCCCTTCACGTAGTTACCTGCGTGAAAAAGTAAATGGGTTAGGTTGAGACTCCAAGTGCAGAGTGTGTAGTAAGTGGAAGACGTGTTTTCCCACGAGGGGTGACTCGAGGGTTTAATATCGAACTCCGGGGAATCAGTAGTGAAGATTTATCTTTCCTATCCTTCTTTTGGTTACCTACAAAACAAAGTAAATGTTTTGGTCCTCAACCTCACCTAGTGGTTGTCAAACACAAGGTGTGAGAATGATATCAAGATAATATGCAATGCAAACAAGAAATAAATATGCAATGGTGGTAAATAAATATGCAAGGATGGTGGTAGCAATGATAAATGATATTTTTGGGTTTTATATGATGAATGCAAGATGTAAAAGTGTTTTTGTATTTTCGGATTTTTAAATGGCAGAAAATGGAAAAGTGGTAAAAGTGGTTGGAAAGGTGTTTCTTATGATTAAAAATGGACCGGGGTTCATGGTTTCACAAATGCACTCTCTTTAATAACGTGGTGGACAATGGAACAGTAGAGTTGACATATGAGATTGCAACACAACAGTTTAATGACAAGTTATAATTATATGGGCATCACGTCCTAACATAGAGACCTTTTGGTTATTAGTCTCTCTTATACTCCACCAAGATGCGAACTAAATCATAACACCTCAGTAATTAAGATAACTCAGAGTATAGCAATAAGTATCATGACATGAAGTTAAAATAAGAACATGCTAGATCTAGTCATGGAGGAAGTGGCAATGGTCACACCCACATCTCGGTAGCATGGTATTTCTTTTTATCCCTAGTGAGGCAACAAAGTAAGGTAAAGATACCCAAGTGGATCGCAGAACTTTCTCTCACGTTCGCTGCACTAGCCACCCCCGTTACTCCAACTAATAAACACGTTCCCCTCACACGCTCTCATAAACATGCTTGATCATGACAAGTAAATAAGAAGGGGTACATAATATGCATCTATTTTCATAACTGAAACAAAACCATTGCAATCTCAAACATATATTAACTCATAAAAAGATCCACCACAAAGGTATTACATAGATGGCCGTAATCATGTTCGGCAGCTCATACGGTACTAATTAGTGAAGCTCGAGAGAGAGAGAGATACATAAGTTACTTCCACAAACCCATAGTCCAGAGGTGGAATACTCCCTCTTCATCATGGAGATGGTGGAGAAGTCGTTGGAGAAGATGGAGACCACGCCGGCAGCGCCCCGCCGGAGTTTTCCCCCTCCAATCTGCAGCTCCAGGTCTCTGTTTCGGTGTTTCTGCGGCGCTCCCTCCAGAGAACGTCGGGGGACTATTTTTATAGGCGTTTTTAGGTCAAAACGGAGTCGGTGGAGGAAAGATCGACGGCAGCGGAGCTCCGAGGCCCAAAAGGTGGGGCCCCACGCGGCCAGGTACAGGGGCCGCGTGGGCCCACCTATTTTGGCCCTCGGGCCTCCGCTTGTTTGCTTCCTTTGCTCCCACGCTTTGTTCCTTCCAAAAACTGATGCTCGTAAATTTCCAGGTCATTTGGACGTCGTTTGGGTCCCTGAAACATTAAAATATAGAAATAGGGTTTTCTGCCTGCGCATGGTTAATTCCATAAAAATAGGAAACATATCAAATATTCCAAAATCATTATAAAACAGTGATATAACCTTATATGATGCAAATATGACTGGAATATAAGTAAAAATAATGCAAAGTTCATGTATGCATTTTACATGCATCAGTTGCTCAAGAAGAGCATGTTGATGTGAACTTCATTAAAAACAATAACTTCAACAACAATGCTTATAGGAATAATTTGGTAATAACAATTATAAGCCCTATCCTTCTAGTAGTGGCAATGGTTATGTTAATTCTTATGGTAATTCCTACAACAACAATAAGAGTGTACCCTCTGATCTTGAAGTCATGCTTAAGGATTTTATTAGTACACAAACTGCTTTTAATAAAACTGTTGAGGAAAAATTTGGGAAAATTGATGTTCTTGCCTCTAAAGTTGATAGTCTTGCTCTTGATGTTGATTTGATAAAAATTAAAATATGCCTCATGATGTTAAAGAGAGCAAAACTCTCAATGCATTCAAGTTAAAATTGACAACATGTTAGGATGCTAGCTGAGTTGCATGCTAGGTGGGAAAGAGAGGATGAAATTGCTAAAAAGAATAATATTGCTAGAGTTTACACTATTACCACACTAGCAATGCTGAAGTTTCAAATGTTAACAAACCTCCTACTCTTAATGGTAAAGTAATTGGTGTTGGCAATGTCTCTACTTCTGTTGCAAAACGTTTAAAATTGCCTGAAAACACTGAAACTGTTCCTGATAAAAGTACTGAAATTTTTCAAAAATGGGAGACAATGGTCCCATTACCTTTGATAATAATGATTTTGATTTTGATGGTTGCAATATTTCTGAAGTAATTAAGTTCTTGCAAAAGCTAGCTAGAAGTCCTAATGCTAGTGCTATAAACATGGCTTTTACTAAACACATTACTAATGCTCTCATGCAAGTTAGGGAAGAGAAATTAAAACATGAAGCTTCTATCCCTAGGAAGTTAGAAGATGGTTGGGAGCCCATCATTAAAATGAAGGTGAATGATTTTGATTGCAATGCTTTATGTGATCTTGGTGCTAGTATTTCTGTTATGCCTAAGAAACTTTATGATATGCTTGATTTAGCACCTTTGGAACACTGTTATTTGGATGTTCACCTTGCTGATAATACTATAAAGAAACCTTTGGGGAGAGTTGATGATGTTTTTATAATGGTTAACAATAACCTTGTCCCCGTTGATTTTGTTGTTTTGGATATTGAATGCAATGCTTCTTGTCCTATTGTTTTGGGAAGACCTTTCTTAGAACTGTTGGTGCTATTATTGATATGAGAGAGGGGAATATTAAATATCAATTCCCACTCAAGAAAGGTATGGAACACTTCCCTAGAAAGAAGATGAAGTTACCTTTTGATTCTATTGTTAGAGCAAATTATTCTGTTGATGCTTCATCACTTGGAAACACTTGATTCTTACTTTCTGCGCCTAGCTGAAAGGCGTTAAAGAAAAGCGCTTATGGGAGACAACCCATTATTTTATTTCTGCAATTTTTCTTTTTTTTTGAGTCAAGGAGTTGTTTACTTCTGTAACAATTCCTTTGTATCTTTATTTTATCGCATTGTTGTGCCAAGTAGCCTCTAATAGGAAGATGATGCTAGATTTGGATTTCTGCGCAGGAACAGATTTCTGCTGTTCACCGTTTTACTTCTGTAAAATCACAGAAAAATTATTTAAATCTGCAAATTTTTGTGCGTGATCCTCAGATATGTACGCATCTTTCGTTAGTTTTGTTTTTCGATCTGAGCAACGTAAGTGCCTCGAAAAAATTCGTCTTTACAGACTGTTCTGTTTAGACAGATTCTGTCTTTTATTTTTCGCATTCTCTCTTTTACTAGTGTTGAGTGGAATTCTTTTTTAGGGTGAAGAGCTTCACATAACATCAGTGGCAGTAGTTAATGTTAAAAGTAACGGTCATGTTTGTGTCCTTATAGAACATGTGAGTTTTTGATTGTGCACTAACCCTCTAATGAGAATTACTCTGAGTTTGGTGTGGCGGAAGTTTTCAAGGGTCAAGAGAGAAGGATGATATAATGTGATCAAGAAGAGTGAAGAGCTTAAGCTTGGGGATGCTCCCATGGATCACCCCAGCATATTTCAAGAAGACTCAAGCGTCTAAGCTTGGGGATGCCCAAGGCATCCCCTTCTTCATCAGCAACTTATCAGGTCATCTCTAGTGAAACTATATTTTAATTCTTTCACATCATATGTGCTTTACTTGGAGCGTCTGTGTGCTTTTATTTTCAGTATTTTATTTTTCTTATGGTCAACTTGATTGGACCCTAGCATTCTTGATTGGGAGAGAGACACGCTCCGCTTTTTCATATGAATACTCCTATTCTTCACTTATACTTGTTGAGTATTCTTATCTAGCTATTGCTATGCTTTTAGCTCCTGTTTTGCATGCATCTCTTATTCAGAGCTGTTAGTTCTTTTAAAGAAAGTACTCTCTTGCTTCACTTATAATTGTTTGGAGAGTTTATGTTGAAATAAATTGATTGGTGTTTGGTTGGAACAGAAAATGTTGCATGTGGTAGATGGTATAATGGAAAAAGCTTACATATTCTTGTAGATCACTGTATTGGATAATTTGATACTTGTCAATTGTTTTGAGTTATCAAGTAGTTCATGTTTAAGCTTTTGTATCATGTAGTTAAAACCTATTAATGAAGAACTACCGTAAAGCTCGTTGAAATTTGGTTTGCATGATTGGTATCTCTAAGGTCTAGATATTTTCTAGTAAAAGGGTTTGGTTAACAAGGAAGACAGTGTAGAGTCTTATAATGCTTGCAATATGTTTTCATATAAGTCTTGCTGTGTCGGTTGATATCCTGTGTTTGCTTCAAATAACCTTGCTAGCCTAAACTCTGTACTGAGAGGGAATGCTTCTCGTGCATCCAAAACCTTGAGCCAAAATCCATGCCATCTGTGTCCACCATAACTACCTATATGTGGTATTTCCTTGCCATTCCAAGTAAATTTTTCATGTGCTACCTTTAAACTATTCAAAAATTATTACTCCTTTTTGTGTCAATGTTTACCAAGCTCATGAGGACGGGGTGGATGTCTTTATGTCAACTGTCAAACAGACTTTACCACCGGACTAGCGGCATATACATCCGCTTATCCATTAATTTTGCAAAAAGAGCTGGCAAATGGGGTGCCCAGTCCCAATTAATTACAACTTTAACCGCTTAATTCTCTTCACATTTTTGCCCTGATTTATCAGTCAAGCAATGACAAACAGTGAAATATCTGCATGTGTAAACAAAAGAGAAGAGGGATGATCTGCCTTGCTGGTAGAAATAACGTCCTTCATGGGAGCCGCTCTTAAAAGTCTGGTTGGCAGGGGTCATATTGTACTTTCCATTTTCTGATTCGTTGACAATTAACAAACACCTCCAAAACTTATTTTTACTCTCTATATGATTTCAAAAACTTAAAAAGCTCTAGCACATGATTTAATCCCTGCTTCCCTCTGCGAAGGGCCTTTCTTTTACTTTTATGTTGAGTCAGTTTTCCTACTTCTTTCTATCTCAGAAGCAAACACTAGTGTCAACTTTGGTGCAACAATTTTTATATGCTTGTATATTGCACTTATTATATTGCTTTGTGTTGACAAATATCCATGAGATATATATGTTGAAAGTTGAAAGCAATTGCTGAAGCTTAAATCTTCCTTTGTGTTGGTTAAATACCTTTTACTTAGAATCTATTGCTTTATGAGTTAACTCTTATGCAAAACTCTTTGATGCTTGTCTCGAAAGTACTATTCATGAAAAGTTTTTGCTTATATGATTCAGTTGTTTGCTCATTATCTACTTGCTAGCAAACTATAGACCATTGACCTGGATCACTTCATTCATAACATGTGCTTTACAATACTATTTGATCAAGATTATGATTGTAGCATGTCACCTCAGAAATTATTTTGTTTTTATCGTTTTACCTACTCGAGGACGAGTAGAACTAAGCTTGGGGATGCTTGATACGTCTCAAACGTATCTATAATTTCTGATGTTCCATGTTGATATTATACCAATTGTTACATGTTTTATATACACTTCATAGCATTTTTATGCATTTTCTGGGACTAACCTATTAACAAGATGCCACAGTGCCAGTTCCTGTTTTCTGCTGTTTTTGTATTCCAGAAAAGCTAGTCTGGAAATATTCTCGGAATTGGACGAAACTTGGACAGACCTCCTATTTTTCCAACACGTACACGGAGTCCAAAGGAGAGACGGAGGCGACGAGGAGGCGCCACACCATGGGCGGCGCGGCCCCCCTCCCCGCGCCGTGGGTGGTGTGGGCCCCGGTCGCTCCAGCCGCCGCCCTTTCGCCTATTTATTCATCTTCACGGGAAAACCCTAACACCCGAGCCATTATCCACGAAAAGTTCCAGAGACGCCGCCGCCGTCAACCCTAGCTCGGGAGGGTTCAGAAGCTCTTCCCGGCACCCTGCCGGAGAGGGGAATCATCACCGGAGGGCTCTACATCACCATGCCTGCCTCCGGAGTGATGCGTGAGTAGTTCATCCTTGGACTACGGGTCCATAGCAGTAGCTAGATGGTTGTCTCTCCACTTTATGCTATCATGTTTAGATCTTGTGAGCTGCCTATCATGATCAAGATCATCTTATTGTAATGCTACATGTTGTGTTTGCTGGGATCCGATGAATATTGAATACTATGTCAAGTTGATTATCAATCTATCTTATATGTTATTTATGATCTTGCATGCTTTCCGTTACTAGTAGATGCTTTGGCCAAGTAGATGCTTGTAACTCCAAGAGTTAGTATTTATGCTAGATAGTGGGTTCATGCCTCCGGTAATCTGGGAGAGTGACAACAACTTCTAAGATTGTGGATGTGCTGTTGCCACTAGGGATAAAATAACCGATGCTTAGCTTAAGGGTGCGCCGTTAGGTCTAATGCATTTGTTTACATTACGCACATTACTTAATGCGATTATCCGTTGCTTGCAACTTAATACCAACGGGGAACTCGGTATGACAACCTGGAGGTGGATTATTAGTCATAGACGCTGTTGGATAACGGTCTATGTATTTTGTCGTAATGCCCACATGAATATCATAGTAATCATCATGTCATATATATGCATTGTCATGCGCTCAATATTTTGTCAATTGCCCAGCTGTAATTTGTTCACCCAGCATGTTAGTTATCTTTTATGGAGAGACACCACTAGTGAACTGTGGACCCCGGTCCATTCTTTTACACTGATAATACAACCAACTGCAATCATTGTTCCTTTTCATTCTCTGCAATTAAACACTATTTTCCACACCATACGTTTAATCCTTTGTTTTCAGCAAGCCGGTGAGATTGACAACCTCACTGTTTCGTTGGGGCAAAGTAGTTTGATTGTGTTGTGTGCAGGTTCCACGTCAGCGCTCCACTGACAACTTTCAGAAGTGATTTCTTACTCCTACTGGTTCGATTAAACCTTGGTTTCATACTGAGGGAAACTGCTGCTACACTGATTCATACCTTCCTCTTGGGGTCTCCCAACGAACGTGTGATCCACATCATCAGTGTACTTTTCCTTGTTAGCATACAATTTTTCCTCTCTTAGGACAGCAAGCACACAACGGATGTGGTCAACATGGTCATCCAAATTTTTGCTGTAAATAAGGATGTCATCAAAATAAACAACCACAAATTTGCCAATGAAAGTTCTAAGCACATGAATCATCAATCTCATGAAAGTACTAGGTGCATTTGTCAATCCAAAGGGCATAACTAACCACTCATACAAAGTACAAACCAGATTTTGTTTTGAAAGCAGTTTTCCATTCATCACCTTCTCTCATTCTAATTTGGGAATTTTTTGTTTTTGCCACACTAGATTTTGCCCATTTTGCTTTTGCCACTCTAAGTTTTGACATTTTGCTTTTGCCATTTTGAGGGGCAAAAACAAAAGCAAAACAACATCAATAGGGGCAAAAGCAAAACGAAATTTCGGCATTTTCATTTTGTTTTTGCCCCAGAGAGGGCAAAAGTGATGAATTACCAGGAACTGGCAGGGCAAAAGCAAAATGTCAAAACTTAGAGTGGCAAAAGCAAAATGGGCAAAAACTAGTGTGGCAAAAACAAAAATTTCCCTTCTAATTTGGTGGTAACCACTTCGCAAATCAATTTTAGAAAAAAATGGTGGAGCCACTAAGTTCATCAAGCATGCCATCAAGTCTAGGCATTGGATGCCTATACCTCACAGTTATAATGTTAATTGGCATACAATCCATGCACATTCTAGAAGCGCCATCTTTTTTTGGTACTAAAAGAACCGGTACAGCACAAGGAGAAAGGCTTTCCCTTACATGACCCTTACTTAGTAGATCTTGCACTTGGCGCTGAATCTCCTTGGTTTCCTCCGGATTTGTACGATATGGTGGGCGGTTTGGCAAAGGGGCACCCGAGATCAAATCAATTTGGTGCTCAATACCTCTTCCTGGTGGCAGCCCCGGTGGCACCTCCTCGGGGAACACATCTTCATACCCCTGCAATATTTCAATAAAAACACTAGGAGTGGTAGAGGGTGAGTCATTAGCAAGAAAAGTGTCCTTGTACAAGAGTACAAAGAACACGGAATTGGGTCCTCTCAACTCCCTCATGTCCCTTTTCCTAGCCATCATAGCTAATCCCTGTTTTCCCTGTTTTTCCCATGTCTTGGTCAATTTAAGCTGTGGGGTTTTATTTGGCTGTGGATTCTCTCTCTCACTATGTTGGTGGATCTCACTCAAGTGTTTCTCGCTCACTCTCTCTTTCTTTTTCTGCTCATCCATCAATATTTCTTCGGGTGTCAAAGGGAGCAAAGAAATGCATTCTCCCTGTATTGGAACAAAAGACGGTTGGCACGGCTGCTGATTTGCACATCATGATCAAACAACCAGGGCCTCCCCAACAGCAATTGACATGCTTGCATTGGAACCACATCACATTCCACTTGATCTTGATACTTCCCAATAGAAAATTGAACGGTAACCATGTTACTTACTCGCAGCGACCCACAATCATTAAGCCATTGCATCTTGTAGGGACTTGGGTGTCTTCTTTGTTTCAGTCCCAACATCTCCACTAAATCTGAACTTGTAATATTGTTGCAGCTGCCATTATCAACAATAATGATGCACACCTTGTTCTTGATGGTACCACGAGTGTGAAAAATATTATGTCGCTGCCCTTTCTCTTCTCTAGCTGCATTAATACTAAGCACATGACGGGAAACAAAGCAATCCCCCTTGTCGGGCTGAATATCACAAGCACTCGTCTCGCCAGCTTCAACTTCATGCTCATCTTGTGTTCCATCATCTTCAGGTTCACTCTCAGATTCCCATTCACCTTGTTCATTGATCAATAAAACTCTTGTGCTCGGGCACTCGGCTGAGATGTGACCACGCCCTTTGCACTTCCAACACTCGATATCTCGGCTCCGGGTTGATGGTACAGCTGTGGGTTTGGTGCCACTTGTAGCAGCAGCAGGGGCACGCTTGTCACTATTGCGAGGAGCCGGTTATGATGCCGACGAAGCTGCTGGTCGCCTTGAGGCACTAGGGGCATGCTGAAACTGAGAACCACCATGAGATGCACTTGGCGGCGACCTTTGCCATGGTGTGGTGGTGCGGTTCTGAGATGAACGTCCATGGCCACTCCGCTGCACCTTCCTCTCCGTGCACTTTGCTTGATCCAAAATATCTTGTAGAGTGTTATAGGGAAACATCTCCACAAAATCAGAAATTTTAGTATTGAGACCATGCAAAAATCTTGCCATCTTGGACTCTTCATCTTCATGAATACGAGCACAAACCAGAAGTGATTCCATCTCTTTGTAGTACTCATCCACCGTGCGAGTACCTTGGGTGAGGCGCTGCAATCTGTTTCGGAGGTCTCTATGATATTGTGAAGGAACAAACCGTCGCCTCATTGCTTGCTTCATTTCTTCCCATGTACCAATATGTTCACGACCCAACATCAGCTGATTCTCTTGTAGTTGATTCCACCAAGTGAGTGCATAACCTGAAAACTCAACACAAGCAAGGTTTACCCTTTTTGGATCAGCAAGATTGTGGATGCGAAAAATCTGATCACATTGCTCTTCCCAATCAAAGTATGCATCTGGGTCTTCCTTTCCCGTGAACTTGGGGACCTGCAACTTGATTCTTGCTATGTTATCTCGATCATCTCTATCACGACGGTCATGACGGCGACCATCATCACCATATGCTGCAACACGGCGATGTGGCACACCATCATAGTCATCAAACTCATCACCATGACCACGAGCAGCACACTCATGTGGATCAAAGTGGCGTCCACGAGGGCCATGGCCTCGCCCTCCATCATGTCCTCCTCGCTGCATTCCACGAGCAGCAGCACGACGACCTCGAGCAGCAGCACCGGCGCCATCATCTTCCCAATGATCTCCGCCGTAGTTGCTGAACTCATCTTCATGACCTCTGTTGGCAGCAGCTCCCACGGAATTTTCTCCACTAGCTTCACCGTGCGGGTCAATAGGGTCATGTCGGCGTGGAACCCCATCACCCCGTGCTGGGAGGCGATCATTAAGCATCCTCTCCATGGCTTGAAGCATCCTCTCCTCACTCCTCAAGATGTTGTTTTGTACTTGTTGAAGCTCCGCACGTGTGATTGGAACCTCAGCTTCTCCATGATCTTCTCCATGAACACTCGAACCAGATCCTGCCATGTTAGTGGGGCTAAAAGTGGAGTAGGAAAAAATTTGTGGACTCACACAACCTCACCTCTTACTTACCAAAGATCTTATGAGTTCACATCAGATTGCACTTCTCTTAGATGTGGTAAAGCGATTGAAAGACAGGGATCAAAGAACTAGCTTCGGTTTTTGGTGGAGCTCTAGGTGGGGTAAACAAAGAGGCTTGTGCTGAAATCAAGTTGATGCAAACCAAGATTTTTTTTTGAGTGAAATACTAATCCTTGCACCAAGATTGAACAGCAAACAACACACACAACTTCTGAAATTTTTCTACCAAGCTGAAACTTTTGGATCTTGCTCAACACTTTCTTTCTTTTGACTCTTTTTTTTGCACTTCGTTTTCTCCTTTCTTTTCTTTTTTTTTCTTTTTTATTTTTCTAAACAACACGAACAGATCTAAAAACAACTACAACGATGAACTTGGTGCAGATCTAAAAGATGGAAAACATGCAAGGGATGCAACAACAAGATCTCAGCACCAACAAGGCTTGGGATTTATTTGTGGTGAGGCTTTGGACTTTAGGACAGAAAATATAGCAACAAAACCTACCGATCTAAAGGGATGATAACAAGAACTATGATAACAGATCCTACCGTGTAAACGAAAGCTCTGATACCAGATGATAGGTGCAAACCCGTTGAAGGATTCACGCCCGAGGGTGGCCCGATCTTCACGGCGTAGGATCGAATCGGGAAGGATAACTAGCTGCAAGCAGCCGGGATAACTAGCTTTATACCTGCCAAGGTTGGATGCAACCCGTACGTTGGGGATAGCTGACCGAAGCTGCAAGAACTCCAATCTACTGTCCGAACAATCGCAGAACCACAAACCGGGACTAACCCACACAAAACGGCCGGAACCGTAGAGCACGAATTAGGGGGAACCAGAGGCTCCTTCTCGCGAATCCGTATGAACTCACAAGAGTAAAGGTAGCAAGATCTCTCAGATCTCAAGCAGTCTTGGCTGCAAAGCTTATAGCTGGTTTTGGTTTGTCAAAAGGCCCCTAAAAAGATGGGGGAGATGGGGTTTTATAGCAGGGACAACCCCCTTAGCTAGGTGGGAAAATGATTCAAAATATGCAGCATTTTCGTGGCTTCCTTGGGAGAATAAGCGGTCAACTTGGGGAGTTATTGGAGGGCTCCTCGGAAATTCGCGAAGCATTTATCAGCCTGAACACCTTCCACCAAAACTGACTTTTCTTAAGCTACACAACTCCAAATGATGTGAGGTTTCTTGGGTTGGAAAGTAAACTTTAAGGAGCTTCTGATGGTATACCCTAAAGGCCCCGTCTCTGCTCCATCAGAATATGGCACATCAAAAGATCAGAGACAAATTTCTGTCAGAGACACAGATTTCACTGGAAACATTGTTTCTCCATCTTCAACATTGTTTTTGTTTGTCTTCAACATTGTTTCTTGGTGTCTTCGTGATCTCATATGTTGTTGGATCCCTTTGGTGTATACCTAAGTTCAACCAACAATGAAAGGGATGAAAGCACAGCCGTATCATCAAGTTTATAAAATGAACTTAAGTTAGCGTTCACCTGATCACTTATAAGTTTAGCACGGCTTCTTGTTATAGGTCCATTAGTGGTTGGTGTAGCGTCAGTGGTTGGGATGTCCTCATCATAAAGGTATACATTTTACTCGAAGCCATCTCTACAAGAGTAATGTGCTCCTTTCAAACAAGCACAAACAAAACACTACACAACATAGTAAAGAGGCCGCGCCTCAGAATTTCGAACAACAAGCAGTATTACCAAAATATGAAAAAGGATAATCACCCATTTTTCTGTACAACGTTGTAGTAGTCGTTGCTGCATCTCTAATCACACGACTTGAAGATCAACAAGCGTGGACCCCAACCCAAGCAGATGATCAAATTTTATTTCCACATGAGTCGCTCTGTCCTCGAACCGATGAAGAGCATGCTCTCACTGAAGGGCGCACCTTCATCATCTGCTTGGCCGGGGAAATGCACAAAGCCGCCCGATGACCCGAGAAAGTATATCAGCGTTGCCAGGGAGCTCTCTACCCCCTCTGCAACAGACATGAAAAGCTTTGCAAAAAAACACAGACACACGTGAGAGAGGACGCAAACCTTATGCAAAAACCATGCCTTCTCCTTTTTGTTTGGTTTGAGTTGCTTATCGCGTGTTCCACGCGATAACCATGCCATGCCTTCTTTGTGCAGCAGAATGTGCAAATAGCGCACACGCTACGTTAGCCCATAGATGGTTTTGCTGGGAAGAAAGACGAAGGGCCCATACGTCCAGTGCGAGGCATATCAACGTGCAGGCCTGGCCCATGAAACCGGCACCGACCTACATACGTACCGCTCTGCACAGTCCATAAAACCATGTCGCTACGGACTTCCCCGATACCGCTCCACATCGCGATCGCGATGCGGTCGTCGTCATCACCGTCTCCGCCGGCGGCGGCCACTCCGCCGAGTCGGAGGGGGCGAGCCAGCAAAGCCCCGGCGTTCCATGTATCGGTGTTCAACTACATGGCGCTGCCGTGGGAGAGGGACTGGGCGGAGCTGCCCGCAGACGCCATCTCCTGCATCCTCCACAAGCTGGACCTGGTGGAGCTCCTGCTCGGCGGCGTCGCGGCGGTGTGCCGTTCCTGGCGCCGCGCCGCGCGAGAGGAGCCCGAGCTATGGCGACGCATCGACATGCGCGATCTGCCTTGTGTCCCACCCTTTGGCTGGCGGGCAAGCTTCGGCAATATTATGCGGGCTGCCCTGCGGCTCAGCGCCGAGCAGTGCCAGACCTTCTTCGCCAGCGAGTTCCTCGACGATGAACTCTTCCTCCTCCTCGCTGAGAAGTAATTTTTTTCTTGGTTCTTGATCCCTAACCCCACCTCTGATTTTAGGCCTCACCTACAGTTGTTTTGGTTGTTCATGCTTAATTTTCAACAATATTAGTACTTGCTTAATAAAATAAATTGGATCGATCGGACAGTGCCAAATTAGAGGATTGGTGCACAATCCATCCAGTACAACCTACATTTGTTTGGATGCTACTAACAAAATAACTGTACTTTTTGTGCCATATCTGACACGGTCAAATGAAACCTAATATGCAAAGGATATTTTTGGAGCTAGCTGCTATGCTATACATGAACTATACTGTTGTACATCCTACGTTTTTCTTTCCTGCCTTCATTTTCTTTAACAAAAAGAAGAGTTTACTCAAGAGCTAATTCTATCATGCAGGGCGCCCTTACTGGAGAGCCTCCATCTCATTGAATGCGATTATATCTCCAATGAAGGATTTGCACACGCAATAAAAAGGTTCCATCTGCTTGAGGAGCTCGAGCTTTCGTGGTGCTTAGGTGATACACAAGTGCTCGAACTTGTCGCGAGATTGTGCCCAGGCCTGAAGCACTTTAGACTTGTCAACAACAGGTGGCGATTTGAACCTAACAATCATCGAAAAGCTCATGCGATTGCTAGAATGCGCGGGCTACGTTCCTTGCATATTGTGAATGACAAACTCGACAATGAAGGTTTGACAGTCATCCTCGACAACTGCCACCACCTAGAGTATCTTAACATGCGTGACTGCTGTAATATCGACATGGATGACAACCTAGCAGCGAAGTGCGCCCGAATCAACATGGATGACTATGAGTACCTCCTGCCACACCAATCCTATAGCTCTTGCAGTTCTCCGTTTTCTGACTGGGATGATTACCATGATCTTTCTCTTTATTCTTACTACGTTGGTGACGAATTTGATGACTTAGATCTTGAAGATCATGAAAGAATAGTTGACATCAAGAGAATGCGCAGGTACTTGAGCTAATATTGTACTAGCAAATAACCCGTGGGTTGCTACGGGATTAAAATTGAGTTGAGGAGGCATACTACATACTAGCAAAGTGCCCGTGCGTTGCTACGGAGCATCACAAAAATATGAAGAAACTTCGATTCATAGACATTTTATTTCGTGAAGATGCACGCCTAGCATGATATACGCCCTTTCAGAAAATGTATGTCATTTTTGGAAAATCGAAATTAGTGCCTTCTACATAGAATCATGTAGTAGAACACCTTAAGAAATATCATGGAATAAACATGTTTCATTAACTCACAGTTAACAGTTGGCAGTGAAAGAAAATAGATATTTGAAATTTCCCTAGTAAGAACCAAATGTTGTGTATATTTTGCATGCAAGACTTGAGCTTAAATGATAAAAGACTTGGTAAGAATACAACCGACCAGTACACAACATTGCTACATTTGTTGCAAAGAGGTACTAATTACATCCCCATATAAGGCTCTGGCCAAGAATTCAAGAGGATAATTAGAAAGAAAAATATTTTATGGACAAGCATATCTAGGTAGAATGAGGCTATAGACAACATTTCGGTTGGACTTGATCCTTACTTAGTACTAATCGCCATAAGCCAGGTTAGGGGGATGCATTACACAAAAAAATCTCGAAACGGATTCAGATGGTGTGAGAATGAAGTATGTGAACAATATAAATTCTTATCTTTTCATGTACATTTGGAGTACAAAACAGTTAAGCTTGCAAGGGTTGCAAGATGATCTTACGATATAATGACACATTATACCGGTCTGATTATACACTTAAAACTGAAACAGGGTACAAAAAGACTGAATTTGGTGGAATTACCTTCACTCCTTCAGGATTCATCTCTTGTTCTCTTTTTAGCAAGTAGGGCCCTTACTACTACTAATTCTGATAGTATATCATCAATCAAGGAAATAATTGACCAATACATATGAAATCATAGTTACGTCCTTGCGCACAACTCAGGTGGCCAGCAGCCAGAGCCGAGATCGTTGTATATTGTCGATTCTTCAGCTTTCAAGTTCATTGATGCATAGTTCATCGGCACATGGCAACACCATGAGGTATCTATTCCAAAGCTTCAGACACTTGCGACATCCCTATGGAGCTGCACATTGTGTACATTGTAGCCTCAGGGTTGTGGATGACATTGATGTCGTCGATGCCCGAGAAACTGACATCACACACAGATTTGTGTTATAACAAACACTAAGGCGACATGATGGTTCCATAGCTTGATGATATGTGCTAAAAAAACTGGAACACTAAGGCGACATGATGGTTCCATAGCTTGATGATATGTGCTAAAAAAAACTGGATGCATACCCAGAATCACACATCGTAGGTGTATGCTACATGGAGAGTCATAGGCATCTGAATTGATTCTAGCATGATACCTCTCCATCATTGCGTCATGTTTGACACCAAAGCCGGATCTTTGGGGGTAAAATATGAGCTACAACACTGAGCAAATAGAGAACATATTTAAGAATTGTCTGAAGTGGATATCTTATAGTGAGAGAAAATATATTCAAAGCGGTGTAAATATACGGAAATCAAATTACTTATAAGTGAAATAAAACATCAGAAAACCTATAGGATCGACAACAGAAAACATTACTATATTAATATTGGGGATGGAAAAAACCAGTCAGGACGGCAGGAGTCGCAAGGGAGTAAAAGACAATATCGTCTTCATGACGTGCTGCGGCGTTAGCGTCGGTGGAGTGCGCCGGACTGAGACGCCATGGTCGCTATGCTCGACCGTCCCTACGGCCAATCGACAATCGGATGCCCACCACCAGCCTTGTGTGCCACCCGCTGGGAAGAAACAGACCGCCGTCCATGGTAGCCATGCGACTTGAGAAGGGGCGTGGCCTGGAATCACGCGGGGAAGAGTGGAGCAGTTGGTGGGGTAGGAGCAGGGACGCCATGTCCTGGGCGCGCGGCGGAGAACGGGGACAGCGTGTGGCGGCGCAGCCCTAGGTGGCGCGGTGGCGTTGCTCCGCGTCTCGGGCGCTCGCAGGGAAGGACTGGGACATCACGCGGCAGGGCCCTCGGCGGCGCGTGGGTGGTGCGGGCAAGCGGCATGGGTGCCGGGTGCGGAGACTGGAGAGAAACGGATAGGGTGAGGAGTGAGAAGGACTATGGGTTTATTTTTGAAATCGTGAGGTACTAAATTGCAAAGTGGAGCGACGTATCAGACCACGGTCGCTTAGCACGCACGACGTACGTACCAACCAACGGACGAAAAAACGGGAGGAAAACACCTTAGCTATATTATATAGTAGAGATACTGCCCAAACTCACGGTACAATATTATCTTGTACTCTTGAGTTTTTACCAAGCATCTCTTACTTATTCTTTAGAAAATAGTAATCTTTTGCCCTTGTACGCCATGGACTGTCATTTATTCTCATGAATATCTTGGAAAGTCTATGGATCATGTCGAACTTGTCAAATAATATCTGGCATGTCGTAGTTGATATCAGATGCCAGCAAAACTGACCAACCAAAAACAACTAAAGGTGATTATTTTGTGCTTGGGGATTCCAGATTGTAATGAAAGGCAGTTCTGCTATTCTCTGTGATAGATTTCTTTTTCCAACTGGGCTAGCCCCTTTCTATTACTTGCATAACAGAAATAACAAGTTCTTACAAGCATAAAGACAGAAGAAAGAAAGGGACAGGAGCAGACCAGAAGAAAAAGGAGGTACTTGCAGGCCCGCTGCGAGTGCTCGAGGGCAAAAACCTTCAAGTAGTTCTTCCCCTACTACCCTAACAAACACACAAGTTTTAACATCCAGGGAGTTTTCACTGCCTTCAGCAGAGAACCGCACACTTTTCTATTACAACTGAACACCAAAACGACAGGCAACTACTGGAGAACCGCATCAACCGTTGGTCAGCCTCAGCAGGGCACCCGAAGTCGAAGTTGCTCCTTCAGCTTCTCCCCTCCTTCTTGCGTAGGTCAGCGCCATCTTCTTGAGTTGCGACGCACCAGCACAGATTGCTTCTTTCTCTCCATCAGGATATAAGCCTGCCCAATACGACAACAGGGAACATACTGTGAAGATGATAGTTATAGGAGTTCTCAGCACATACTTGCCAAAGGTCACTTTGTTTCTAGCGGTCCAAATCGCCCAGCACACAGCTGCAAGCAACAGTGTATAAAAAAAAATTCCCACCCATCCAGAACTTATAAAACCAAACTAAACATTGCCAAATATTTCTGAGACAAGTATCTGTCCCAATCACTCTCCCAATAATTCCCAAAACCGTGTACGAAACCACAGAGGAAAAGAATAAATGATTTGTAGATTCAGGTTGATCACAAAATGAACAACAAGGATTTTACCCTTCCACTTTCTCTTCTTCACGTTGTCTCTTGTAAGAATCGCATTTTGCAACAATTACCACATAAAGATATTTATTTTTAGGGGAATTTTCGTTTTTCACAGCTGTAACACAGCTGTAACACCCCGGCCCACCCCGGGCCGGGCCTGTCACCCCTGGCGGCTCTCTAGGATCTCTAGACTGGCCCCACAGATCAACACTAGTCTTTTCTGCGCACTTTGTCCTCACTCGTGCGCACCCGGGAAAGACTTCCCGGTCGGTCACCCATCCTCAAATCGCTCCGGGCCAAGCACGCTTAACCTCGGAGTTCTTTTCAGATGAGCTTCCGGAAAAGAAGTTGCAACTTGTTGACATGAGTATCCTATCAATCCTATTGAGCCCTGAGCCAGTATCTCACAACAGCCACTTATAATTAGGGCCAGACACTGTTTGTTCCAGATAAGTATAGACAGATTTTGTAGAGAATTTTCCATTTTTATTCAGCTTCCAGCTAACTTTATCACATTCATCTGATTGAGCGTGACTCCTCACTTGCTCCTGAATATAATGCCATTGAGTAAGAAGATCAGGTAATAACCTTCTTCTGAAAATAACCTTCTTCTGAAGGAGAGATTCATGTTTTTCATTTTGCACTTTTCACTAGTACAAAACCTCACATTGGAGACGGGACCTAGAGCCGGTTAAACCAAAAAAAAAAAAACGGCCGTCTGGGATAAAACACCTCAGCCGGCTGGAATTTGTTGTCCGTCTGTGATAACACCTGCATCGGTTAATAATGCCGACCATTGCTAAAACTATTACCATCGAAGACAGGTAGAATAATTAACCGGCGCAGTCGATTTCTTAGACGGTCGTGATTTGCGTTTGTCGCTAGTAAACAGTTTGTGCCTGAATTTAGAAGAGTTTAGTTTCAGTATACTACGCGTGCTCTGTTCTTCTAATAGTGATTCAACAGTTTGGACAATTTATAAACCACCAAAAATAATAAAATAGAGATAACGATCGACACCATTACATATAGCAGAAACAGAGTCATGAAGCAGAGCTACAGATCGATCGAGGGCGTAGGCGCACTACAAATGCGCGACGACACGCACACACACACACACATAAGAGCTACACAGTTCAGATAGATAGGAAACAGAATAAATTAAAGCAGAGAGAGATGCCGGCTGGCCAGAGATCGATCTAGCTCTAGGCGCCGCGTTGGAGGACACAGACAGTCGGGTACACCGGTGGGAGTCTCGCGTCATGGAGGAGCTCCGGGTTGATCTGGACGCAACAGACGAGGGTGTCCCTCACCCAGAAGACGTCGCCGTGCATCTTCGCCACCTTGGGTGAATCCCAGAGCCTGACGTAGACCCCGCTGCCATCCACGCCAGGGTCGACCTTGTACATGCGATGATCGCGGTACATCGAACGCATGATGATGTTCGTCGCGCGCCATGCGGTGACGTATCCACCGATGGCGAAGAACTGGAGCACGTTCCCGCGGCCATAGGCAGCGGGGCCGAGGAACTCCACCGGGTGCGCGGCCTGCAGAGGAGTCTTGCCGACAATCTCGATGGTGGTCCAAGCCATTGGCGGCGCTAGCTATAGAAGATCTCGATCGAGCTCGATCTCTAGATCTGTTTTTGGATGTGGGAGAGAGCTCGACGAAAGCAGAGGAGGCGCGCGGATAAGAGAGTGGTGTGTGCTGAGCGTGCTGCCGGGATCAAAATTTATAGCGGTGCGCGAGGGGGAGACGTATAGGCGCGGCGTGCAGTCATAATTTTCCTTTGACGAGGGAGCTGATCGAGCAGGGCCATTAAGCTCGCTCTCCGACGACCTGAGATGCGCGTTGTGAGCATGCATGTATGCATGTGAGCAAGCAGGCGCTTAGCGCGGCCGCAGACCGTGATGCAGCGCGCCACGGTGCGCATGCACGGGGCACGTCGCACGGCAGCATGCGCAGCTCGACCGGACATGCACGGCAGGGCGCCACTGCGCGCTTCGACCCAGTGGGCAGGCGAGTGCGCACGCGCTCATACACCGATACACGGCACAAGCATGCACACGCTGCACAGCCTGCATAACGGGAGCGGCGCGCCGTGCAGGCATGCGCGCGTGTACCAGCATCGATGCAGAGCTAGCCCTAAGCTGCGCGCCGACCAGTCTAGCTCTACTAATGCATTCATGGCTCCGTGCATTCTAATTATAATATATATCTAACGGTGGGAGTTTTGTCGCAAACATAAGCTTAGCCTAGTGGCATAGGGCTTCCTTGCCCACCCAAGTTCGAGTCCCCACACTCGCAATTTCGGTGTTGCATATAAAAAGGTTGTGATCCTGTAGTTCCATGGCTCCGGCAATTCACTATTATCGATTAATTAGTAGTCGATCATAGTGGGTTGTCGCATCCATCGAACTATTGCATTGCAACCAATTTTTTTTTGTTTTCCAGTTATATATACGCAATTTTTGTTTAAAAATATATACACATATATTTTTTTTTCATTTTATATATATGAAAAAAAATTGTTTTCAAATATATACATATATATGTGTTTTTACCATTTTGTATGTACAAAATTTATTTTTGGCTTTTCATACGTATTTTTTGGCTTTTTAATTGTTTTCAATTTACATGCCATTTTTTACCTATATAAATATGTATGAAAATTGTCATCTTTGCACTAAATGATATCAGTACATGTGTTGTAGACTTGTAGTAAGTACATAATTATAAAATATTTGTCTCCAGCTTGCTCATATTTTTATAGACCAATATCCGGAGGCTCCGGACACACTCCGAGTTTTCCCTAAAATGTTATTCTTGCATTTTATAATGATATTTATCACCAAATATTGGCACTGTGATTTTTTGGGAGTTTTAAAATTGAATATCTATTGTTCTTGCATTTAATTGATTTTTTGGCTTTTTAATGGTTTTTTTATATAATACGTAAAACATGTCAGAAAATCATGAAACTTGCTATGTGTTTATCATATGATACCTACAGGCTGTGGTAATTGTATTACACAATTTCAAAAAAAAATGCACTGCAGTTCTATTGTAACGAGTACAATGTCACTTGCGGTTCATCACACTTTTGAGTATAAACTCCAAAATTTGTATACTACATTATATAATCTCTTCATTATATGCTCAATTTATTATAGATCAACTTAACTGAACAGTACAAAGGATACGTACACCTTATTTTAAATTTATAACATTTTTACCTTATTTTTTGATTTTTTTATGATTAGAGCAAAATCCGGAGTGACCAAATATATACGGAAGGTCCGAAGAGGGAATATTGGCGGCAAAGGCCAAATATTTTGGCTCAAAATTAAGGGGGAGGGGTCGGGGGATTTTTCCCCATTGCCGCCACGCAACTCAAACCCCTCTCTCGACCCTGACTCTCTCGCTGCAGCCCCATTCCGTATTTCCCCACCCCCTCACCGTTCCCCATCGCTGCCGCCTGCTCACCGTCGGCCGCCGTTCCTCGTCGCTCAGGTGCGTTCTTCCTCTCATCCGCTCGCGTTAATTTGATACACCACTGCTCCGCCGCTCTGGTAGCTTAGCTCTTATCCGATAGCTGCGCCGCTATGGTAGCTTAGATCTTCTCCGAGCCGCCTCCGCTAGCTTAGATCTTCCCCGTTACTTCAGATCAATGGTCGGCCACATGCGCGGTACAGGTGGGCGCGGCTCCGGAGGAAGATTTGCCGCGACCACTCCGGCTGATGATGTCGCGCGCCTCTCCGTTCGGGCTGATGTCGCGGCTGATAACCCACAAGTGTAGGGGATCACAATAATCTTCGAGTGAAGTAAAACCCAAATTTATTTATTCGTCACAAGGGGAGCCAAGAAATACTTATAAGCATTAGCAGCTGAGTTGTCAATTCAGCCACACCTGGAAAAACACTAGTAACAGAAGTGAGGTGAAAGCATTAGTAATATGAGAGCAACTGTAACAGTAAAGGAGCAGCAGCATCAGTAACAGCGGAGGCAGTGGCGCAGGAAATACTGGGTGGCTAAATATGGACCAGGCTTCCCAGATTCGCTAGAGGTAACTCTCCAAACAAAGAACATGCGTTGGGTGAACAAATTACAGTTGGACAATTGACAGAATTGAAACTACCTTAAGACAGAACATCCAGTTTATAAATTATACGTAGGCATATTTTCCATATATAATAATACGTGCTTGTAATAAGAAACTTGCATGCCATCTTTTGTCCTACCAGCCCGTTTGTAGTGGGGGCAATCATGGAACCTACTGGTAATTAAGGTACTCTTTTTAATAGAGCACCGGAGCAAAGCATTAACACTTGGTGAAAACATGTGATCCTCATGTCACAGCCATCCCCTCCGGTTGTCCCAATAGTTGTCACTTTGGGGTCTCGGGTTCCGGACAGCAATAGGTGCATACAACTTGTATATACAATATAAGCAACAATTATAGAGCTTAAATCTAAGATCATGCCACTCGTGCACTAGTGACAAGCAGTGAACAAAACAAGATTGCAGCAAGAAATAACTCACAAAATTAATGGATAAACTGATCATAATGTAACAATTCATCGGATCCTAACAAACACAACATTGATTACATCAGATGGATCTCAATCATGTAAGGCAGCTCATGAGATCATGGGAGAGAGAGTACCAACTAGCTACAGCTAGAACCCGTAGTCCATGGGGTAACTACTCACGGAGCATCATGGAGGCGGCGGTGTCGATGAAGATGGCTCCGGGGGTCAATCCCCGCCCCGGCAGGGTGCCGGAACAGGACCTTCTGACCCCCGAAACTAGGGTTGAATGGCGCCGGAGCTCGGAGTCGTTTCTTGGGAAAGTGTAGCCGGGGCTTAGGATTTTCTTTACGAGACGAATATATAGTCCGAAGGGCGGCGTAAGGCGGCGACCAGGTGGAGGAGGCGGCCTCGGGGCATGGGCCAAGCCCTGGTCACGCCCAGAGCCCGTGTGGGAGCTGTGGGCCCCATTTTGGACGATGTCCTAGTCCACGATGATCAGCGGAAAATTGCCAAAAACTTTTGCGACTAGACTTTTTCCATTTGACGTCGTCTTCAGCTCGTTTTGGGGACATCTTTAAGAACTGTCTGGTGGGGACAAATTTCAGGAAATCTTAGTCCACCTCCAACAAGGCTCCTTTTGCGTTCTTGTCAATTTCCAAGTAATTCCTACACATCAAAGTGTAAAACAAGAACATTGTGTACTTCTGCAACTATTAATAGGTTAGTCCAATAAATGGCTAAAATGATATGAAACTATAATAAAAATATGTGGCATTAGATAAAAAACAAGTATGGAACATAAAAAATTATAGATACGTTTGAGACGTATCAGCATCCCCAAGCTTAGTTCCTACTCGTTCTCGAGTAGGTAAACAATAACAAAGATAATTTTTGAATTGACATGCTACCAACACAATCTTGATCTAATAGTAATGTAAAGCACATGAACTGAAGTAAGTGATCCAAAACAATTGTCTATAGTTGATATAAAGTAAACAATGAGTAAGGAAGTTGCATCATCCAAATAAAAACCTTTCACGAATAGTACTTTGGAGACACGGAGCTACAAGACTTTCAACATAAAATTTAGCTCACCAAGCAGCATTCTCTTATCAAAAGTGTTTGACCAACACAAAGGAATATTTAAGTTTCAGCATTTGCTTCAACTTTCAACATATTTACCTCATGGATATTGTCAACACAAAAAATCTTAATTAGTCATAATGATAGCATATAACCATTCTTGTACCAAAGTTGAAACTAGTGTTTGCTTGTGGAGAAAAAAGGTGGAGTAGGACAACTGACTCGACATAAAAATAAAAGAAAGGCTCTTCGTAGCGGGAAGCATGGATTATGTCATGAACTTTTTTAGTTTTTGAAAACATATAGAGAGTAAACATATTTTGATAGGTGCATGTTATGGTCAACGAATGGCAGCATGCAATACAGTCTTACACAAGTTAAAGAGACTTTTAAGAGTGGCTCCCATTGAGGAACGTTATTTCTGCAGCAGGCAGATCATTCCTCTTATCTCCTTTGTTTACACATGCAGATGTTTGACTGAATGCTCAGGAACAAAATGAGAGGAGAGTTTTTGGTGAATGTTGTAAATTATCTTTTATGGGGCTGGGCACCCCGTTGCCAACTATTTTTGCAAAATTATAGACAAGCAGATGAAGCATGCAAGTCAAGGGTAAAGTCTGTTTAACAAGTGTAACAAAGACCACCTACCACTTCCTCATGAGCTGGAAACAGAGGCACACAATAGAAGTAGTAACAATTTTGAATATTTTAAAGGTAGCGCATGATAAATTTACTTGGAGTAGCAGGAAAAATACCACATATAGGTAGGTATGGTGGACACAAATGGCATAGATTTTGGCTCAAGGTTTTGGATGCACAAGTAGCATTCCCACTTAGTACAGAGTTTTAGGCTAGCAAGATTTTTAATTAAACACATAAAGTCAACCGCTACAAAAATAACCATATGATGAACATTAAGAAAAACCATAAGACTCCATATTGTCTCCCTTATCAACCGAACAAACTTTTGATGAGAGAATATCTAGACTTTGGAACTACCAAGTATGACAAACCAAACAACTTCAAGCTTTAACGGTAGTTCTTCACTAATGAGTCTTTATTTATATGATACACAAGTTTAAACATTACTTACTTGATATCTCAAAATAATTAAAGGTATCAAATTATTCGAAACAATCTACAAGATTATGTAAGCTTTTCATTATACCAAACCACATGCATGACATTTTCTGTTCCAACACATTAACCAACTCTCCAAACAAATATAAGTGAAGCAAGAGAGTACTTTCTATAAAAGAACTAATAGCTCTGAACAAGAGATACATGAAAAACAAGAGCTAGAAGCTAACAGAACGAAGACTGGATACTCAACAAATATAAGTGAGGCACAAGAGTATTCTATAAAAAAAGCGGAGCATGTCTCTCTTCCAAATAAGATAGTTAGGATCCAACATTGATATGATCAGAGAACAAAACAAAAAAAAAACTGAAAAAAACACACAAGACGCTACAAGAATAGCACATAATATGTGAAGAAATAAAAATATAGTTTCACTAGAGATGACCTGATAATTGTTGATGAAGAAGAGGATGCCTTGGACATCCCCAAGCTTAGATGCTTGTGACTTCTTGAATATTTCCTTGGGGTTCACCGAGGCATCCTAAAGCTTAAGCTTTTATCCCTTCTTGATCTTCTTTCATCATCCTCTCTCTTGACACTTGAAAACTTCCTTCACACACAACTTCTCATAAACTTCATTAGAGGGGTTAGTACTCAAAACTTTAATCCACTTTGGTTCTGTAGAGACATATTGCAAGAACTAAATGAAACATTACCTACAATTACTAAGCCTTATTTGTGGCCCTCCATGTTAGAGAACCTCGCATAAAACCCGCAAAGAGACAATGCAAAAAAAACAGAGACATAATCTGTCAAAAATAGAACAACCAGTAAAGATGAATTTTTTCGAGGCACTTCCGTTGCTCAAATCAGAAATGAACACAACAAGATTGTAGCAAAAAATAACTCACAAACTTAATGGATAGACTGATCATAATGTAACAATTCATCGTATCCCAACAAACACAACACCGATTACATCAGATGGATCTCAATCATGTAAGGCAGCTCATGAGATCATTGTATTGAAAAACATGGGAGAGAGAGTACCAACTAGCTACAATGTCGATGAAGATGGCTCATGAGATCAGATGGATCTCAATCATGTAAGGCAAATCATGAGATCATTGTATTGAAAAACATGGGAGAAACATGGGGGAACTACTCACGGAGCATCATGGAGCGGCGGTGTCGATGAAGATGGCTCCGGGGGTCAATCCCCGTCCCGGCAGGGTGTCGAAACAGGACCTTCTGAACCCTGAAACTAGGGTTGGATGGCGGCGGAGCTCGAAGTCGTTTCTAGGAAAAGTGTAGTCGGGCCTTAGGGTTTTCTTGATGAGGCAAATATATAATCTGAAGGGTGGCGTAAGGCGGTGACCAGGTGGAGGAGGCGGCCTCGGGGCACGGGCCAAGCCCTGGCCGCGCCCAGAGCCCGTGTGGGAGCTATGGGCCTCATTGTGGACGATGTCCTAGTCCATGGCGATCAGCGGAAAATTTCCAAAAACTTTTGCGACTAGACTTTTTCCATTTGACGTCATCTTCAAGTTGTTTCGGGGACATCTTTAAAAACTGTCTGGTGGATACAGATTTCAGGAAATCAAAGTCCACCTCCAACAAGGCTCCTTTTGCGTTCTTGTCAATTTCCAAGTAATTCCTACGCATCAAAGTGTAAAACAAGAACATTGTGCACTTCTGCTTGGAACATCAAAAATTATAGATACGTTTGAGACGTATCACAGCCGCTCGGGCTGCTGAACTCTCGGCTGCTTCTGCTATCACGTCCGCTCAGGCTGATATCATGACCCCTCGGGCTGATCTCGCGGCCGCTCGGGCTGATTTCGCGGCCGCTCGGACTGTTATCGCGGCTGCTCGGACCGATGTCCTCTCCGCTCGGGCTGATGTCGCGGCCGCTCGGGCCGATGTCGTGACAGGTCGGGCTGATGTCGCCGCCGCTCGAGTTGATGTGACTGCCGCGGCCGCTCGGGCTGACGTCCTCGCTGCTCAGGCTGATGTCCTCGCCGCTCAGGCTGATGCCGGGGACGTCCGGGGATGCCGCGGCCGCTCTGGCTGATGTCCTCACCGCTCGGGCTAATACGACACTGCTTCGAGCCGAGCAAGCTGTGGAGACCGGCGGCGCTGCTCTGGACCACCACAAGCTGGCGTGAGGAGTACTACACATGAACTACCACGAGCATCCGCCAAGTTTCTCTTTGTATTATGTTTAGTTTCCTTCTCTGCAATGTAAAATATGGCCGCTCGGGCTGAACATCAGTTTGTTCTAGCTAATTAATCTAGCTCGATTTAGTTGTTTGAATATGTACCATGTTGTTTGAATATGCAGTATAAATGCATTTCAGAATTTGTACGCACATGTTGTCATACCTGTTTATTATAACTAATTAATTATTTAATTAGCAGGATATATATGTATGGCATGCCAAGTATGCAAAAATGATTGCGCAGGCATGAAATACACTGGATCCTTCAGTGTTTATCTGCAAGACTTCCACCAGAAGTCAGTGGTAAGAAAGAAAATCTTGTTCGACATCAAATACTTCTACTGTCTTTGTGTTCATATCATAATATACCTAATTTATGTGTTGCTGTTGCTGCTGCACGGATTGTATCATACTATGCCAGGCAAGAGTTCGAGTTAGTACACAAAAGTTTGGTTTTTCGTTCTCTTGGGGGCACATACAAAATTCATGTGAAAAACAAACATAGCAAGACTCGCTTGTACGGCAAAGGATGGGAACAGTTGTTCAAGCTGAACAATCTCAGAGTAGGAGACATGCTAGTTTTTAGCATGACCGAACCAAATCCAAAAATCTATGTTCTCATTATGGACTTTGGCAAAAACGCAGAGGACACTGACGATAATTCTTCTAACAATGATTCTGATGAGGATTTAGAGAGTGAAGAAGAGGACAGTTACATAGTTGCCCAAAGAGTCCATCTCAAAAACCATGAGAAGTACCGCCTCGTTCCGCTTCTACCCCAAAGAGCTAACTATGTTGGGGTTCCTTTTGTCACTCGTTTGACGAACACAAATCTGAACCAACATGATATGGTAACGAACACTATCATGCCTCTTTACCTCTTCAAAATGTGCATATGCCTACATAGTTATGTTGTCTCTTTACATGCGCAGAAACTACCTAAGACGATACCAGAAGAGGCTGGCCTATCGACTAAAGGCAATGCTGGACTGCGACTTGGAACAGCAAGGGTTGTCACCACCATAACGTACACCACGAAAACTGATGACCGCATTGTCTTTGGCAAGCCGGGATAGAAGAATTTCTTCGAAGGCAAGAAGTTTAAGGTTGATCAACCTGTGCTGATCATTCTTACAAAAACCAATGACCTCAGCTTAGAAGTAATGATTGAGACACAGATCATCTAGTAGTAGTACTTGTTTAGTTATATGCATGTGGGTTTGGTCAAATCGAAAAATTAAATATTTTATTGTAGCTACCTTGGGTTGAACTTTCATGTGAATTTTTTTCTATGAATGGAACAAGGGACTGATTCCCTTGTGGTGTTAATTATTATGTTTAGCTTAACAAAGTTGGCCCCCGCGGAAATATCCCGGAAATAACGAATATTGCAGCCGGAGGGTTATGTCGGCCCCACGGGTTTGTTGCGACGACCAGTGATTACGTACGTCTCTGATTAGTCATGTTTACAGACGGGTGCACATATTTATAGAGACGGTTCATTTTCCCGGCCGTCTGAGGGGCCGAACCATTACAGCCGGCCCCAGGGAACCGGCTCTAATGAAGCGTATATTAGAGACCCACGCATAGAGACGGTCGTGATAACCGGATGAGGTGACTCTCTGGGGCCGGCTCTAATGTAAGGTTCTGTACTAGTGTTTGAAAAGTAATTTTCTGATCCTCACTGATGTTATAGAGATCAGGGACGGTTTCCATCAGAGGCTTATTATCTAACCACACGTCTTGCCAAAACCTCACCACATCACCTTTTTTTAAGGATACTTTTCTGCCTGCCATATAAATCTCTTTAACCTTAAGGAGATCTTTCCAAGCAGGGGAGTCATTAAATCTTGTTGTAACCTATGCAATAGTGCGATTCCTCAAGTATTTGGCTTTCACGATTCTTTGCCACATCCCATATTGTGTGTCTAGCTTCCACTACCATTTAGTCAAGAGACTAATGTTTTGCTTTCTCAAATTTTTAACACCCAACCCCCCCTTCTTTTTGGATCTACATATCCTTCTCCATTTCACCATGTAATATTTGTTATTTTTCTGAATTCCTTGCAAAAAGAACCTTCTCATGTGTTTATACATTTTCTCCATAAAAGTCTTATTCAAAAGAAACATAGGCATATAATAAGATGGTAACCCCACCAAACATGCCTCAAGGAGAGTTAATCGTGCATCAGAGGAAGCAGCACCACAGATCCAAGCATCAAGTTTTTTTATGAATTTCATGTCCAGGAAATCCCAATCTATATTTTTTAGTTTAGCAAACGTCACAAGCATGTCCAGATATTTGTGCGGAAGGGAACTCAGTTGACAGTTAAACATGTTAGCATAAAATTTTGTGATCTCATTATCACCTCCAACTGAAAATACCTCACTTCTCAAGAAAAAATATTTTAACCCCCAACATCACTTCGAAAAGATACAAAAGGAGTTTGACATTTACTGCTTTCTCAGGATCGTGAGACAAGCATATCACCATAGCATCCACATATTGTAAAATGGCAATACCATTTTCAATCAAATCAGGAGCTAAACCCACAAAAAGACCATTTTCTTGAGCACGCAGCACCATTTTGCTAAGACATTCACCAACCATATTGAACAGAGCAGGAGACATCGGGTCAGCTTGGCGTACCCCTTTAGCACTTTGGAAGTAGGGTCCCAATTCATCATTAATTTTAACTGAAACGTTCCCACCATGTAAAATTTTATGAATCCAAGAACACCAAGTTTCATTGAACCCTCTGATCTTATGACACTCAAGCAAAAAATTCCAATTCACCTTGTCGTACGCTTTTTCAAAATCAAGTTTTCAAACAATGCCAACCTGTTTTTTCACATGAGTATGATGCAAAAGTTCATGAAGTGACATAATACCATCCATAATGTTCCTACTTCTTATAAAGGCATTTTGCTGGATACTAAAGAATTTATGCCCATAGGGATCCAATCTGATGCAGAGGACCTTTGTAATCAATTTGTAAATGCATCGAAGCAAACAAATGGGCCTAAATTGTTGAATCCTATTGGCAGAAGCTAATTTAGGCAGCAGGATAATAATGCCATAGTTAAGTCTATGAACATCCAGAGTACCAGCATGAAACTTATCAAACAAAGCCATAACATCATGCATCACCACATCCCAGCATTTCTGATAAAATTCTATTGGCATACTATCAGGTCCAGAGGCCTTATTAGGTTTCATGGCAAAAAGAGCATTCTTAACCTCTTGCACAGTAAGGTTTCTAGTTAAGTCTTCATTGTCCATGTCATTGATTTTTTCGTGCACATTCCATATATCATCTGCAATACTACACGCACTTCCCTATACAGGGGCAAAGAGGGTTTTATAATAAGCGGTAGCATGAAAGATCAAATTATTTGTCCCTTCAATAAGAACATCATCATCAGTCAATTGATGCATCAAATGTTTCCTTCTTTTACCATTAGCTACATTATGGAAAAAGGCCGTGTTGATATCACCTTTTAAAAGCCATCTTTCATTCGACCTTTGATGCCAGAAGGTTTCCTCTTCATCATATAACATGAATCGGCGCGCGTCGCCGGCCGATGATCCTTTGCGTCCCAGATCCAGTCCCTCGGGGCTGGTGGTTACTGCGGTTCATCTACGCCTCTTGGCTAGGGGTTCTTCCAGCTCCAAGGGTCGTCGCTGAGGCTAGTGGTGTCCGGCTTCGACGGCGAGAGGTTGACGAAGACGGTGTTCCTCTGGAGTTTCTCTACCTGTATCCACTTTTTCTGTACTTGTATTTGTACGCGTCCCATTGTTGTATCCTTACTACTGTTTAATTAATACAAGTATATTATCAAAAAAAAAAAACTCAGCCTGAATATAACATGACAGATTTCTTGCACTATCCTTTATGTTGTGTTTCTTAACTCATGCTTATCATAGATGAATAAGGCAGCATATCACGGTTCTTAATAGCATACATAGATGTTCAGTAGTTTCTTTAATGTGAATAGTCCTGGCCTGTGTTTTAAATGATCGGCAAGCTGGGGGTTGCCTAGTCTCATGTAGACAATACAAATGTTTGGCGCTTGTGTTTCGCTGGTGATAAATAATAGCCATACATTGGCTCCTCCTCCTTGGACAGAACCCCGGGTATCAGCTCTGTTGCAACACTGCCCCATTTCTACTCAAAATTCCTCCCTCAGTTCTTAGTTTACAACCCAGTTAGCCGGGCAGACAAACCAATCACAATCTGAATCTGCAAGCAAAACTCAAGAGAATCTCTGTCAAAAATCTAGCAAAACAATCAATCATGATTTATTATACTGAATCGAATGAACACATGCCACTACTGGAAAACACGACGCTGCCGAGTGTTGCCCTGTTTGCCGAGTGCCAAAACACGGTCCACTCGGCAAAGAAACCGCATGCCGTGTCGTGCCCAAAAACACTCGGCAAACAGGTATGCCGGCGGGGAGGCTGCGGCACTCGGCAAAGTGCGCAGACACGTCGCGTCGTCTCGCATGTCTCCCCTTTGCCGAGTGGCCGGCCAGACAATCGGCAAAGATGTAACGGCCGTTTTCCGAACGGATGGCCGTGATCCACTTTTTTTTTGCTTCCGAGTGAGCGCAAAAACACTCGGCAAAGAGTTTGCAGATTGGCCCGAAAAAAAAACACTTGGCAAACTGAGTTCGCCGAGGATTTTTCTGCCGAGTGCTGTTCGCCGAGTGCCCTGCTCGGTGAAGCGTTTGCCGGGATGGTTTTAGCCTTTGCCGGGTATATTTGATACCCAGCAGAGTACAGGATTCCAGTAGTGACATCCACGTCCCATCCTTTAATTCACAATGTAAGAAATCAGTCAAGAAACTGAGCGAAAAAGGGAAGAAAACCAGAGTTGGAGCTACCGAAACACATTCCCCTAAACAATGGATAATGAAAATTAGCATCGTTGAAAGGATTGCTTCATAATTTTGGCATGATTAACACACACGTACACAGCAAAAAAATGAGCCAGAAGCGCAGTAAATATGGGAGGTGTTTTATGATACCCTCAAATGAATAAGAGCTCTCCATTTTAGTCCATCCAAAGGCTTGAAAGATTTCATACTACTGCTAAAAACATGACCAGTACAAATCATAACTGTGCCAAAATCGACACCGCATCGCAGACGGGCCTGGCCCAATATCATAAATGGCTCTGGCCCGAGAGAAAATAAGGGGTTGGCCAAAATAGAACCACACGCACTCGCCGGCGTCCTTGTCACCTTCCTCCCCTTCGTCGTCTACTCGTCTCCGCCGCCGCGGCCAAGAAGGAGCGAAGGCGCCCACGGCGCCGCCTGCTCCGCTGAACATCTCGGGGATGATAGAGAATTTGAGGCTGCAAGCCGTTCGCGGTGCTGGTTGCGGCCTCGCCGGCTGTGGCGGAGTTCGTCGCGCGGGCAGAGCCAGAGTGAGGTTCGAGGTCGCCGGCCCCACCTAGAGCATCTCGGCGGCGCAGAGGGAGCACGTCACGTAGGCGCAGCGCAAGTCGCGGATCGCGCACTCCTTCCTTCTCCCGGGTTGAGGGCAGGGCCGGTGCCACTGCGACCGCAACCGCCGTGCCTGCTAGAGCTGTTGTTACTGCTCGGACACCTCCGACTACTGTGACATCTCCGGCTCTGCCATCTCTTGCTTCTCGTGTTTCTATAGTGCTGCTGCTCGTTGCTGCTGTTGCAAGTGGCAAGCGGGAAAGAATGGGTGAAGTTGAACAACGTCAACAACGAGCAAGGTGGAACTAGCCAGCTGGAGGTGACACAAAAAACAGCTTCACAGCAACCTGTTATTCGTGGGAATGGTGGAATGGATGGCGGGCTCGTAGACAACGACACATTTGATTGGTAGAGAAGAACCCTTCTCATTTGCTGTGTGCAAAAGAGCCCTTCATTCTGAACAAGCACTGTCAATGGTGGCTGGTCCTGCATGTTCCTGCTACAATTGTCTACTTGTCTGTCGGTGCATAATGATTCTTGTGGTTATTGTCTATTCAAATCAGTTTGAAATGTACATTCATTTATGTGAGAAATGCAAAATATGTACCACATGTGACCTTTGCCTAGTTGAAATGGAAAGTTGAAATTTTTTATGTCTTCATTTTGCACGAGCATTTGAAATATGTACGACATGTGCCCTGTACCGAGTTGAAACGGGAAATTCAGTTTTTAATGTCTTTTATTTTGCGAGAAGTTCTAAAACAACATATATTTCTGAACTACTATTCTGAGACTGAACTTCAAATGGTTTATGTTGCCATGTATGCAAGCAAATCTAGTAATACGACAGAATTATACAGGAGTACAATGTTTCATTCAGTAAACTCAAATAGACAGACAGTATTGCATTTGATGATGGTGTAAAAGTAAGTCCACGGTGGAATAACTGAACATTACATTCAGTCATGTCAAAATACAGAAACCATCAAAAGGTTCAAATATCTTTCTCATTCCAGCTATTCACCACAAAGAACAGATATGGACAGTTTTACAATCTACAAACATGTGACAATTCACTTGACATTCAGCAAGTATAAACACAGTCAAACAAAGACTCCAAAATACCATTCCAATTGTACTAGCCTTGTCTTCTCCCATCACGGCATTTTCATGTCGCAAAGCGCCTAATCACTCAACATTTAGCTAGTACCTAAACAGAGACAGGAAAACACATTCCAGTTGAACCAGAGCCTTGTCATCTCCCTTCATGGCATCTCTAAGCCGCAAAGTGCAAAACATTCTCCTGAAAAATCAACTTTGCTAGAATGATTCATGCCATACTAAGTTCAGCCGAGGCAACAAATGGTGAATACTATTGCCAACTCATGCTGAGCTGAATAGCTAGCTCCAATCAATTCTCCGGTGGAGTTCATTGTTATCTTATTCACTGTTCCTGTTCTTTGATATCCTTGAGTAGGACATTAACCATTCTAGTCTTTTTGTAGGGCTACGACCATCGTTCCCTGGGCTGGCGGATAGATTCAGCTTCATCATCTTTCCTCAGTCATTTCAGGTTATTCTGTGATTTTTCACCCTGTAAATAATGGTGAATGTTGCTGTTAGAAAAGCAAGTAAAATCAGCTGAACCAAATTTTATAGTGCACTGTGCACAACGGGGTACTCAGAGGCTGCCAGCTCCTTATGGTTTTTTTCCATCGAAATAGCACTAATGGGCCTCCTGGGCCAAATCTTTCTCAGCCGTCGGATGAAACCATACTGGTCAAATTTGAGGACCAGTAAAGTACTGTAAAGTTGCCAAATATGGTATACCAAAGTTTAATAAGGGATAGTCCTATCTTAACTTAAGGTTCAATTGGTTGCTAATCCATTTATCCATAAGTTAAATATGGCAACATAAGTGGAGATTCGAATGATAAAGGTAAAACAAATTTGAATGAAATAATGTAATACATTACTGTTGAGTAATCACCAGAAGCAGCAGGTGTTCTTAAGACAGAAGTGTTCGTAAAACGATACGTGCAAAATCTTGACCAAGAATGATACCAAAGAATCCAGCCCCATCAAGCATTATCTGATGCAGAACAAAGCTTGAAATACAAATGAAATCGTAACATGTGGAGTAAAACCATTATAACAAAACAATTTATGAATTGCAGCGATGCATAATTACTTGTTGCAGGGCAGTGATACCACAGAATAAATGCAAACGATGCATAGCTCAGAGTTATGTTCTGTTGGAAGATCCTATACATCTTGAGACATATACTCACGCAGATACTGCCTATTCAGTGTATAATGTCATATACAGTTCTCATTTGCTCACTCATCTTCCTGATTTCTCTGCTATCAGTAACTCTATGTTCATCAGATGAAGTTAAGTTATCATTTGACCCAGTACCGTCACCACTTGTGCTGAATTACTCTTGTTGAATAACTGTAAACATATGAAGAGAGTGATCTGCCAGACCATATATGAGCTCATTGAGCATGTAAACATCAGAGCTTGCCTGGCGTAGTATTTGTCCAGAATCACTCTTGTCACGTACCAACTCTGCACTGCACACCATATCCTGGGTGTCTTTGGCGCAGCTACAGATAAACATGCACTGATTCATGACCATAGCATCATCAGAAGCAGCAAAAAAATTACAAGTAGCACTCCAGGTTCAGACTCGTTCAGATTCATTCCAAGGTCACCTACCTGTGAACCTGGTTATGAGCGAGTTGATGGTGAGCACGCTTCCTCAACTCGAACAAGCGTACCGGACCCGTTCAAAAAAAAAAAGGAGTACCAGATCATGGGGCCCGAGTGGAGGGTGTTCGTGCATGTCCAGGGGCGACCGGACGCGTCGATCTGCCTCTTCTTCTTCAGGCTACGCTAGCCCATTAATAGTATGCGGGTGCGATTAAAAAAAGAGTACCCTTCGCGAAGGGAAAATTGCTAGCGAAAAGCAACGTACGTACGACACGTGGACAGACGCGTGAACGCGCGAGGAAACGGAAACGAATTTCGACACGGCAACCCCGGGTCTGTACGTGCATTGTACTGGCCCCTCGCGTGCGCTGTGTTGTGTCCTGTACGAAGCCCTCCCGCGTGCGTGCCTCGTGTGCGCTGTACATGCTTGTACGAAGCCCCCGCGTACATGCGTCCTGAGCATTGTACGTGTCCTGAGCATTGTACGTGCGCGTGGTAGCGAAAGTACAAGATTGATTAGTACACAGTATAGATAGTAGTGAATACATAGAAGCTGAGCACGGATGTACAGACTGCACAGATTAGGAGTACAAAAATTAAGGGAGTACAAAATATTAGCTATTGGTAATACAAGGTATGGTGTACAAACTACACAGAAAAACAATGTACACATTAACAAAACTAGAAGTACGGAATACACAGGTTGTACAACTATACAGGCATAGATTGTACAACTACATAACACATGTTGTACAACTAGACTGAGACAGGTTGTACAGACACAGGTTGTACAATTACACAGACACAGGTTGTACAGACACAGGTTGTACAACTAGACAAACACAATTTGTACAGACACAGGTTGTACAACTATATAGGCACATATTGTATAACTACGCAAACACAGTTTGTACACACAGGTTGTACAACTATACATAACCCCAATATGCCGAGTTGTTCGGCTGTGGGCTGGGCCAGTTTCCAATTAACTATCTCGGCATCCCAATCCACTTTAGGAGGCTAACGATAGCTCAATGGAAGCATGTTGAGGAAAGACTTCAAAAAAGGCTCAGTAGTTGGAAAGGAAAATTGTTATCCCTAGGGGGAACATTGGTGCTCATAAATTTAGTCCTAACTAATATGGTGCTGTATATGATATCCTTCTTCCAACTACCTAAGGGAGTCTTACATCGATTGGATTACTTTCGATCAAGATTCTTTTGGCAAGGGGATAATGAAAAAAAGAAATATCGGCTGGCAAAATGGGATGTTGTGTGCCGCCCTAAGGACCATGGTGGTCTTGGGATTCATGACCTTCAGATCAAGAATAGAGCTCTCCTTGATAAGTGGCTGTTTAAGCTTCTGACTGAAGAGGGGGTGTGGCAAACTCTCCTTCGGAGGAAATACGTGGGCACAAGTGCGTTATCGCAGATTTCTTGGAAATCAGGTGATTCGCATTTTTGGGCGGGCCTAATGGCGACGAAGAAATTCTTCTTTCCATATGGTTCTTTCTCCATTAAGGATGGGTCGGAGATAAGGTTCTGGGAGGATACATGGTTGGGTACTACCCCACTCCGTGAACAATATCCAGCGTTATATGGTATAGTCCAAGGAAGTCACAAGAGCGATACGCTTGCTCAAGTTTGGGTTGATAATCACCCATCAGTGACGTTTAGAAGTTGTTGGTCCCAGACTGGCATCTTGGCACGAGTTGCTATAACGACTCGCTACTGTCAATTTGACACAAGGGACCGACGAGTTTCGGTGGAATTTACGCAATTGTGGTAAATTATCTGTAGACTCCATGTATACAGCACTCGTCCAGCCGGAAGTGCCGGTAGATAATAATAAGAAAATCTGGAAGATGAAAATTCCACTTAAAAACAAAGTTTTTGCTTGGTATCTTCGTCGAGGAGTTATTCTTACAAAAGATAATCTTGCGAAACGTAATTGGCATGGAAGTAAACAGTGTGTCTTCTGTCATAAAGACGAGACGATCAAACACCTATTCTTCGAGTGCCAATTGGCTAGTTCTATATGATCCATCATCCAGATAGGTTCTACCATTTACCAACCTACAAGTATTGCTAATATTTTTGGCAATTGGCTTAATGGAGTGGATAATAGGTTCAAACAACTTATTAGGGTGACAGCGTTTGTCGTAATATGGTCGCTTTGACTATGTAGAAATGACAAGGTTTTTAACGATAAAAATTGCTCTCTTATGCAGGTTATCTACAAGACTACTGCTACAATCCGTTCGTGGTCTCAGTTGCAACGTGTGGGGCATCGCGACCTGTTTATGGAGGTCTGTACAAGACTGGAGGATACGGCGAGAGACTTTTTTTATCCCAACATGGATGACAGCATAATTTGCGGATTGGCCCTCCACCACCATAGGCGTTTTACAATTTCTCATTTTGATATGTAATTCGCCTTTTTTATGTTTCGTTCTACAAACTTGTTTCGGCTATGTGCATCTTTGTTATGCAGAGTCTGGGTGTAATGCTTAAACCTTTTAAGTAATAAAAACTCCCTTTATCTATAAAAAAAACTATACATAACCGGTTGTACAAAAAAAGTTCGTCGAAACCTATCAACATGAGATCTAGTTTTGAAGATCTCGACGCGAGGAGCTCAAAAGTGAAAATGGTTCGTAATTCGGATAAACGGTTCTCAAGATATTTCATTTTAAAAAAACGAATCTCGAAATAAATGCGGTACAAACCTGGGCGGGGGAGACGAGAAGAAAACCCACCTAAATTCTCTCATGCTGCCACTTGTCACACATGTAAGCACCCACGGGGACAGCGTAAAAGGAGAAACTGACACTTGTCACAACCACAATGCGCGCGGGTTTACCTTTGCGAAGGGAACCATTTAATTAGTGATTTCGATAGTATGCTCATTACAAAAGATGAAGGGCCCATACGTCAAGTGCCAACTTGCAGGCCTGGCCCATGAAATAGGAACCGACACCTATACGTATCCGCTCTCCAGAGTCCATAAAACCAACTCGTTATGGTCTCGCCTCGACACCGCTCGCTCCACATCGCCATCGCGATGCGGTCGTCGTCATCACTCGCGTCCACACCGCCGAGTCGAAGGGGGCGAGCTAGTAAAGCCACGGCATTCCACGTCTCGGTGTTCAACTACATGGCGCTGCCGTGGGAGAGGGACTGGGCGGAGCTCCCCGCGGACGCGATCTCCTGCATGCTACACAAGCTGGACCTGGTGGAGCTCCTGCTAGGCGGCGTCGCGGCGGTGTGCCGTTCATGGCGCCGCGCGGCGCGAGAGGAGCCGGAGCTATGGCGACGCATAGACACACGTGATCTGCCTTGTCTCCCACCCTTCGGCTGGCGGGTCAGCTTCGGCAATATTATGCGTGCTGCCCTGTGGCTCAGCGCGGGGCAGTGCCAGACCTTCTTCGCGGGCAAGTACATCGATGATGAACTCTTCCTCCTCCTCGCTGAGCAGTAAGTTTTTTTTTCCTGGTTCTTGATCCTAACGCCACCTCTGATTTTAGGCCGCATCTCCAATTGTTTGGTTGTTCATGCTTAATTTTCAACAATATTAGTTGCTTAATACTCGTAAAATAAACTCGGTCGATGCGGACAGTGCCAAATTAGAGGATTGGTGCACCGATTCATCGAGTACAATCTAAATTTGTTTGGCTACTACTGTACTAACAAAGATTAGAGGATTGGTACATCTAACTGTACCTTATGCCATACCTGACACGGTCAATTTAACCTTATGCACAGGACATTTTGGAGTTAGATGCTAGCCTGCTACACATGAAACTACTCTCTTATTACATACTACGTTTTTGTTTCCTGCCTTCATTTCTGCTCAACAAAGAGAAGAGTGTAGTCAAGGGCTAATTATATCATGCAGGGCCCCCTAACTGAAGAGCCTTCATCTCATTGGATGCTGCTATTATATCTCCAGTGAAGGATTTGCAAACGCAATAAAAAAGTTCCATCTGCTAGAGGAGGTTGAGCTTTCGTGGTGCTTAGGTGATACACAAATGCTCGAACTTGTCGCTGAATTGTGCCCAGGCCTAAAGCACTTTAGACTTGTCAACGATTGGAAATCTGAACCTAACGTCGATCGAAAAGCTCATGCAATTGCTAGGATGCGCGGCCTACGTTCCTTGCATATTGTTAGTGACAAACTCGACAATGAAGGCTTGACAGTCATCCTCGACAACTGCCGCCACCTAGAGTATCTTAACATATGCGATTGCTGCAATGTCAACATGGATGACAACCTAGCAGCGAAGTGCGCCCGGATCAACATGGATGACTATGAGTACCTCCTGCCATTACTTTACTACCTATATCAAAGACGAGCCGTTTCGCGAGCTGTGAGAGCTTGCGCACTGTTTAACACTGTTCATATCCGCCACCTAGAGTATCTTAACATATGCGACGGTGTTTCGATCCGCGCCGTCGGTTGCCGATCCGACGGTCCTCGTAGCTGTTTTGCAAGAAAGTCCCTGCAGTTTCCGCAAATTATGAAACGGTCCTCTTATATATAAACTAAGACCTAACCCTAGAGTCATCTCCAATCCATCCCCTGCCCCGGCCACCCTCCAGCGCCGCCGCGCGCCGGCCGGACGCGACCTCCAGCGCCGCCCCGCGCCGGCCGGCCACGACCTCCAGCGCCTCTCCGTGCCGGCCGCCACACACTCCGCCGCGCCGGGCCGCCACCCACTCCGGCGTCGCCCCGCGTCGGGCCATCACCCACTCCGGCGCCGCCCCGCGCCCGGCCGCCCCCGACCTCCAGCGTCGCCCCGCGCCGGCCACCCCCGACCTCGAGCGCCGCCCCGCGCTTCTTTATCCTCCTTTTCCTCTCCCTCACCAGCAGCTGCGCTGCCCCCGCTCTCCCTCCACCATGGCTGCGTTCTCCTCCTCCGCCTACGACGCGCGCGTCTCGACGGCGTCGCTTCCCACCCCGAGACCCAACCCAGCGCGCCACCTCTTCCCCTCTCACGCTCGCGCTCCTTCTCTCGCGCCCATGGCGACTCCAAACCCTAGTGGCAGCGCCCGTAGCGACGAAGGCGTTGGAGGGCAGTCGTCGAGTTCTGTGATAGCTCCAGCCCACCCGTCCCTACCATTTCGCTGCCCGGAGCAGCGGCGGCGGCCGCCGCGGTTGCGGGGTCCACGGCCTGGCCGGTGCCAGCCATAGCGGAAGGTCTCCGTCGGTCGAGCCGGGCTCCAGTGATTTCTTCGATTTTCCATTCTTTTTATCAGATTGTTTTTCGTTTTCTGCAGCTCACGCCATTAGGGAAGGTACTGCTGTCGTTGCGAGGCAGGAGGAGCAGGAGGGCAGGAATCAGGTGATGGTGGCTCGGTTGGAGCTGGCCGTGCCATGCGGCGTGAATGAAGTGCTGGAGCAGCCGATGCGCCTCAGCAGTGGCCTCCTTCAAAGGGCGCCGTTGCGGCGGAGACCTACCCGCTGATGTGCTCCGTGGCGGCGGCCACCGACCAGCGCGCTCCGGAGGAAGAGACGACGACAGCAGTCGACGCCGGTGAGTGTGGTGAAGGGCAGGGCCGGCCAGCGCGGCAGCCACTCCAAACTGGTGCTAATCGATCGTCTTGAAGCCGACGCTACTTGATTAAAAGGGGTGTTCATCTGCTTATGATTCTTCTTTTCTTCCTCTTTCAGTTCTCTCTTGAAGATATTTATTGTCTCAGTTTAAGAACAAGCGCTCCTCTTGCAGTTCCAACTAGGTCATCGCCCAGATCACTTGGACCTCGAGACCATATGGAGACGGTGCAGCAACGGTCAGCTCTGTCTCTGTCGTACTGATGCATGTCTTCTTGGTCAGTTTATTCTATGGAACCAATATTTCGTCAGTCAAAGAAGCTTATGTTTCTTGCAGTCATTTGATGCCTTTACTCAAACTGTAGGCTTTTGAGTTCTGTTGTCCAGCATCCAACGAGTGAGTGCCATTATCCCTGTCTTGGAGCATTACGTACTTTTTTATTAATTGGGTTTATCTTTCTTTTCAAAATAAGTGTGTGAGATGCTTATCGTCTAACAATTAATTCCATTTGCTCCTATTCATGTTTGTGTGTAGATTTCACAGTATGTATGCAATCTATTGTTGAATTGGTTGATATGCCTACAAACTAAGAGGAAGACAAGGTAATTATCTGCATTTTTTTTTGCATTCTATTTGTGTGTCGCCGGAAGGCTCTTAAATATGTTCTGATCTTAGGAATGCATGCCCTGCTCGAGTGATGCATATTTTGTGCACACTTGTGCCATACATTATTTCGGTAAATTTACATCTATTTTTTTCTTATCGGCTTATTGCCATTTTTGAGCGGCCATACTTAGGAAATTATTAAGATGTGAGGTCACAATTGATGGAGCGGTATCCAATCAAACTCTTTGGTTTTTACCATTTGGTGAATGCACTCTGAATCTATTGTGTATGAAGACACTTAGAAAATTACTATCAATGATTGTGCTGGCAAGACTACCTGCACAACACCATCTTTTTTGTGTGCATAATCATCGTATTCTGTTACGTTTCAGGTTTATTTTGTGCAAGATGTTGACATTCCTTTTTTGAACAGCTATAAATTACTTATTACGTCGGCTGGTGTAGGATCCACCATGGAGAAGTATTTTGGTTATCTTGCTGAAGATTTTCTACGAAATCAGGTGCCTGGAGCTGTATAGTCGGAGATATCATGGCCTATTAAAACATGCCCTGGATTTTACAGCAATAGTGGCCTCATTTGTTTCGGTTGTGAAATATCAAGGTTTCTCTGTTCAGAAACTATGGTAACCCAAGTGATATCTGTTTTCTTCTCCATTTAGCTATATGCTAAAGCTATGCTAAAGCTCCCATCTATCTTGCTATATGCTGCATTTCTTCTCTGGACTTACGAGATCATTCACAAGGAGCACTCTATTAATATTTTAGCGTATTTTTTCTCCAACGAAACAAATACTACAATTGTATATATGTGCTTCTTAATGATTAAAAATTATTAGGTGTTTGGTCAAGAGGTGTAAATTGTATAAATATCATTTCTGTTATTTAGAAACGTTAGGTGTGTTACGGTTTGTAGTTCACCTGATGGTACGCAAAATCCCATTTGCATCTATTTAAAATGTACAAAATTATTTGCTTTGTTTTCATCAACAAGACTCTTAAAATACCTGATCATAGCAATGTATCTAGATGTAGACTATTACTCTTGAACTGGCATCTAATAGTTAAATATAATATATTTACGATGCTTCCGAAATGACGTCTGGCCGCTCCTTTCTTGCAGCCATGATCTATCATCTCATTAGTGAGATAATGTTGCTAATTTCTAAGTCGGATATATTCTTTATTGATATTGTGCATTTGTTTTACCTTCTTTTTTGTTCTGATGCTAGACTGAGCAAGAAGATGATCTTCTATACAAGATTGGACCCAAATATTTCTTTTCAAGCAGGTAATTGTTCCTTTCCAGAATCTGAACCATAGTGCTTTTTAGAATCTGAACCATCGTGCAAGTTGGGCTCTTTCTTTCTGTTTAAAGAAAATTACTCTCACAACTATACCCTCCCATGGTTTATTTTCCATGCATTGCAGATTCAACATGTATTAGAAATAGCATCTGATTTGATGCAAAGCATGATGTAGTTATCTTTTACAGGAATGGGCATTCTGCACCTGACAGAATTAGCATCTGATGGATCTGCGTGAAGGTCTTCAAATGGAGTTCATCTATGACAGAATTAGCATTGCTGAGTTCAAATCCTCCAACAATTTTTCATAATATATAGTTTCATGCTAAAAAAAACTACATCAAATTTGTCACCAAGGGCGCGGCGTGTTGCCGCGCCGATTACAACTAGTACCAATCTTATAGCTCTTGCAGTTCTCCGTTTTCTGACTGCGACCAATACCATGATCTTTCTCTTTTTTTCCTACCTTGGTGACGGTATTGATGAGGAAGTCGATGTGGAAGATCATGAAAGGGTACTTGACATCAAAGGAATGCGTAGGTACCTGAGCTAATAGAGTAGAATTGGAAGTTGTGGTGGGAGTGTCTGATTGAGTGATGCCTTCTCTTCTCAAATCTATGCACATATTTTGTTGCTTCATTCTTGCCGTGATTTTCTTGACGTCTAGAATGATGTTTTCCTTCATTTTGCAAGAACAAGTAGAGCAGACAAAGCGAGGTGCCCAAGATCATGGCATAATGTTACCAAGCTTAGTAACATTATCTGAATCTGTATATGAAGTGCCTGAGAGCATCTGCATGGAACTAATACATGGAGGTTCTTGGTCGTTCCTTGCCATTTTTTTTAGATACAAGGCGTTAAACGCCCGGCTTTAAATTAATAAAGCCCCATACGGCCAGGTTTTACAACGGTGCTGACGAACAGCTTACAAAGAAACAAAATTACAAGCAGACGACAGAAAATAAACGATGAAGCACAGCTTGTACTCTCGAAACCCTCCTGCGAAGAAGAAGCACTGGAGCATGCGAGTCGAAGGAAGCCTGCCGAGCATGAAGAAATGTCATCACCTACACCGGAGCAGCTCAAATCAGCGAACAACCCAATCCACCTCCAAAGGGGACCCCTGCCCCCTTGCCCTGGATCGAAGGACGCCGCACCGTCGGCAGGTGGAGATGCTCACACAGAGCTTGGGGAGGAACTGATGAACAAGGCATCACAAGAGGCTCCGAACACCAGCCATGTCGCAGCAATACAACATTGATCGCACCATCGCTAAAGAACACAGGTTCACTGCACAGAAGAAGAAAGCTGCAGACTTCGGGAGTTGAAGAAGACACAGCAAAGTCACGCAGCGCCGGGACGAGCGTCGATGAAGCAAGCAAGGATCCACAAGAAGAAGCTTCGGCTCTCGGAGCACGCCGCGTTGCTGTAACCAGTAGAGGGGAACCCTTCCCCTCTCGCCCAGGATCGGGGGCGTCGCACCACCGGACAACACACGCAGGGGCGAGCAGAGAGCAAAGAATGAAGAGCCAGACCCACCATGAACGCCGTCGAGAACACCACAGCATCGCCGCCGCCCACCCACCAACTACAGGACAGCAGAACCCACACACCCCCATGTCTCCCAAAGCAGCGCCTCCAGCAATGTCGCGACGCCCATGGCGCCGCCGCCGCCCAACAAAGTTAGGGATTTTCACCCCGGGAGACAAAAGGAGGAGGGGTGGGGAGAAAGAAGAACCTTCATGGCGCCTCCAAGGAGGTGGAGCGGCGCCCACGGGCGTCGCCGCCGACGAGATTTCTCCCGGGTTCCTTCCTACCCACCAGCACCAAAAACCGGCCAACCCGAGCAGCCCAGCGGCGTCACGGGCCAGATCCGGCCTGATGGGGCGAGCTGACCTGAGGAGGGGCTGGAGGTCTTCAGATCTGATGCAGCCGGCCGCCGAGGCGACCCCACATCACGGCCGTCGTCCGCCGGCACCCCGCCGCCCACACGGCCAGGAATACCGGACCGCACCTGCGTCCACTGCTCGCCGTCAAGCCAGGGACGCCGCACCCCGAGGCCGCCGCCTCCGCGACCAGAGCCCTCCGCGCGAGGCCAGAGCGGCGAAGGCCTCGCCGCCACCATCATCAACAGCGCCCAGGGGAACCCGGCGGCCGTCTCCGGCAGCGGCGAGGCCGGGAGAAGAGGGAAAGGAGGGTGGCGGCGCGGGCTAGGGTTTCGCCCTCGAGTCGCCTACGGGAGGTGACGCGAGGGAAGGGGAAGTTTTTCCGTTCCTTGCCATTTGAAACTTGCTTTGGCACGAAACATGATTCCGTGTTTTTTTAAGCACAACATTCATCTTTGTTGGCTATAACCCCTCCTGATATGTATACAACGTACTTCCAGAGCAAACTTCGCTAGGTTTAACGCTTTCAGATGCAGCACTTGGTACTGGGAAATAATGTAACATAAGTGGATGCCTATGGCGAAAAACTATTTTTTTCCATAGCCTTTTATCAGTAGAGGCATATTGTCTCGGGACCAAGTTGTCTTTTCTTTTGATAAATGATTTCGCTACACTCTTAGAAACTTAAGCCCATGAGGGCACCTATGTAACATAGGTACTATATATAAAGGCGCGTGAGATTTGCGCCGTCTTCTGCGTCCACGTCGCTCGCGAACGACAGCCGGTCGATCGGCGTGACTGACGCCTCAGATTGCCCCACGCCGCTTCAATTCGCGTTCGCACTGTGCATCCTTGATTTTCTTCCAATCATATGCTGCCACGTCCCCCGGTCATCCCCACGCCTCCAGCCGGTTACCCGGTGACGCACTCACCCGCCCGCTCATCCCCACGCAGGTCACGCACGTCGCTCGCGAACGACAGCCGTTCGATCGGCGTGACTGACGCCTCAGATTACCCCACGCCGCTTCAATTCGCGTTCGCACTGTTCATCCTTGATTTTCTTCCAATCATATGCTGCCACGTCCCCCGGTCATCCCCACGCCTCCAGCCGGTTACCCGGTGACGCACTCACCCGCCCGCTCATCCCCACGCAGGTCACGCACTCACCCGCCCGCACTTTCTCTTTCCGCGCTGCGGACAGGGCGACCGTCGGAAGAGCATGGCGGCCGGAGCGAGTGGGGCAGGCCGGAGGGCGGCCGGACGGGAGGGCGGCGCGTGCCGGAGCCGCTGGGGCTACCGGTGGCGGCCGGGCAGCGGAGGGAGAAGGCTGGCCCGGGCCGAGTCGCAAGGGCTGTCGGGCGGCGCCGGTCGAGGCGGCGTGGGGGGCCGGTGGAGGAGCAGGAGGGCGGCCGGGAGAGGCGATCTGGGGAGGGGCGCGGCGGCCGGGAGAGGCGAGCTGGGTAGGGACGCGACGGCCGGCCGATCGGCGGCGGCCGAAGGTAAGATTTTTGATACTTCGACCATTTTTAGGAATCAGGACCTCGTGTTTCTCCTGCCCTTCCACCAATTCCTCCTAAAACAGAGCCTAAAGCACATCAGCTCATCCTATCTGGGCATTGCCCCCACCGCCACCTAATTTAGGTATATTTTTCTTTCAAATTTTACATTCTGGGCCTGTGTAGTGTATAATATTGTTGATTGCTTACCTTGTGAATGGTTAATATGCAGATTGCAAGTCGTTAGTATGCCCAGAACCTCTAACTGATCCACCTGCGGGAGCTCCTTCTGCTTGTGTTCTATCGACTAAAGTTGGAATCCGTTGAAGCATGGACCTTCATTCATTTTTTCCGCTGGTTTCGGATTTTGCTGAAGAAGTGGGATCCGGGGTTAACATGGTACAGAGCCAGGTTCGTGTTATGGGTGCAAATGTGGCTGTTGACCAACCTGAGAAGACAGTGGTTCTTGTGCATCTGGTACCAATGCATGTGAATTTTGATAATGCTACTGCCTTCTCGACATTTCAAAGCTTGTGGAGCAAAAGAATTTCTCTAAAACCGTCAGTTTTTGGCGACTATGAGATTCTCTATGTTCTATATCCAGTCTGCATTCTTGCTTGTGGCCCTGACCTCTATTATTTGGTTATTTGTATCTGGTCAATGCTAGCAGTAATGTTACATATTTGATGCCGTAACCATCACCGGATTCAGTTTATTATGCTCATTATATGGATTCAGTTTATTATGCTCATTATATCTCACTGTTAAGCATTTTGCACTTCTGCACCAATAGTTTCACCAAAGGTTTGAATTTGGTTCAGGGCTTCCTCCTTCACCGCCTTCAGCACCAGATGGTGCATTTAGCAACAGCAGAAATGCAAGGGCAATGAAGCCACTTGGGGTTGATGTCGGAAGACACAAAAGGAAAGTGAATGGGAGCCTAATTGCTATTGCTGTTCTATCCACTGTTGTAGCGTTGATTATTTGCATTGCGGCTGCATGGTTGCTGACACTCGAATTCAGGGATTCAGATGACATGGCTCAAAGATATCCATATAGTACAATTCCAAAACATTTCAGGTCTTCTGGTATGTGTACTCATCCTTCCAGTATCTATTAATGCACCAGTGTGTGATTTCATATGACTTAACTGAACAGTAATTGCATATTTTCAGTCAAGTGATGCCAACTGACTATTGAAATTCAATGGTACCTATAGAGAAACATTTTCTGGCAGTGTCCTGTCGGCTATACAATCTACCTAATTGTTACATAGTTAATCGTGCTAATTGGAGAGATACAGCCATGAGACCCGCAACGCAACAAGTGTTTACCTATGGGATCATTTGTAAATCTGTATAGGTCAAGCATATTTAGATAATAATAGGTCAAGCGTTTCTTTTAGATAATAATAGATCAAGCATATGGCTGGAAAAACTATTTTTATTTTTTCTCTAATAATCAGACTTGATTTTCTTATTTCAAATGCTAACCCACATTTCATATAGTAGCCATTTTCTTATTTTCTATGATCAGGCTTCTCACCTCTAACATTCTGTATCATTGCCTTAATATAGTACTATCTGTCCATTTTCACTAGCACAAGTTTCCTTCGTGAAACACCTCATGATTGCAGGGACCTGCAACACAACTGTTGCCTGGTCGTTACAGTTCACATTCAGGTCCATCAGGTTCACTGGGGTCAAGCATGGCAGCATACACATGAAAGGCAAAAACATTCGAATTGCCTGATATTGAAAAGGGTACAAATGGCTTTGATGATTCAACATTACTTGGAGAAGGCGGATTTGGATGTGTCTACCAGGGCACACTTGAAGATGGAACCATTGTTGCAGTAAAGGTTCTGAAAAGATTTGCCAAATTGACCTACAAATGTTAGGCTGGCTAAATTATTTTGTTATTATTAACAAGGCCCTTATATTTCCGGTTTGTATTTTCAAATTTTCTGGATTACATTTACAAGTATGGGGAAATTTTGGCAATTTAGACAAATTCCTTTGTGAAACTTTCTTAGAGTATTTAACCATACTGCTCATGAGTGCACATTAACTACACTCTGCAAAATTATCCCATAAATATTAGGCTAACTAAATTGTCGTCGGGGCACGGCGTGTCGCCGGTTCCTCCTTTTTAGCTACTCGGTGGCGATTTTATGACACACCTCCCAATCTTTCCGACGGTGGCTAGACTTCATCTAAGCCAGTATTTTGCATCTGTGTTCCTCTATGGTAAATTCGATGTCGACGATCCGACATTCTCGATGTGTATGACCGTATTATTTTATCTCCTTTTTCCCTTAGTTTTCAGCCGCATTCCCCCCCACTCTATTTCTCGACTCTTAGTAATTTTGTTGAACTCTTAGAACAACCCAAAATAGGGAGAAAATCCATTGAGGATCCTATTATTATTAAGAAGTACCCCACATTTTTTTGTTTGAATTTTGAATTTTTTGGGACTACTTTTATAGGTTGGGGTTAGTTTTGGCATTCTAGACAAATTCCTACTTGTTTAAAATGCGGAAAATTCTTAGTGCGTCTAAACATAATACTCATGAGTGACAATTAACTACATTACCAAAATATTTCATAAATTTTAGAAATAAATTGTCCTATTATTAATAATCTCTCCAATTTGTTGTTTGCAATTTGAAAATTCTTAGACTATATTTACAAATAGGGAAAAGTTTTGACATCTTCCTATAGTAGATTCGACGTAAGTTTTCCAATCTTCTCGACCCTGATTTCCAACCGATTATATTTAATCACAAAAGAAGAGTTAACGGGAAGGGTGCGGCGTGTCGCCGCGCCAAATTGCCTAGTTATGTGTAAGATTATGTGACTGTATATATGGATTTGTATGGTGATAGCTATTGACTTATGCACAACAACAATTGATCTATGTGATCGTTGTTGGATGCATGGTGTGCCGGGCACCTAGTCACGTGTAGTGGCTCTCAGCAGCATCCACATGACCTCCACAAAGAGGTGCCGGGGATCTCCCTCACGCCTCCACCACTTCCCTGGGTTTGCCAATAGTCCGCAATCGTGTTCCCCACCCCTGCCGCCACCGTGATACAGAAATTTGACGCAGCAGCGGGGCGGAGCGATGTCGTCGCAAGTGATACGTTGGGATGTATTGAATGTGATGTATTTGATGTATTGTAAGCTTGTATAATCAAATGTGATAAACTTGTATTTATTTTAGAACATTTAAATGTGATTACTTTATTTTAGCCACTTCATCTCTATTTATACTACACTTGTACAAAACTGTGTATTTATACTTCCTATGTATATTATACCTATAAAAATACGAAATACGGTGCAAATATGAAATATGGTACAACAAAAAACAATCGTGAAATATACTTGTGGCGCACAGAATTACTTACCTGTGGCGCACATGGTAGGTTATCTGTGGCACACAGGTTTAGCTATCTGTGACGCACAGTGTAGATTATCTATGGCTCACAGAAAATGTTATCTGTGACGCACGGATGGAGTGATAGCACATATAGGGGGTGTCCATGGAACTTATCTGTGGCGCACAGGATGAACTATCTGTGGCGCATGGGCTTGTGCGCCACGGGTAAGTCGGGTTACCTGTGGCGCACGTCGTGCGCCACAAATATCACTTATCAGTGGCGTAGTTGTAGTGGTGCACAGCCGTGCGCCACAGATAGACAAATTCTATGCGTCACAGGTAGGATTTTCCCTAGTAGTGGACCTGAAGGGTAGGGTGTGTAGTATTTGAAGCCTTTCCATCACAAGTGGTGACTCGGCGTTTATATCGAACATGACGGGTAGTATAGATTCATCCGTCAAGCAACATGTAGATAAATCCAAAACGCTAACTTCTTGTCCACAACCGAATTAAGTGTCTGTTACTAGGGCAGAGAAAGATAGTAAGATAAATCAATAACGATATGATAGCTATTTTTGTATTTTTTGAATTATTAATATTCTCAAATCAGGAGTGATTAATGTAAAACTGGGGATGCCCAAGACTAGGATTTTCACCATCCTTCACCGTTTTGATAGCTTTATATCCCGGAAAAACATCACCACAAAACACTCTACCTATGTTTTTTTGTGTAGAGTCACTAGTGCAAAAGATAATAATTGTAAGCTGCGACAGAAGTTAGAAAAACATTTTTATTTGAAGTATAGAGGTACACACAAGTGGATAACCGCAAGAAAAAATAAGAATTAAATTTACGATCAAAGGCCACTAGTGCAACAAAAACACATTATCTATTTTATTTGACAATAGCTCAAAGAATATTTTTTAAAGAATATCTAGAAAAAAAAAATCTTCAGCCAAAATGGTGTAGGAAAAGGACTATCAGATTCTTAATTATAATTTTCTATGATTTTACAAGATTCCAATAGCCGCAAAACGGTTGGCAATGGTAAGCACACAGACAGGAAAAGTCACGGTGAAAAGATAAAACATCAAAGAAACCCCAAAGGCTGGACATGGCACTTCATTTAATTTGAAAAGAGGAAAATAATCCTTTGGTCATTGAACTCTTGTCGACGAGTAGTTTGGTCGCTGAACTCTCGAAACGTGTCAAAATGGTCACATGACTCTCATTTATGAGCCTACAGGTTTGTTTGTGTTTGGGGATATATCGCTCACGTGGTGTGCTGGCTAGACTGAGAGGGGGGTTTGGCTTGAAATGGCTCATGTGCGAATGACCATTGACTGGAGATTTTGTGATACCCCGTCTGTTTCAATACTAGATAAGACGGCAGGCTCAAGACGAGCCCTGCTTTGAATTAACAAAGCCAACAACCGGCCAGGGAATTACACAAGGCCACACTTACAACCACGCACACCACACACACACCGGCAGATACAAGGGCCACACCAAACAGCTTACAACTCAACACAAGCAAGCACAGGCTTGCAAAAGTGAAGACCGCCGCACTCGGGAGGCAAGGGCCAGGAGCAGGCGAGGCACGGCAAGACACTGCCTAGAAGCAGGGTGGGGGTCTTGATCGGAGCATACACACAAGGCTGAAGACACCAGGGCACCATCTTGATCTCATGCCGAAGAGGGGGGACCAGTCCCTCTCGCCTGGTTCGAAGGCGTCGCACCATCGGACATGGAAGAAGCTCACTGAGAGCTGAAGAGGTGCTGGAGCCTCGAAGTAGCCCAGGAACACGACCACCAAGGGAAGAGCACACCACGCCGGCCACCGCATCGAAGAACTTGACCAACCGGGAGCGACAGGAAAGCCGCCGAACACGAACTGCAGAGGAAGGGCAGCAGGAGCCGCCCAAATCTCGCACCTTTATCTGCTCTCACCCGAACCCAGTCTCCCCAGGCAGCGCCTCCAAGAAGACGACGGCGCGCACCACGTCAACGCTGCCCAATCAGAAGATTTTGGGCTTTCACCCGGGAGATGGGTCGGGGGGGTGGGCAGCAGGGGCCTCAGCAACGCCTCCATGGAGGAAGCCGGCGCCCAAAGGCGTCGACGTCGCTGGGCTGGGCCAGCCAGCCTAGGGTTTCCCCTGGACACAAGCTGCCTACCAGAAGAGAGAGACGGAGGGGAGCACACCTCAGATCTGACGGGGGAGGAGCTCCACGTCACAGTCGCATCCGCCGCCGCCCCACCTCCCGCGAGGTCGAGAACGACGGCTGGAGACACCCGCAGCGGAGCCTGCCGAGGGCGCCGCTGCCTCGCTTGAAGGGCCGCCGCCCAGATCCGGAGTCCTCCGCCACGGACGAAGACGAGCGCGCGGAGCGACAAGATCCGCGCCACCACCTTCCTCAGCGGCCGCGCGGCTTCCCGGCGGTGGCCTCAGGTGGCGGCGAGGGAGGGGGCTGGGGAGGAGGAGGCCAGCGGCGGCTAGGGTTGGGGGCCCCCGGGTCGCCCTCCGGAGAGAGCGACGCGAGGGAGAGGGGTCGTTCCTTCCCTTCCTCGTTTGTTGTGTTCCGTTTCAATACTAGATTAAACTGGAAACTCTGATTTTGCTAAATCCACTCCAGATCAAACCCTATTTCCCAATTTGATTCCCACACTCTTCTTCTCCAGCAAAACCCTAAAAATCGTGGGGTGTCGTTCTTGTCGCCATCGATCATGGCAAGCCACCGCGAGTTCCCTGAGGTGATATTCCATACCAAGGAGCATGTTATGCATCCGGAGCATGGTTGTTGGGTGTCGAGCCGCACCCACACGCTGATGAAGCTCGGGAGAAGTATTGCCGACGAGCACTAGAGGCCACTATGGGAGGTCACCGCCCGACTATGTCGCTGAAAGACGTAGTGGCGGTGTTGGTGGATAAGTGTGGTGTGACGCGCCGTGATGTGAAGGTGGATGTATGCATGTCGCCATATGAATTTTCACGCTCGATTTTGTTCGGACGAGTGCACGTGTGTCCGTGATGCATCATGCCATGCCGTCACTTGGAGTGACGTTGAACTTCCGTCAGTGGCATTGGTGCGGATGTAAAAATTGAGATCCCATATCTAACTCACCTTCCAGTGCTTCTTGCGGGAGGCATGCGATCCCGATGCCATCGCTCTACTCGTTAACAGGCTCGACGAGCACCTATTCGATTTGTTGAAGCCGGACATCTGGTCCCTTCGGTCACGAGTGGATGAAGGATCCATGCGAGATCCCCACAATCTTCGTCGTGGAGAGCCCGATGCGCCATTGTCATTCTACTACGGCTCCGAGGACTTGGCAGCGGCTTCAGACCCGAGCTCACCGATGTCGAAGAGGAAAGTGATGCACATTTTCCTAATACATGTCTCATAGGCCATGGCCGAACATATTTGACATACCGTTGTTGTACGATCGATGTCAACACCTGGGACATGACGCCCACGCACTACTTTCCATTCTTTGGAATCTGTGTCGACAGTGGCCCTCCTCCGGTGAGGGACGACAGACACTCTTAGAAATAATAAAATGATTAATATCAAGTGTCATAGTATGATTTAGAATTCCTTAAAAATACATGCTGTGTGGGAGAGAGAAACTTTTGGATATATTGATTCATGATTTTGTTTAGTGTCGTATGGATGGACTCAGATCCTTTCGTGTAGGGAGTCTGTGATGGGCTTTGAATTTGGATATATCCAGCGGGCCTTCTTACTGTTGACTGAAGACTGTTGTGATGTTGTTTTTGTCTTCTGAAAAAGATCTTCAGTTTTCCACCGTTGTATGTAGTTGCTATCATCTGAAGAAGATCATCTAGTTTTTTGGAAACTGTACAGTAGGTTTCCCCACTGCAATTTTCATAGATTTTCAAATAAAGGAGGTGTCTGTACAAGGAGCTAGAGGATAGCTCCTAACAAAAAAAGGTAAAACAACAACGAAACAAAACATCGAGCCTCTAGATGAAGGCCTGGACCCAGGCAGCTAAGCCAGCATAGGCTTTACGAGTTGCTTGGAAAATATTGGGAGGTATTTCTTGGGAGGTATAAATATTGGGAAGTATTTCTTGGAAAATGAAGCTGTTCCTAGTCTTCCATATTGCCCAACACACCAAAATTATGAGATCCATGGCAAAAGGCTGACCAATGGCAATTTTGAGAGTCTCAATATAGCTCAAAGGGTGTACCTGGGGAGCAATGGGCGGAAGAGCTGTCCACGAAGGACACAGATAGGTCCAGCAGAGTGAAGCGAAAGGACATTCAAAGAACAAATGGTATCTAGTCTCAAGGACATCAGCGTTACACATTGGGCACGAATAATCTGGCATGAAGAAATTCTTTCGCTGCAGCAATGCTCGAGTATTCAGTCTGTTCTGAAGAAGCAACCAGAAGAAAACCTTGTGCTTAGACCGACAACAAGTCTTCCATGTCCATTTGAGAGCAGGACAAACCAGGTGGTTACTCATACATGCCTTATAAGCCTTGGAGACCTTGAAAAACGTTGTGCTATTGAAGACCAGCCACTGATCATGCCCTTGAGACTCAGGCAAGGCAGTCAGCAAAGCTTGCAGCTGAAGCAGTTCATCCTAAGCTGGCATCGAGAGAGGCAAGTGAAAATGATCTTCTAGATCATCCAGGTCACGAACAGTCGAGTTTCGAGTAACGTGGCAGACGCTCTCGCGAACCCGCAGGCGACCAAGCGCTAGGGTTCCTCGCAGCCGCCGGCGCGCCGCCGCCACTCCCTACTCCCTCTCCCCTTCCTCTCGCGCGGCCGTCGTCCCCCGAGGCGGCGGCGCGCGCCCCGTCCCCGCTGTTCTCGGCTCCTCCCTCATCTGCTCGTCCCGTCGCCGCCGTCGGCAGGAGCCGCCGGCCTTCCTTTCCCCGCGTCGGTGGTGGGAGTCGGGGCTCCTCTCCCTCTGGCGGCAGTGCATACAGGCGGCGGCGGTCCGGCTCGACAGCGACGGTTCTTCTTCGCTGTGGATGGTGAGGACGACGGGGGCGCCACCGTTGGTGGTGCGATGGCCAGCTTCGGCCAGGCCTTGCAGGCCCAGATCTGGGCCCTTTGGGCCCGATCTAGGTCAACGCGGGTCAGGTTCGACCAGGTTTCCCGATTGGATTGAGGTACGTTTCCTGTGACGGGAGTGGCGGTGACAACGCAGCGTCTTCTGCAGCGTGGTGGCGGGAGCTTTGCGGACCCATCCGGTCCGGCTGGGCCGTTGGTGCCGAACTAGAGGGTAGCGGCGGCAGTAGCCTATGTGCAGCAGCGTGGCGGTGGAGACTTGATACGTCTCAAACGTATCTATAATTTCTGATGTTTCATGCTTGTTTTATATATCAATGTCACATGTTTTTTATGCATTATACATCATTTTTATATATTTTCTGGGACTAACCTATACAAGATGCCACAGTGCCAGTTCCTGTTTTCTGCTGTTTTTCTATTCCAGATAATTACTTAAGGAAATATTCTCGGAATTGGACGAAACAAAAGCCCAACCTCCTATTTTCCCGACACGTACACGGAGCCAGAAGGGCAAGCCCGGGGGAGGCCCACGGCCTCCTCACCATGTCCCCGCGCGGCCTGGAGGGGGTGGCGCCACCACGTGGTGAGGCCGACTTGGCCACCCCCTCGCGCCGCCCTTTCGCCTATATAATGCTCCTGCCCCGAAAACCCTAAAAAAATCAGCCATATTCCAGAAAGAGTTCCGCAGCTCCGCCGCCATCGAAGACAAGTTTCGGGGGTCAGAAGTTCCTGTTCCAGCACCTTGCCGGGACGGGGATTGACCCCCAGAGCCATCTCCATCGACTCCACCGCCTTCACTTCGACTCCATGATGGTTTGTGAGTAGTTCCCCCATGGACTACGGGTTCTAGCTGTAGCTAGTTGGTACTCTCTCTCCCATGTACTTCAATACAATGATCTCATGAGCTGCCTTACATGATTGAGATCCATCTGATGTAATCGGTGTTGTGTTTGTTGGGATCCGATGAATTGTTACATTATGATCAGTCTATCTATAAGTTTGTGAAGTTATTGTTGCTGCAATCTTGTTGTGTTTAATGCTTGTCACTAGTGCACGAGTGGCATGATCTTAGATTTAAGCTCTATAATTATTGCTTAGATTGTATCTACAAGTTGTTTGCACATGTCTCTGTCCGGAACCCGAGGCCCCAGAGTGACAGCAACTGGGATAACTGGAGGGGATGGTTTAGATATGAGGATCACATGTTTTCACTAAGTGCTAATGCTTTGCTCCGGTGCTCTATTAAAAGGAGTACCTTAATTACCAGTAGATTCCCTTGAGGCCCCGCTGCAAACGGGCTGGTAGGACAAAAGATGTTGTGCAAGTTTCTCATTGCGAGCACGTATGACTATATATGGAAAACATGCCTACGTATGATTAATAGACTAGATGTTCTGTCTTAATGCTATTTCAATTCTATCAATTGTCCAACTGTAATTTGTTCACCCAACACTTGTTCTTGGAGAGTTACCTCTAGTGTAGATAGCTGGGAACCCCGGTCCATCTGTCATCATCAAATATTCACTCGGTCCTATATGTCATTAGAAGTAGTATCAACTATTTTCTGGTGCCATCGCCTCTGTGTTACTGCTACTGTGTTGTGTTACTGTTACTATTGCTCTCATATTACTGCTGCTTTCACATCACCCCTGTTACTAGTGCTTTTCCAGGTGCAGCTGAATTGACAACTCCGCTGTTAAGGCTTATAAGTATTCTTTGTCTCCCCTTGTGTCGAATCAATAAATTTGGGTTTTACTTCCCTCGAAGACTGTTGCGATCCCCTATACTTGTGGGTTATCAAGACTATTTTCTGGCGCCGTTGCCGGGGAGCATAGCTCTACTCATAAGTTCACCTGGGGAGTACACTTTACTGTCTCTCTGTTTTTATTTTATTTTGTCTTGTCTAGTTTACTTTTGTCTAGTTTATTTGTGCTTAGTTTATTTTGTTAGTATTTTTTTTTTAGTACTTTTGTCTAGTTTATTTTTGTCTTGTTTTATTTTTATATACCCGAAAATCCATAAAAATTTAAAAACCGAAAATCTAAAAAAACTGTTGCCATGCCTATTTTCTGGAAAACTAGATCTTATTTGTCAGGATGGCTCACTAAGGATAAGGAATATAAATTAAATGAACACCTTTGGTCTGAAAAGGGGAAGCATCTCTCACTACAAGTAATTAAACTGCATAATTTTGCTATAGATTTGTGTTCTACATATGATGAATCTTGGTGCTTTAATGAATCTCGTTGTTGTAGGGAGATAAACACCTCCCTTTTCAATGTGATTATAATGATAATGAAACTTTAGCTTCTTATGCTAGAGGATATTATGACTTTGATAAACTTGAGCAAATTGAAGAATTTTTTGTCTTTATGGGAGCTTATGAAATTTCAGCTTTGCTTAAAAATAGAGATGAAGCTCCTTATAAATCTGATACTTTTGCTATGCTTGGATATTGCCTTGAGTATTATAATGATAATCCTTATATTACTGAATTTCTTGAGAAAAGACATCCTCAAAAAGAAGAGACCATTGTCTTGCAGGAACCTGTGGAAGAAGAAACTACTACTGAAGCTGAAAGCTCATTGGATGAAAAAGAGGAGGAGAGTGATGAACAAAAGGGGAAGAATGGATTAGCTACCCATGCCTACCTTCTAATGAGAGTAACTCTTTATCTCTTACATTATTTGATTGTCCCCATGCTTACCAAAAGAGGATGAATGTTATGTTCCTGTGGATTCTCTTGAAATATTCCTATGAGTAAAACTTGTGAGAATAATTATGCTACTGTTATCTATGATAATCCATGCTATTTTGATAAATCTTATGATAATCCTTTATTTGTGCCTAATTTCGAAATGCATGGTACTAAGAGTTTTGCTTAGAAAATGTTTATGATAAAGCTCTAGATGATGGTCCTATGTTGCTTGATAATATTAATTGTACTACTAATGAAAATGGGATTGGAGAGGTCTTGACTTTATCTAGGAGTCCCATATCTTTTGAGATTGATCAATCATCTTGTTATAAAATGGTTAAAAGTAGGTTTGAGAGTTTTAATCCACTATTTTTGAGCTTGATAAAAATTATGTGTTTGTAGATCATGAAAAGCATGCTTTATGTGATAGTTATATTGTTGAGTTTGTTCATGATGCTACTGAAAATTATTATGAGAGAGGAGAATATGGTTGTAGAAATTTTCATGGTATTAAAACACCTCTCTATATGCTGAAAATTTTGAAGTTACTCTTGTTTTATCTTCCTATGCTTGTCACTTTGTTCTTTATGGATTTATTTGTGTACAAGATTCCTATGCATAGGAAGTGGGTTAGACTTAAATGTGTTTTGAATTTGCTTCTTGATGCTCCTTTTTGCTTCATTTTCTATTTTCATGAGAGCATCATTAAAACTATCAAGCCTAGCTAAAAGGCATTAAAAAAAGCGCTCTTGGGAGACAACCCATGTTTTATTTCTGAAATTTTTCTTTGCTTTTTGAGTCAAGGAGCTGCTTACTTCTGTAACAACTCCTTTGTATCTTTACTTTTTGAATTGTTGTGCCAAGAAGAGTCTCTAATGATTAGATGATGCTAGATTTGGATTTCTGCACAGGACAGATTTTTGCTGTCCACCATTTTGAGCTTTATAAATTCCAGAAAAATTGAAAAATTCTGAAAACATTGTGCGTGATCCTCAGATATGTACGCATCTTTCATTAGTTTCGCGTTTTCGATTTGAGCAACGGAAGTGCGTCGAAAAAATTCATCTTTACTGGCTGTTCTGTTTGACAGATTCTGTCTCTGTTTTTTGCATTGTCTCTTGTGGACTTTAAGTAAGGCTTTCTAGACGTGGAGGGCTGTAGCTAATGTTTTATTGAGTTCTTGCAATGTGTCACAACAGAACCAAAGTGGATTAATGTTTTGAGTACTAACCCCTCTAATGAGTTTATGAGAAGTTTGGTGTGGCGGAAGTTTTCAAGGTCAAGAGAGAAGGATGATATAATGTGATCAAGAAGAGTGAAGAGCCTAAGCTTGGGGATGCCCCCGTGGGTCACCCAAGCATATTTCAAGAAGACTCAAGCGTCTAAGCTTGGGGATGAGGCATCCCCTTTTTCATCAACAACTTATCAGGTCATCTCTAGTGAAACTATATTTTAATTCTTTCACATCATATGTGCTGTTCTTGGAGCGTCTGTGTGCTTTTATTTTTAGTTTGTTATTTTTGTTTTCTGATCATATCAATATTGGATCCTATCTATCTTGTTTGGGAGAGAGACACGCTCCGCTTTTTCATTTGAATACTCCTATTCTTCACTTATATTGTTGAGTATTCAGTTTTCGCACTGTTTAGCTTCTAGCTCTTGGTTTTCATGTATCTCTTGTTCAGAGCTATTAGTTCTTTTATAGAAAGTACTCTCTTGCTTCACTTATATTTGTTTGGAGAGTTGCTTGTTGATGTGTTGGTTCAGAAAATGTTGCATGTGGTAGTGGCATAATGAAAAAACTTGCATAATCTCGTAGATCATTGAACTTTGATAACCTGATTCTTTGCAAACGTTTTGAGGTAATAAGTAATATATGGTAAATATTGCTGGTTAATTAAGTTAAAATCATTAGTGGATTGTTGTCTTTAAGCTTGTACCGTACTACAAACTCTACTTAAATTGTTGAAGGTGTAGTTGGACTTGATAGCTTTCCATGTCTAAAGGTTCATCGTAATGACTGAGTTGTGCTGAAGGTCGAGGGATCTAGCGGGGTACTTGTGCCGCCGTGAACGGCCCTTCTTGGAGTGAATTTTAATCATGCTCTTAATGTTGAACCTGCTAGTTGTTTGCAATAAGCTTGTGAGTTTTTTTGACTAATGTTAAGCTACGGTTTTTGGCACTTCCACCATCCAAATTTGCTAGCCTCTTCGGTGCTGTGCATTGCCTTCTGCTCACATTGAGAGTTGTGCATACTTCGCCAGTACATCCAAACCTGTGGGAGGACTTTCTCTTGTTCTCCTACACATAAGCCCATACATCTTCCTCAAAACAGCCACCATACCTACCTACCACAGCATTTACATAGCTGTTCCGAGATATATTGCCATGCAACTTCCATTTTACATTACATGACTTGTTGTCATTATTCATTTATATATTGCTTTGCGTGATTCTATACAGCTGATGTGTGGTTTACCCATGTTACGCTAGATCATTGCACATCCTGCTACACTGGCAGAGGCATACCGTTTCATACATCATGTTTTGTTCATTATGAGTTATTTGTACCAAAAAAGTGTGTTGTCATATTAGAATGTTGCCCCTAAAAGTGAAAAGAGCCATGGAGGCCATCGAAAAGAGAAAGAGAAACAGAAAAAGAAAAAAAATATAGAAAAAAAGGAAAAAAGAAAAAAAAGGAATAAAGAAAAAGGGGGCAACATTACTATCCTTTATCCACACTTGTGCTCATGTTTTAGCACCTGCAGTATTCATAGTCATCATTTGTGCTCATGTTTAGCACCTATACTCCATGTGAGAGAGTTTTCATGTTTTACTAGTATAACTATGTGGGGAATTTACACTATAGAACTTGGGTTGTATATTCCAATGATGACCTTCCTCAAAAGTGCTCTAGGTCTTCGTGAGCAACTGATGATCCCGACGAGCAAGTCTTGATGCCTGCACAAATAACGGGATTTAGGTTGAGACTCCAAGTGCAGAGTGTATAGTATAGTGGAAGACAGTTTTCCCCACGAGGGGTGACTCGAGGGTTTAATATCGAACTCTCGGGGAATCTGAAGTGGTAGATTTATCTTCTTATCCTTCTTTTGGTTACCTACAAAACAAGGTTAGATGTTTTGGTCCTCAACCTCACCTGTGGTTGTCAAGCACAAGGTGTAAGAATGATATCAGGATAGTTATGCAATGCAAACAAGAAATAAATATGCAATGATGGTGGATGCAATGATAAATGATATTTTTGGGTTTTTGAATGATGTATGCAAGATGAAAAGTATTTTTGTATTTTCGGATTTAATGATGGCTGAAAATAGAAAAGTGGTATATGGTGTTGGAAAGGTGTTTCTTATGATTAAAAATGGACTGGGGTTCATGGTTTCACAAATGCACTCTCTCTTTATAAAGTGGTAGACAATGGAACACACAAAGTTAACATATGAGATTGCAACACAGGGTTTGATAACAAGTTACTTAGATATATGGGCATCACGTCCTAACATAGAGATCTTTTGGTTATTAACCTCTCTTATACTCCACCAAGATGCGAACTAAATCATAACACCTCAGTAATTAAGATAACTCAGAGTATAGCATTAAGTATCATGACATGAAGTGAAAATAAGAACATGCTAGATCTAGTCATGGAGTAGTGGCAATGGTCACGCCCACATCCCCGGTAGCATGGTATTTTAGTTTATCCCTAGTGAGGTAACAAAGTAAGGTAAAGATACCAAAGTGGATCGCAGAACTTTCTCTCACGTTCACTGCACTAGCCACCCCCCGTTACTCCAACTAATGCACACGTTCCCCCACACGCTCTCATAAACATGCTTGATCAAAACAAGTAGACAAGAACGGGGTACATAATATGCATCTATACTCATAACTGAAACAAACATTGCAATCTCAAACATATATTAACTCATAAAGATCCACCACAAAGGTATTACAACGGTGACCGTAATCATGTTCAGCAGCTCATACGGTGCTAATTAGTGAAGCTCAAGAGAGGAGAGATACATAAGTTACTTCCACAAACCCATAGTCCAGAGGTGGACTACTCCCTCTTCATCATGGAGACGGTGGAGAAGTCGATGGAGAAGATGGAGACCACGCCGGCAGCGCCCCGCCGGAGTTTTCCCCCTCCAATCTGCAGCTCCTGATCTCCGTTTCGGTGTTTCTGTGTTTGTGCGGCGCTCCTTCCAGAGAACGACGGGGGACCTTTTTTATAGGCGTTTTTAGGTCAAGACGAAGGCGGTGGAGCGAAGATCGACGGCAACGGAGCCACGAGGCCCAAACGGGTGGGTCCCACGCGGCCACAGTACCTGGCCGCGTGGGCCATGCCGTTTGGCCCTCGGGCCTCCGTTTGCTTGCTTCCTTTTTCCGTAGTCTTCTTCCTTCCAAATATTGACGCCCGTAAATTTCCAGGTGATTTCGTTGACGTTTGGGTCCCTGAAACATTAAAATACAAAACTAGGGTTTTCTGCCTGTGCAGGGTTAATTCCAAATAAATGGGAAAACTATGAAGTATTCCCAAAATCATGATAAAACATTGATATAACCCTTATATGATGCAAATATGATTGGAATATAAGCAATTAAAGTGCAAAGTTCATGTATGCATTTTACATGCATCAACATCCCCAAGCTTAATCCATGCTCGTCCTCGAGTATGAAGATGATAAAACTAACATGGACTTTGCAATTTAATACTTAACAATGGATATCAAAGATGATTACTATTGCTACATATAGTCAAATGATTCATTCTTCAAAGGAGTAGCAATATGCAAATAGTTTATGAAGTGATATCAAGTATTCAAGACAAGGATGTTCATTGATAGTTCACAAAGTGTAACATAGTAGCAAGTAATATGGAACACATGTATGCATAATGATAAGTAGAACATCCTACAATGGTCATAGAGTGTAGATGAAAATCTGAATATGATAGGTGTACACTTTGGAAAGATGTATATGTGAGTAGAGGTAAAGCATGCATAAGTTTCATCCAACTTCCAAACTCTTCTACTTAAGTTAATGATTGCAATAAGGTATTCATTGGTGTCAAGCTCTCATTGCCCCTATCATAGCATCTTGAATGATTAAGGTTAAAGTGAAAGCAAATATGAGTAGTGTGCTTGATAAAGTAAAGGTTGATGTCTCATGCCCCTTGAATACAAGTACTACACCATGATTACTCAACTTAGGAAACAAAGCAAGTTCAAGTTATATCATTGTAAGTAATAATAGTATCATCAAGAGCGTCAACTGGGGTACCTCTTGTCCCAGATATGGAACAAGCCCATATCAAAATGACAAGACAAACAAACAAAATGAACAATCTCAACACCCTTTTTATTTACCATTTGGAATAGTTTTTTATTGCAAGGTGTATCACAGAAGGTTCACCATAGTATGTAAGTAAATTTCCACCATGAATGATGCATGGCTTAGATTAGCGGCCCAGGCGTCTCTCTAACCATTTATACAAACTCATTTGAACTACTTCATTTCCACCTCATTTCACCATGATAGCATCCATAACAAAAGTACATGATATCAACTAAATGAGATGAAGAGCATGTTGAAAGCTTTGCATGTGACAGCACATATGGGCTAACTCCAACCTCGAACATTTATCAAGCCACTAGCATCATAATCTTAATCACAATGGGTCATGTTTTATTATGCAATAAGAAATGTGCATCAAGTTCGTGAGAGCTATATAACCAATTTTTCCATTGCAATCAATAACATAAACATTTTCATTCAGAGGTAAGATAACACAAAACATGTTAAACATACTCGGAATAGCATAAAGCCAATAGGTAGATATGGTGGACTCACTGGAATAACTTTGGTTGAAGGTGTTGGAAACAAGTTTTTGCTTGTTGGAGTTTTTGGGCTAGCAAAAGGGAGAAAGTTGACCATCTAGATGCATGCATGAGTGTCCATAGAACTAACTAATCCATGTTAAACCAAGTAAATAACAATCAGCACCAAAACATGAATAAGTGATAGCTCTACAAAAAGAATTTGCAAACTATTACTCATAAACAAGCTCATGAATCATGCAACTATATGTATCATTAAAAATCAAGTCAAACATCCCTTTTCCCAATCTTATAAAAGCATCCAACATATTTCAACCCATATTTCCAGTAGCTCTCTCATATATAATTGATAGTGTGGTGGTCTCTCAAGACTCAAACAAAAACAAAAAACGACGCTCCAAGTTTATGCGATAAAGTGTTTCGATCGAAAAACAGAAGTTGGACGTGTGCAAACCGAGAGTGTGTAGGTCCAGTGGGGTTGTCTTCACATCCCCAAGCTTATGGTCTTCACCATCCTTGGATAGCTCTTGGTGCATCTCCTCCAATCCCTGTGAAAAAACTTCAAAACACCGTTTCTCCCATCTCTTTTCTGTGGGGTGCATTAATAGTGATAAACAAATAGGTTCCTTGCTGCATATAATCCTTGAACAAAAATTCATATGAATGTCCAGAAAGTATATAATGTTGTATGCCTACTCATAAACTCAATTGGATCAAAAAGATTCAACTTAAAAGCTCAAAGCATGCATCAAACAAAATGGGACAGAATCTGTCCAGAAAAACAGCAGCAGCAAAACGTATTTTTCTACCCTACCAAACTTTCTCGAAAAATTCCGAAAAAATTCATGCATACAGAGGATGAAAAGTTGCAACTACAGTTCAAATATGAGCTCATTCGGAGTTACAGAATAAGAATTAAAAATCATACCGTGCACTGATTCGTGCAGGAATAAAATCTCCGAACTATAAGCAACTTTTCAAACCAAAAAGGGTAAAACTTGGCACTTTATTAAAAACTCCAGAACCTAACTAGACACAAAATCTCTTGTTACAGCAAGAGGACACAAAGAAAAATCACACAAAAAATAACCGGGTTGCCTCCCGCAAAGCGCTTTCTTTATAGCCATATAGCTAGGCTTCTTACTTGTTGTTTATTGTGGACGAAGCTCATGAGGGAGCTTGAACTTTGTGGTTCCCTCTTCCTTGGAAAGTGTTCCATGCACTTCTTGTGTGGAAACTGAAACTTTACATTCCCTTCCTTTGAATCAATGATAGCACCTGTGGTACGAAGAAAAGGTCTTCCAAGAATAATAGGACTAGAGGTTTTATTCCCCATATCCATGATTAGAAAATCCACAGGCACAAAAGTCATATGTAACTCTACCATAACATCACTTACTTTTCCCAAAGCATGTTTAATAGAGTCATCAGCAAGTGCTAGTTCAATAGAGCATTTTTCAAGATTTTTCAATTCAAGCACTTCATATAGTTCTTTAGATAAAACAGAGACACTAGATCCTAGATCAAGTATGGCATGGTGTGTCTCTTTTCCAATAGTTACTAGTACCTTAGGTATCCACATATCCCCAAGCTTAGGTGGTATCATAGCCTCTTGGTTGTACCTAGCAATCTTTTCTTTCAAGACATGATTAGCAATATAAGAACCAAAACCTGCTTGGTTAGTGTTGATGGAAGGATCACTTGCAAATTTTTGTAAGATAGATATTAATTCATGCAAGCTACAATTTTCTAAGTCAAGCAAAGGATCCTTGACTTCATTAAGCATTTTAACTTCCTCAACTTTCTTTTCCCTATTGTATAGGTTGAATATTTCATAACGGTCATCAAAGACATCTTCAGGTACTTGGGCTTTTTCTAAACTTTCTTTAATTCTTACTTCCAAAAGCAAGCCATCAAGTAAATAGTGAGTATCATTAGCAGCAGTATTCATGAAGGAATCCTCACATTCATTATCCAAAAAGACCCTAGAGGCTTCAGTCAAACCTCTATAAAACACATGCATGAGCATCCAATCTCTAAGACCATGTTCCATTCCAAAAGCTATGCCTCTAAACCTTTCCCATGTTTTCACTAGAGGTTCATCCTCTTCTTGTTTAAAGGTGATAAGTACTTGTCTTAGGTTACAAATCTTTTCAATGGAACAAAATCTTTCAACAAAAGCAGCTTTTAAATTAAACCAAGTGCTAAAATTTCCAGGTGGCCATCTTAATATCCAATCTAAGGCTTTTCCACCTAGGGAGTAAGGAAAAAGCTTAATTTTAACATTAGCATGGCTCAAGTTTAACATTTTGCACCTTTCATCAAACTTCTTAAGATGTGGTATAGGATCTTCTTTAGGTTTCCCATAAAAACGGTGTTCATAAATCACTTTCATGATATTAGGATCTACAACACATTTCTCAACAGGGATATTCATATCTTGGGGAAAGTTCTTAACACTAAATGGCCAAAAGGTTCTTTTTTCCATTATAGCAAGTTTTTTTGGTATTTTTAATTTTTTATGCAAAACTGAAATAAATATGATATGATATGCAATGACACTAACAAAACAAATAAATTGCTTTGTAAGTAAAGATGGATAAGATGGTGCTCACGTAGGTGCAACCTCCCCAAGCTTAGGTGTTAGCACAAGTTGGTGACGTTGACTTTGTTGTGAGATGAATGCGATGATGCACACCCTTGGATAAATCTCTCAGCTACGATTCCCCGGCAACGGCGCCAGAAAACGTCTTGATGATCCCGAAGAGCAAGTCTTGATGCCTGCACAAATAACGGGATTAGGTTGAGACTCCAAGTGCAGAGTGTATAGTAAGTGGAAGACAGTTTTCCCCACGAGGGGTGACTCGAGGGTTTAATATCGAACTCTCGGGGAATCTGAAGTGGTAGATTTATCTTCTTATCCTTCTTTTGGTTACCTACAAAACAAGGTTAGATGTTTTGGTCCTCAACCTCACCTGTGGTTGTCAAGCACAAGGTGTAAGAATGATATCAGGATAGTTATGCAATGCAAACAAGAAATAAATATGCAATGATGGTGGATGCAATGATAAATGATATTTTTGGGTTTTTAAATGATGTATGCAAGATGAAAAGTATTTTTGTATTTTCGGATTTAATGATGGCTGAAAATAGAAAAGTGGTATATGGTGTTGGAAAGGTGTTTCTTATGATTAAAAATGGACTGGGGTTCATGGTTTCACAAATGCACTCTCTCTTTATAAAGTGGTAGACAATGGAACACACAAAGTTAACATATGAGATTGCAACACAGGGTTTGATAACAAGTTACTTAGATATATGGGCATCACGTCCTAACATAGAGATCTTTTGGTTATTAACCTCTCTTATACTCCACCAAGATGCGAACTAAATCATAACACCTCAGTAATTAAGATAACTCAGAGTATAGCATTAAGTATCATGACATGAAGTGAAAATAAGAACATGCTAGATCTAGTCATGGAGTAGTGGCAATGGTCACGCCCACATCCCCGGTAGCATGGTATTTTAGTTTATCCCTAGTGAGGTAACAAAGTAAGGTAAAGATACCAAAGTGGATCGCAGAACTTTCTCTCACGTTCACTGCACTAGCCACCCCCGTTACTCCAACTAATGCACACGTTCCCCCACACACGCTCTCATAAACATGCTTGATCAAAACAAGTAGACAAGAACGGGGTACATAATATGCATCTATACTCATAACTGAAACAAACATTGCAATCTCAAACATATATTAACTCATAAAGATCCACCACAAAGGTATTACAACGGTGACCGTAATCATGTTCAGCAGCTCATACGGTGCTAATTAGTGAAGCTCAAGAGAGGAGAGATACATAAGTTACTTCCACAAACCCATAGTCCAGAGGTGGACTACTCCCTCTTCATCATGGAGACGGTGGAGAAGTCGATGGAGAAGATGGAGACCACGCCGGCAGCGCCCCGCCGGAGTTTTCCCCCTCCAATCTGCAGCTCCTGATCTCCGTTTCGGTGTTTCTGTGTTTGTGCGGCGCTCCTTCCAGAGAACGACGGGGGACCTTTTTTATAGGCGTTTTTAGGTCAAGACGAAGGCGGTGGAGCGAAGATCGACGGCAACGGAGCCACGAGGCCCAAACGGGTGGGTCCCACGTGGCCACAGTACCTTTGGCCCTCGGGCCTCCGTTTGCTTGCTTCCTTTTTCCGTAGTCCTTCTTCCTTCCAAATATTGACGCCCGTAAATTTCCAGGTGATTTCGTTGACGTTTGGGTCCCTGAAACATTAAAATACAAAACTAGGGTTTTCTGCCTGTGCAGGGTTAATTCCAAATAAATGGGAAAACTATGAAGTATTCCCAAAATCATGATAAAACATTGATATAACCCTTATATGATGCAAATATGATTGGAATATAAGCAATTAAAGTGCAAAGTTCATGTATGCATTTTACATGCATCAGCAACCAAGTTGGATGCACACCCACTAGTTCCATTGGAGAGCTTTCATACACATATAGCTCTATGTGCATCCGTTGCATGGCAATCACTACTCCTTACATAGCTTCGATTATAAGACTTCCTCTTGTCTAATGATCACCTATAGCTTTGTGAGACTATCTTCCATTGACCTTCCAAACCCCCATTATTGTTCTCTTAGCCATAACATCCTGGTGCTAATACCAAATGCTTACACTCACCGGTTGAGTAGGCTTCGAAACAGTTGATTCATGACGTTCATGTTTATTTTTACTTGACTGGATCCGTACTCTATGTTGTGAAATTTTACTTGATGCTTGGAATTGAAGGATATAACTCCTACACTGGATACTTAAAACATCTTTAATGAACCTTATACGGTTTCATGTTTTTTAAAGCAATCATTAATGAAAACTTTTAGCTTGTTTAACTATCTTGCTTTATTATCTCTTATTTAATATCAATTATAGACATTTGCTTTGAATGATTTGATCTCAGCTCACATGCCTTACATCACTATTGGGTCAAGATTATGTTGGTAGCATGTCACTTCAGAAATTATTTTTTTTTATCGTTTACCTACTCGAGGACGAGTAGGAACTAAGCTTGGGGATGCTTGAAACGTCTCAAACGTATCTATAATTTCTGATGTTTCATGCTTGTTTTATATATCAATGTCACATGTTTTATATGCATTATACATCATTTTTATGTATTTTCTGGGACTAACCTATTAACAAGGTGCCACAGTGCCAGTTCCTGTTTTCTGCTGTTTTTCTATTTCAGATAATTACTTAAGGAAATATTCTCGGAATTGGACGAAACAAAAGCCCAACCTCCTATTTTCCCGACACGTACACGGAGCCAGAAGGGCAAGCCCGGGGGAGGCCCACGGCCTCCTCACCATGTCCCCGCGCGGCCTGGAGGGGGGTGGCGCCACCACGTGGTGAGGCCGACTCGGCCACCCCTCGCGCCGCCCTTTCGCCTATATAATGCTCCTGCCCGAAAACCCTAAAAAAATCAGCCATATTCCAGAAAGAGTTCCGCAGCTCCGCCGCCATCGAAGACAAGTTTCGGGGGTCAGAAGTTCCTGTTTCGGCACCTTGCCCGGATGGGGATTGACCCCCGGAGCCATCTCCATCGACTCCACCTCCTCCACTTCGACTCCATGATGGTTTGTGAGTAGTTCCCCCATGGACTACGGGTTCTAGTTGTAGCTAGTTGGTACTCTCTCTCCCATGTATTTTAATACAATGATCTCATGAGCTGCCTTACATGATTGAGATCCATCTGATGTAATCGGTGTTGTGTTTGTTGGGATCCGATGAATTGTTACATTATGATCAGTCTATCTATAAGTTTGTGAAGTTATTGTTGCTGCAATCTTGTTGTGTTTAATGCTTGTCACTAGTGCACGAGTGGCATGATCTTAGATTTAAGCTCTATAATTATTGCTTAGATTGTATCTACAAGTTGTTTGCACATGTCTCTGTCCGGAACCCGAGGCCCCAGAGTGACAGCAACTGGGATAACTGGAGGGGATGGTTTAGATATGAGGATCACATGTTTTCACTAAGTGCTAATGCTTTGCTCCGGTGCTCTATTAAAAGGAGTACCTTAATTACCAGTAGATTCCCTTGAGCCCCGCTGCAAACGGGCTAGTGGGACAAAAGATGTTGTGCAAGTTTCTCACTGCGAGCACGTATGACTATATATGGAAAACATGCCTACGTATGATTAATAGACTAGATGTTCTGTCTTAATGCTATTTCAATTCTATCAATTGACCAACTGTAATTTGTTCACCCAACACTTGTTCTTGGAGAGTTACCTCTAGTGTAGATAGCTGGGAACCCCGGTCCATCTGTCATCATCAAATATTCACTCGGTCCTATATGTCATTAGAAGTAGTATCAACTATTTTCTGGTGCCATCGCCTCTGTGTTACTGCTGCTACTGTTGTTGTGCTACTGGTACTATTGCTCTCATATTACTGCTGCTTTCACATCACCCCTGTTACTAGTGCTTTTCCATTTGCAGCTGAATTGACAACTCCGCTGTTAAGGCTTATAAGTATTCTTTGTCTCCCTTGTGTCGAATCAATAAATTTGGGTTTTACTTCCCTCGAAGACTGTTGCGATCCCCTATACTTGTGGGTTATCAAGACTTCACGGGCCCGTCAAGGGTCCGGCCGGGCCTACCCGGCCTGGTGTGTCTCTGCTGCCGCGTCCGGTCGGCACCCGCCGATGGCGGTGGAGGATGTCCTCCAGGTGGCTATGCTGCTGCCGCCCTCCGGTTCCTCTGGTGGCCTGGTGTGTTCTTGCCAGCTACGTCCGGTCGGTTACCATCTCTGGCGGTGGAGGCTGTTCCCTCCCGCGTGGTTGTTGTACTGCCGCTCCTTGTCTACGGCGGGGTCTTCTCAGTTCGGTCGGCCGCGCAGTGCTTGTCATGGTGATACGACGATGGTGACTTCAATTCCGTGGTGGCGTCTGTTGGTGGGTGGCTTGATGGGTGGTGCGTTAGGCTTGTCCGGTGACGTGGTTTTTTGGGTGTCGGGAGAAATCCCTGTCTTATTGACACTGACGCAGTTATGCTTGTGAGTGTCGTTGTTCCTTCTTAAAGGGCGTCGGGTGTACCTCTTCTCCACTGCCTGTTGTGTACCGGGGGAAACCCTAGGACCAGTCCGGGCAGCAGCGTCGTCGTCGTCGCTTTCCTTCTTGGAGGTGTTGCTTGGTACGCAACGATTCGGAGCGCTGGGATCGTGGTGGGAATTCTCCGGAGAGGACGCAGCGGTTGCGAGTCATTTTCGTTTTCGTTGATCCGCCGACGTTGGCATTGTTTTCTCTCTTTCTTTTCTTTTGGGCGTGTTTGTGCTGTTTGCCCAGCAGTGGCCTCAAACTTGTATCGTGTGTGGTTGCTATATTAATATAGCAGGGCGGAAGCCTATTTCTTCAGGTCACGAACAGTCTGGATAGCAACCAATTCATCTTTGGGAAAGGAGAACAGATGAGGGAGCGATCGAAGCAAAGGTTCAGACTGCCATCGATCCTGCCAGAGCATAATAGAAGAAGATCATCTAGTTGTGTTCAGTTTGCTACCCCTCTAGTTTATTAGTATGAACGCTTTTGCTAATGCTCGGTTGCTCGAGATTAACCTTAGCGCTCGGCCGACAATTTGGTCCTGTGATGGATCGATCAGGTTTCCCGATTGTTCAAGCACGTACAAGGTTTTTTCGACCCGATTTGCGCTCGGTTTGTAGCCCGTTTGCAGTTTGGGCTATTATTTTTGTTTCTTTCCTTTTTTTTGTTTCGGATATTTTCTTGGCCCTTTTGTTTTCTAGGTTTTGGATGGGCTTTTTTTTGGTTGCCTTTCAGCCTTTTTTTATATGATAGAGATATTTTAAAACATTTTCTAGTGGAACCTTCTGTGTGTCGCTTTGTTTTTGCAGGGAGGGGCGTTTGCCACGCGGGAATTTAGTAGCAATTGCATATGAATTTCTAGCCTGCAGTTACACATGAACATTTTGCGTGCAATTGCACATCATATTTTTCTTTTTAGTGTGTAATTACATGTTTTTTCAGTGGGCAATTGCACATTGATTTTTAGCGAGCAAATGCACATGATGTACAATTGCACATGAATTTAAGCGTGTAATTGCACACTTTTTTATTTGAGCATGCAATTGCATAGGAATATTTAGCGTGCAGTTGCACATGAATGTAAGCGTGTGAAAGAGCATTTCATGAACCTTTGTGTTTTGAGTGTTAGTTAACAACACCAGAGATACGTTAATCAAGTGTCAAGTGATGCAGGTTTTTTGTTGTATACAAACATATGTGCATCAACACCGAAAAGAAAGTGGAAAAGAACAGCCGGATATTTACAACCGGAAATTCCGATGTCCATCGGATTATCCGGTTCTGGAGAAGAAAAGAGAAAAAACGGCTAAGGACTAAGCGTGAAGCTTCCTGGAGGTACCCGGATATTTGCAACCGGAAATTTCGGTGTCCACCGGATTATCCGGTTCTGGAGAAGAAAAGTGAAAAACGGCTAAGGACTAAGCGCGAAGCTTCCTGGAGGTACCTGGAAATTTACAACCGGATTTTCCTGAATAAACCGGATTATCCGGCTGACCGGATTATCCGGTCCCAACTTGGACCGGAATATCCGGTCCCCCGACTCTCCAACGGACAGATTTTTGGGAGGGGTATAAATACCCCTCCACCTACCTCCAGCTCCTTAGCTCGCCTAAATCCTGTTGACCTCCATTGTTGCAAGCTCAAAACCTCGATTACTCCCAATCTCTCCACCCAAACTCATTGATCTTTGGAGGATTGAAGGAGAAGGTCCGGATCTACAACTCCACCGAAGTGTTCTTCATTTCCCCCTCATTCACTTGAGGGATTCGAGCCTAGGATTTCTACTAGGAAAACCTAGGCATCTTGTTGTACTTACTTGTTTGCTACTTTTATGTAGCAGATTCGTGGTGCTTGGAAGCTCCCAATCCTTTTGTGGGTTGGGCTCTGGATTTCGCCTTGAAGGATTCCGATAGTGGAAGGTGAACCGAGCTTTTGGGCTAGGTTCATCGGAGAATAGGGTGAGGCCATTTGTGGCGTCTTGAGTTTGATACTCACACCCCTCCAACGAGACGTACTCCCCTAAAAAGGAGGAACTCGGGAATACATCCTTGTCTCCGCGTGCTTCCCGATCGGTTACTCCTTACTCGTTATTCACTACTTGTATCTTATCTTGTTTAGGCTTAACTTGTCATATAGATAAATTCACCGTAGTTGCATATCTAGAGAATTTACCTTTGTGTCAAGCCATAATCGAAAAAGAATTAAAATTTGGAGTAGCACCTATTCACCCCCCCCCCCTAGGTGGCCATACGATCCTTTCAGCGTGCAATTGCACACATTTTTTATGTGGTGTGCAGTTACACATGAATTTAAGGGTGTAATTGTAAACTTTTTTTATTTAAGCATGCAATTGCACATGAATATTTAGTGTGCAATTACACAATAATTTTAACATGCAACTGCACATGTTTTTTATTTAAGCATGCAATTGCACATGAATATTTGGTGTGCAGTTACACATGAATTTAAGCGTGCAATTGCACACGTTTTTTTAATTTAAGCATGCAATTGAACATGAATATTTAGTGTGCAGTTACACAAGAATTTTAGCATGCAGTTGCACTTGGACGTTAGCGTGCAATTGCACACGATTTGCACATGAGCTTTCAGCGTGCAATTGCACACGCTTTTGTTATCAGTGTGCAGTTGCACATGATTTTTCAATGAACTTTTTTCAACGTGGAATTGCACATAATTTTGTTTGGTGGCGTGCAATTACGTTACGCATGATATATGCAGCGTGTAATTACACATGATTCTTGGTAGAGTGCAATTACACATGATATAAATGTGTAATTGCACATGATTCTCGTTAGCGCGCAATCGCACATGATTCTTGTTTAACATGCAATTTCTTTTGTGTTCAATTTCCTTTTTCTGTTATGTTTCCTTTTTTCATTTTCTTTTTATCTGTTAAAATTTTTTCACATACTTTTAAAGTATGTATATGAGGTTTTTATAATATTGTTCACGGATTTCTAGCCTTACTGATCTGCAAAAATGTTTCCAAGGTTAAAAAATTGTTGTCCGTTTATGGATTCAAAAAGTACATTCGTGGATTCAAAAAATGTTCAGGATCAAAAAATTGTTTTTGGGTTCAAAATAATACTAATTTTTTTAAAAAAAATTATATCCCTTTATAAACTGTTCAGATATAGTTTTTGCACACCTCTCAATTTTGTCATTTTTTGTATCGTTTAAATACAATTTGTGTTTGCGGACCATTTTTTTTCATTTTTTTCGTACCTTTTAATAAATCATTCGAATATAGTTTATGCTCACTTACCTATTTGTCTAAATATAGTTCCTGTTCCCGTATCAATTTTCTCAAAAAAATGTATAGAAATACGAATTTCCTGGCTCTACGACTTTTTTTATTCTTTGAAATAATATATCTCTATTTTTATATTTTCTATAATTCTATTTTTTGTATCTTGCAAGCACTTTTCTTGGTAGAACACAATACACAACAAAGAGCGATGGGATTTTTTTTCTTCTTTTTTTGATTGTTTGACCGGAACGTGTGCCAGTTTAATGTTATCCGTACGTTGCATGCAGTAGGGCGAGAAGAGTGGATTTTTGGAGGACGAGCTACACGGAGCTCGTTGTTTCAAAAATTCGAAATCCACATTTTTTTAGTTTTCAAAAATCACGAAAAAATTCCTGGATGTAGATATTGTCTAGATTTACTATCATGCAAATTAGCAACTCCAACGTCTTTGTATTTTGTCCTGTACAAAAAAGACAAATCGTGCAAAATTTCAAAAATTTGAAATTGTGTATTATTCACCACACATATCCACTCATTTGTCTTTTTTGTGCAGCCCAAAATACAACGACTTTCGAGCTGAAAATCTGCACTAGTGTGGATCTAGATAATATCTACATCCGGGAGTTATTTCGTGATTTTTGGAAATTTAAAAATGTCAATTTTGAATTTTTGGAAAAATGTGCTCCATGTAGCTCGAGCGTTTTCGGACAAAAACGAGCTAGCTAGCGGCTCCGTAGTGGTCTAGTATATTCAACCGATTGATCGATCTAGGTGAAATGCTGAATCGAACACGCGTCTTGGGCCGGCCCATGTCGCACCGCTTTATACGGCAGTACGCCGCGCTCAGCGCAGCGAAGTCAGATGACCGAGAGCTAAGAAAAATCTCGGTCGACCGAGAGATAGGCGCGTCCTAGTGTTTCTCATCATGCACTTTCTCGAACTCTATCGGTGTGCAAAATCCGTCATAGGTGGCTAGGAGCAAAGGTAGTACAAGGCATAGCCAATACTAAGATTCTAACCTACACAAAAATGACAAATTTCACAAGATTCAAGTTTTAAAAAATGTGCAGTTCATCAATCGGGATCCACATAGGCATTTTTCCCAGTCTGATACACAATGAATTTTGCATTGAGAGTTTGCACAATGTTAGAGTTTAACATTATTTACACTTAAAAAACATTTTCAGATTTTTTTGAAAGTTTTCAAATGCCGAATTTGAATATTTAAAAACCGAGCTCCATGGATATATAGACGTAATTGCATACTGGTTGGGTCGTATAGGATTTTTTCATTCTAGATGGCCATGAAAGAAAAAGAATGAAGTGTCCAGAAATCTATGGCAAGTACGTGGTTGTTCACAAATGGGGCAGGGAAAAGCATCCAAGACTAGATATGCGTTATTTTTGGGCGGGGTGAGGCGGCCTAGCAAGACCAACAAGGTCTCATTACCAACAGCAGCTCCAGGTGATGCATGCTTTGGGTCTCCGAAAATGTCGCCAGTCCACATGTCATCACGTATCGTACAATTCCCTCCAAGCCATGCGAACATCTCTCTCGGTCTCTCCTCAGTGTGGGAACCAGTTTGCAACAATGGCGGGGAGCATGGCACCAGATGGGCCGTAGCAACCTAGGAAAAACACACCAGCGTGTCGTCGTCGACGTTGAGCGCGCCGGTGCATCTCCAACAACGACGGCATCGACATCCCGTCGGGGTTTTCAATCGCCATGTCGAACGACTATGCGAATTACACGGTCTTCATGCCACCTACCCCGGATAACCAGCCAGGGGCTGCGCGTGCCGGGGCCTCTGGCTCCACCAAGCCGGACAACCTTCCCTTGCCGCCCTACTCCTCGGGCTCCAAGCTGGTGAACCGTCGGGGCGGCGACGATGGCGCAGCGGCGCCGGCAGCAAGATGGACCGGCGTCTGTCCACAGAACATGTGGCGTCGCCGTCCAAGTCGCTGCTGGTGCGGAGCCAGACCGGCGACTTTGACCACAACCGGTGGCTGTTTGACACCAAGGGCACGTACGGCATCGGGAATGCCTACTGGCCGCAGGACGACAACCCGTACGCCAACGAGGACGGCACCGGCATGGGCGGTGGCGGGGAGGGCGGCGTCAAGATGGAGGACCTCATCGACAAGCCCTGGAAGCCGCTCAGCCGGAAGGTGCCCATTTCTCCGAGCATTCTAAGCCCTTATAGGTTCGCAATATTCCACAAATTAACTTTCACCATAACGCAATTTATCAATCAAAATGTTGCGACGAAAGTAACGCGAGAACTGCCTGCGCAGGTTGCTGGTGCTGGTGCGGTTCATATCGCTGTTCCTCTTCCTGATATGGCGCGCAACGAACCCCAACCCGGACGCGATGTGGCTGTGGGGGATCTCCATCGTCTGCGAGTACTGGTTTGCCTTCTCCTGGATTCTCGACCAGATGCCCAAGCTGAACCCCATCAACCGTGCCGCCGACCTCGCGGCGCTCCGGGAGAAGTTCGAGTCCAAGACGCCGTCCAACCCCACCGGCCGCTCCGACCTGCCGGGTCTCGACGTGTTCATCTCCACCGCCGACCCCTACAAGGAGCCGCCGCTCGTCACCGCCAACACTCTGCTCTCCATCCTCGCCACCGACTACCCGGTCGAGAAGCTCTTCGTCTACATCTCCGATGACGGCGGCGCGCTCCTCACCTTCGAAGCCATGGCGGAGGCCTGCGCCTACGCCAAGGTGTGGGTCCCCTTCTGCCGCAAGCACTCCATCGAGCCGCGAAACCCGGACGCGTACTTCAACCAGAAGGGCGACCCGACGAAAGGCAAGAAGCGGCCAGACTTCGTCAAGGACCGCCGCTGGATCAAGCGCGAGTACGACGAGTACAAGGTGCGCATCAATGACCTCCCCGATGCCATCCGCCTCCGGGCCAAGGCCATGAACGCCCACGAGCGCAAGCTCGCCCGCGAGAAGGCCGCCTCCTCCGCCGAGGCTGCCCCCGCCCCCGTCAAGGCCACCTGGATGGCCGACGGCACCCACTGGCCCGGCACTTGGCTCGACTCTGCCCCCGATCACGGCAAGGGCGACCATGCCAGCATCGTCCAGGTCTGCTGTTCGCATCATCAACGACAATTCCATTTTTGAACTACACAAATAATTTTGGCGCGCAGACACATAGCTAACATGTAAATGTATTGTCATTTGTCAACTAGGTGATGATCAAGAATCCTCACTACGACGTGGTGTATGGGGACGCGGGTGACCACCCATACCTGGACTTCACTAACGTGGACGTGCGCATCCCCATGTTCGTGTACCTCTCTCGGGAGAAGCGGCCGGGGTACGACCACAACAAGAAGGCGGGCGCCATGAACGCCATGGTGCGCGCGTCGGCGATCCTGTCCAACGGCCCCTTCATGCTCAACTTCGACTGCGACCACTACGTGTACAACTGCCAGGCCATCCGGGAGGCCATGTGCTACATGCTCGACCGCGGCGGCGACCGCATCTGCTACATCCAGTTCCCGCAGCGCTTCGAGGGCATCGACCCCTCCGACCGCTACGCCAACCACAACACCGTCTTCTTCGACGGCAACATGCGCGCGCTCGACGGCCTCCAGGGACCAATGTACGTCGGCACCGGATGTCTGTTCCGCCGCTACGCCATTTACGGCTTCAACCCGCCGCGCACCACCGAGTACCACGGCGTGGTCGGCCAGACGAAGGTGCCCATTGACCCGCACGCGCGCTCCGGCGGCGGGGACGAGGAGCTCCGTCCGCTGTCCGATCACCCGGACCACGAGGCGCCGCAGCGCTTTGGCAAGTCAAAGATGTTCGTGGAGTCCATCGCCGTGGCCGAGTACCAGGGGAGGCCGCTGCAGGACCACCCGTCGGTCAAGAACGGCCGCCCGCCCGGCGCCCTGCTCATGCCGCGGCCGCCTCTCGACGCGGCCACCGTGGCGGAGGCTGTCTCGGTGATCTCCTGCTGGTACGAGGACACCACGGAGTGGGGGCTGCGCGTGGGATGGATCTACGGCTCCGTCACGGAGGACGTGGTGACGGGGTACCGGATGCACAACCGCGGCTGGCGCTCCGTGTACTGCATCACCAAGCGCGACGCGTTCCGCGGCACCGCGCCTATCAACCTCACCGACCGGCTCCACCAGGTGCTGCGGTGGGCGACGGGGTCCGTGGAGATCTTCTTCTCCAAGAACAACGCAGTGCTGGCCTCCCGGCGGCTCATGTTCCTGCAGCGCATGTCCTACCTCAACGTCGGCATCTACCCGTTCACGTCTCTCTTCCTCATCATGTACTGCCTCCTGCCGGCGCTCTCACTCTTCTCCGGCCAGTTCATCGTGGCCACGCTGGACCCGACCTTCCTCTGCTACCTCCTCCTCATCAGCATCACGCTCATCCTGCTCTGCCTCCTGGAGGTCAAGTGGTCGGGCATCGGCCTCGAGGAGTGGTGGCGCAACGAGCAGTTCTGGGTGATCGGCGGCACCTCCGCGCACCTCGCAGCCGTGCTGCAGGGCTTGCTCAAGGTCATCGCCGGCATCGAGATATCCTTCACGCTCACGGCCAAGGCGGCCGCCGAGGACGACGACGACCCCTTCGCCGAGCTTTACCTCATTAAGTGGACGTCGCTCTTCATCCCGCCGCTCGCCATCATCGGCATCAACATTATAGCCATGGTCGTGGGCGTGTCGCGCTGCGTCTACGCCGAGATCCCGCAGTACAGCAAGCTGCTCGGCGGCGGCTTCTTCAGCTTCTGGGTCCTCGCGCACTACTACCCGTTCGCCAAGGGGCTTATGGGACGCCGCGGCCGCACGCCCACGCTCGTCTACGTCTGGGCGGGGCTCATCTCCATCACCGTCTCCTTGCTCTGGATCACCATCAGCCCGCCCGACGACCGGATCTCGCAGGGCGGCGGCATCGAGGTGTGACGTGATCAGGCAATCAATCGAGCATCGAGATAGATCAATATCAGTTCCAAGTTGACCAGACAAAATGTGCTCCATCATCAGCTCCGAAATGCAGAAACAAGTTGGAGAATTATGTAGTTGAAGTACACACTGACATAAGAGCATACTTTAGTTTATTTTTTGGCGAATGAACAGCATAACTTAGTTGCAGTAATGCTAGAGTTGCGACAGGGTTCCACGAAAATCGCCATTCTTGAACCGTGTAGGATGGTCATGGACGATGTCAGATTACAATGGGATTTTTTTAATGGCCACTCAAGCCTACTTTTTCAGATACCCTTTTCCTCCGTAGATAAATTTTGGGGGACGCTAGGTGGTACTCAAAATGATAAAAAGGGGGTTTAATAATAGGAAAAATGCATACTTGCAACAAAATAACTAACTATTTCAACAACAAAAAATCACAAATAATTAAAACGAATAATCATGTGTTTGTAGCATTAAAATGTTTTTAGTCAGTAACAAATATTTTACTCCACCTTTCAACAAGATAACACAAACAATTATAATAATAAAGATATGTTTGGAGCATTTTAAAAGGCCTGTAAAGATCACGGAAAAATCCGGGAGAACACACAAACTTGTAGGAAAAAAACGTGTACAACTCGACTTGCGTTGGGAACTTGGGATTACGGAAAGGGAAAAGGTTGTAGTCCCCCGGGGGATCCGTCGATCGCGTCCTCCGCATGGAGCGGGCGCCACGCATCCCCGCGGACCCACCACAAGGCGTTCAGACGAGTGAGGCGTGTCGCTCCCAAGTCCCGACCTTATCCTCTCGACCCGCTCCTTCGGGCCGTGCTCCTCGCTGTCCAGCCGCCATGGCGTCGCCGACCGCCGCCCCCAGACACCACCTCGTCCTCGAGCTCCTACTTCTCCTGTTTTGCTGCGGCCGCTGCACCGCACAGGCACCGCTTCCCATCCTGCCATCTCGCCTCTCTCAACGCGTCGGCGACGCCGACCTCTTCTTCTAGGTGGACTGCCCCCTGGCTCCACCCGCCGGCCGCCCAGCGCGCCTCCCCTGCTCGCGCGACCCGGCCACCTGGAGCCTTCCATCGGCCGGCGCCGCCAACTCCCGCGCCACCTCGGCGAGCACCCCATGCTTCCTCCGTTGGAACCTGACGGCAAATCTGGTTGCGTCAGGTTGGCGGCGACGACGACCTCCGACGCGTCCTGCTGCTCTGCCCGAGTGCGCCGACCTGCACCGCGCCGCCCTCTGCCCAGGGGGCGCCGGCGCCGACCTCCACCGCGCAGCCCTCTGCCCCGAGGGCGCCGGCGCCGACCTCGACCCCGCCCCTCTCGCCGACCTCACCCTGTGAGCACGCAGCAGCGCGCCTAGGTACCGATGGCGTTGCTACCTCAGGCAGCCCACGTTGCTGCGAGGTGCAGCCATGGCTGCTGCTACGGGCGAGGCCAGGGGGCGCCGGGAGTGCTACTAGCGGCGCGGCGGCGGCCGCCGTTGCTGCAAGGGCAGCCGGCGTTGCTACCGACGGGCCGACGGCAGCAGAGAGTGCTACTAGCGGTGGGCACCGTTGCTGCAAGGGGCTGCCGGCGTTGCTACCGCCGGCAGCCGGAGTTTGCTGTCCATGGCGGGGTGACGCTACCGACGGCAGCCGGCGGTGCTCTCAGCGGTGGGCGGCGTTGCTGCCATGGACTGTAGTGCTACCTACGGCGATTGGGGATGCTACCGGCGTCGGAAGGTGGTGCTACCGACGACGGTTGGCCATGCTGCCAGCTTGGGGTGGCGGTGCTGCCATGGCGGCAGGGCGGTGCTCTCAGACATTTTTTTTGCTGCAAATTTGTCCTGCTGTTTTGCATCATAAGTCTTATCTGAGAACCTCGCCGGAATTTTTTTGCTACGATGCTGCAATATAACAATTTTGTTGCTATTATTGTTTTGTGGTCTTGCTACAATAGAACAAAACATTTGCTACGATGTCTCCGGCGAGGTCTCCGTCGATGTCTCCGGCGAAATCGATTTTGCTACAATAGCATATTTTTTTCTGCTACGGGATCTCCGGCGAGGTCTCCGGTGAGGTCCGGCGAGTCCGGTGAGGTCTCCGGCGAAATCGGTCTTTTTTTCTGTTTTCTGGGCGAACCGTTTTTTGCTACATAGGGAGCAAAAGCGGGGATTATTTGCTGCGGCGGCAGCAAAAGCGGGGTTGGTGGGGTAGCGCGGGATCTGACGGCTCGTATCGATTCGATCCAACGGCTGGCGACCCGGGGGATCCCAGGGAAAGATCCCCCGGGGGACGCCTAGTGGTTTCCTTACGGAAACCAAAACCTTATAACTCCGTCAGATTCCCCATCAGCCATCATACAAAGATCGGATAGCCGTCAATGAGAGATCTTCCCAAAAAATCGGAAAACCTATCGTACTCGTACGTGGAGTACTGCCATAGTGCCATATCCCAATGACGCGTGCTCTCGCCTCCGTGACGGCCAAGGCCAACGGGCTCGCCGCCGAGATCGCGTGCTGCGCGGCCCCCGCCCGCGTCGCCGACGCCGTCGCCGCGCTGTCCTGTGAGGCCGTGCGATGGGACGCCGCGGCGTTCGACGAGCCCGCTTTAGGCTACTCCACGAAGGACGAAGCCGACGTCGCCGCCCACCTCAAGACTCTTCTTAAAGGCTCCAGGCTCGCGGGCTCCCGTGAAGCCGGAGGCTCCACCTCCCCGGCGGCCTCGTTCGCCGACGTGCCCGCCGTGAACGGCAACTTCCGTCACGCGGTGCAAGCCCTCGTCGCGCTGGTGCAGATCGAGCCGGATGCCGGTCAGGGGAAGAAGTTTGTTTTGATGCAGCTGGCGACACGGTTCATAACCTCGGCGCACGTTATGTGCGAGATGAGCGTCGATCGGGTAAGGCTCTGCGCCCGGAGCATCGCTGACGCCAAGTTCAGGGCTGAGGTCCTTGCCGGTGGCGTCGATGTGGGTGATCTGGCGGGGACGCTTCGTGAATTTACGGCAGATTCGTATGCTGTGGCGGTCCTAGGGCGAGTGCACGAAGAACTGCTCAATTTCAGGGACTGCCTCGCGTGGGAGGCAGCTGTGGCCATGGCAGTGATCGATGCCGACAGTTCAATTGAGAAGCCGCAAGCTAGTACAGAGACTGAAGAAGCAGCTGGCAGTTTGATGGATAGGGGAAAGCCGGCCAAGGCTGACAAGAAGAGCAAGAAGAAGAAAACGTTGGCGGAGGGTACTTCTTCCGTGCTAATGCTGCTTATGGAAGAAGCGTTTTTTGCGTGAATACTGCACTGGTTGAAGATTGGCGAGTCAAGCTGTCGTCGTTGTTTGATCCCAGGTGTCCTAAATTCGAGTCTCCTGTGGGAAAACTACCTGGCACCCCTTAAGTGGCGATGATGCTCGGCTTAGGACAGGCTCTCTTTTGCTTTGTAGTTCGAGTTTCGTTGGGGGCTGTCTTTGGACTAGCCGGATGTGGAGTGCGTTCTCCGCTTGTGTTAGCAAGTTGTAGACGTTATGCTCTGCTGTTTTGGTTGTTTAGGGTGGTGTTAGCCTCTTTCTTGAGCTTGTAAATATTTTCTTATCTTGCTTCGGTTGAAACGACACGCTTTTGTGTTTTCGAGAAAAAAAAAGAGTATTGTTTGCTCTTACTTTTCTCGTAGTGGTGTGAGACAGCAAGATGGGATGGGGAACGAATGTGTCCAGGCCCTTCTCAAAGAGAAACCTCTTTTTCAGGCTTGTCAATTACTCACTCCGTTCTAAATTAGATGACTTTCATTTGTCTAAATATTTATATATCTATACTTGTAACGTGTCCAGATAAATCCACTTGTGTACAAATGGAAGTCTGAAACGGAGGGAGTACTAGGCACTAGCTACATATGCCTTCAGCTCTACAAAACTTCTAAAATTCACTCTTAATATTTGTTTTGACACGACAGTGTTAAAAGAATCAGGTTTTCAATTTGTTCCGAGCGTGGCTTTCCATCCAGCCAGGCATGGATCAAACTTAACTCATCTATAATTGGCGCTTGCTTATCAATGGTCGCACCCGGTTTAGCATAACCTGTAGCAAGGTTTTGATCGTAAGGATTTGCACCCGCCTACAGTGTCTGTTACTTAGGTAGGCCAAATTAAGAGATGTGGCCTAGCCCAAAGAATCAGAAATTAACGATTTTTGACATGCATACAGTTAACCGTTTTATTCATGATGTATCTCGCATAGGCATATACAATGCGGATTTTCTGACGGAACCGTGTCGACCTACCGGACATGCGCGCACCATTGATTCGTGCTTGGTGATTTGTGCTCTGTTTTTTGGTATTTGGCATGTCTTTCCTTATATGAAATAGTGTACGGATTAAATAATACCATTCACTTGTTTCCTACCCACGTACCTTCTCAGCTCTATGACATGTGGGTACAAGCAGTTAATTAAGCCCCAAACCTAAGTGAGTGGCGGGTACTTTTGCACTGAAAAGTGTAATTTTGCTACCGACCCACCCATCCTTTTTAGTTTGTTTCTCAATTTTGTATGGTTCATATCTTATGAACCAAATGTCCGATTTTTGATAGTTTTCTATATTTGAGTTCCTGGCGACGAGATCAATATTGGACACCTTTTGAAAAAGTTTAAATTTTGACTACGAAAATGTATTAAAATTAAAATGTAATTTCAATAAAATTAATTTATCATATTTGACTTATTTCACATTGATATGAAATCTTTTGGAGTATAATATAGGTTTCATGCATATTTCACTAATGTATTTGTGAGATCACATATATTTTATCAACATTTCGCACATATAAAGAGTTACGAGTTTCTGTCATATTTTGAACATACCTTTTACAAATATATAGAAAATTGTATATATTTTCATAATTTATCTGAATTTTTTTGGTATAATGAAATATTCCGCAAATATGTGTGCAACCTATGTGGAATATTTCTAGAATAACTGAAATATCTATGGCAAATTTTGAAATTTCAGAGCTTTTTCATAATAATATCACACCATTGAAAATAATTAGAAATTTAATCAGAAATCTGAACTTTACAATTTTTAAAATACTTACTTAAAAATCATGGTTATCCATTAAAAATTATTTCGAAATTTATAAATAAAAAATATTTTCTCAGTATAATATATTACCTATACGTTAAAATACAAGTGAAATACGTATCTACGTATTTAAATACGACCATATGTGGCAGCTCCTGATTGGCCGCATGCAGGTACGGTAGGGCGCGGATCCATTAGAAAACACTTTTCGTAGGCACATACACTCTTTTATTTAGCTTGTCCGCACGACATCAATTAAGAAGCAGATTCATGACACAGCACGGTAACTTATCACTGGCTCTAGAGGGAGACATATGCTCCATGTAACTCAAAAAAATGACGAATTGGTAGCCTGCAGACCACCGGGATGCTCCTCACCGTGAGCTCCATCACCTCCCTCCGGCAGCCTCGGAATACCTCCCTCGCCTCCTGTCCCTTCTTCACGCCAAGCTCCTTATACATGCTATGCATCATGGTGAAAATGGCCGGGCACCTGCACCACTCGCGAATTTTAGCGAGCTGCTAGCAACAGTCCCTTAGCACAGCATCAGGCACATGGCTGCCTACACATTGGAGTTTCACCATTGCCTGGCAGCCCGGGACCGGGTTCAGGAAGGCAAACCCCGGGTCGCACATCCAGGGACCACTGTTATCGCTCCATGTTCCGTACTCGGCCGCCATGGGTGTCACCACGAGCATACATAGTAGGAGCACAAAGAACACGGTCTTCATCGACACTTTCCTCTGTGCGCAGTCTGTCTATCTTAGATTCAGTACTATCTTAATCAGTTGTGTATATGGAAAACTACAATGTTGATCTCTCGATGGTTTATAGATAGAGAAAGCTAAAGAGGCGTAAGGAAACAGGCATAAGTTGTTCATGATCTGCGTCGGTGGCATGTGTCTGGTGCCGATAGCTTGTGAGGTATGTTTGCATGCATTGAAACATTGTGACTGCAACCGATAGTTTGTTAATCTCACTTCTAAAAAGTTTGGATGGCGACAAAATTAGCTACATCATTTGTCCATATATATGGCTAGGGAAATGAAAAGAGATCCAAGGAATGGATATAAAACCCTAGTTGTCATGTGTTGCTTGTGGGTTTGTATATATTATGCTGACACGTCACAATTAATTTTCTTCCAACTTCCAAGTGTGTCATGAGGAACTGTTCGCATAATTGGCATCTTTCTGTGTGTTGAGTGAAACTCACAATTTGTTGGTGGATCCCAAATTAATTCACGGAACAAAATTAGCAACACATGATTCATCTTGGCAAGGAATGCCCACATTTGCATGAGGAAATCATGAAACGGTAGTGCTCAAGAAGCACGGGACTTGCATGCAACAGTAGTGACTCTAAGTTGATATATGCCTGGCTGATCAGGTACCGTTCCAATGTCCTTTTGAACTTACTCCCTCCATCTTTAAATACAATCCCGCTTCATTCTTTTAGGTCTAATTTTGACCATTAATTTCACCAATAAAATATGATAAATATGCCATGCAAAGTATCCATTGAATGCATATTTCAAAGAACTTTCCGATGATATAATTTTGATGACATATAACTCATATTTGGTTGACCAAAAATATAGATCAAAGTTTGACACGAAAAACGAAGTGGCCTTATATTTAGAACCATAGATAGTATATGTTAGTGGAAGGGGTTGGTCTCACAGAAGATCTCAAAACTTGTGTTACTTCTGATGTTGCCTGTTCTTTATAAAATTTATTATGGGATGAGGTTCATACTAGAATTGTTAGTATTCACGGCTTGCCATTTAGCCAGGCATGGATCAAACTTAACCGGTGTATAATTGGCGCTTATCAATGATCACATGCGGGTAAGCATAGCCTGTAGCAGGTTTTTGATGTAAGGATTTGCACCCGCCTACACTGTCTCTAGCCATCAGTCCACCTAGGTGGTGCGCATGAGAAGGGGGTGTCCGTGCCGATGAGTTTGTGCTGTCGGCTAGTTATTCCACAAGTTGCAAAGGATGTTTTGCCAACCTAGTTGCTATGCGTGCAGTGAGAGCCGGTCAGGTTAGGGAAAAATCAAGAAGAGAGCGAGAACAGGCAATAGATGGTCGGCCCTACGTCTGCACACAGTCCAATTAGTGTTGCGGGGAAAGAAGAAGCAGCACTTTTCCTCCTGGGCCGCTCGCGCGAGCGGCTCCGGAGGACCCCCAAACCCTAGAAAAAGCGGCGGCTCGATCTGCTCTTTCCGGCCGCTGCCGCCGCCGCGGCCGCGCCTGGCCGTCAAAGGCGGGTGATGGCGGCGCACCCTCGACGGGCCCCTTTCGCGCGGAGGCGGGACGTCACCGGGGCTGCGTGGGTTGTGGAGCGGACGGCGGCGGGAGGCCTCGGTGGTCTTCGCCGGCCACGGTGAGGAGCCTGGTGGAGCAGCGGAGCTTGGCGGGGAGGGCGCGGAGTGGTGCGGCAGGGTGGCGCGTCGGCGCGACCCTGCCGCACGAGCACACGGCCATGGAGGCGGTGGCGCTGAGGGGGCTCTGCCAGGAAGGAGATCCTGGTGAGCAGCGGGCGGCCGGTCACCTCCGCGTCGCGGGCGAGCGGCGCGGCTTTCCCGGTGGTGTCGGCGTTGTGGTCAGTGGCGGAAGGGCGGGCCCGATCTGGGCCTTCAGGGTCCGATTTGGGCCTTCTGGGCAGGTGTTGTCGCATGGCTATCCCCTGGAGTGGGTGACGACCGTCGCGGACAGACCTGGTCCTTGCCGGAGATGGTGGGAGGCTAGTACCCGACCAAGTTTGGAGATGGAAGATGGGCTCTCTGCCGTGCGGGATGTCCTCGGCTTTGCGACTACAACGGCAAGGTGCTGCGGTGGCGGCGGTGCGAGGCTACATGGACAGTGCTGCCCCAACCTTGGAGGTGTGGAGATGCGCGACGATACGGATGAAAATCCTGACCGGCTTTTACTGGGCTAGCGGCGACGGCACCCGTGGGTGTCGTTAACCTTCTTGGAGGCGTCGCCGAGGTGTGTCGCCATCTCCCTCGCTCTCACTTGGTGTTGGATGTTGTCTCCGGGCGAAAGTCTAGATTCGGAGTTGGATCGACGCGATGGCGGCGTCCTCGATGTCGCTCCTCCGCTGGGAGCGTCGCGTTTGGAGACATGGCTTGGAGGTTCCATGTTGCGCTTCTCCGGTGTTCGCTGCGGTCCAAGTTTGATCTCCAGAGGCGCAATGTACGCCGTCGCTTGTGAGTCCAAGACGACGCCTTTCTCCGGATCGACCAAGTCCAGCCATCTGCCCCTCTTTTGTGGATGTGCGTCGACGAGGGGAACTCAGGTGGAGATGTTGATCTTCGGAGGTGACTAGCGGCGGTCGAGACGCGGCGATGTTGGTAAACTAAGGACGGGCTCTTCTTGCTTTGTAGTTGTTATGTCGGGTGTGGCGGTCTTCGGACTAGCCTTGGAGTGGAGTTCAAACTACATTCGTTGTTAGCAGCGAGTTGTAGTGTTCTTGTATGTGAAATTCTACCTTCTATCTCTACTATATAATATAGCTAAAGGTGATAGTTGGTGGTACGTCGTACGTCACATCGACCGATTGTCTCTCGCTAAATAAACCGATCTGGTTTTTGTACGTCGCAAGAAAAACCAAGCGGCGTCCGTATGTCGTACGTGGTGTGCTTTGTTTCCTATCGATCGATGTCATGTGCTTTTTTCCCACGATCGGGTGTGGGCCGGCCCAGTAAATTACTAGCCATCGCCCAGTGCTGATCAGATCTTCGATAGCCCAGATCCATTGCACGGTGTGCTAAAACACAAAAACAAAATTGAATTGCACGTTCTGCTCAAAAGAAGAAAAAACGCACGGGTCTAATATCTGCAGGGTGCAGACCGTTTCTATATTTGCCAACTCTAGACTACATGGTAACATGACCGTTTCTATATTTGCCAACTCCTCTTAGTCTAGCCTGCTATCTCGCTCGCACCATAGTTGGGTGGCGCACGACCCTCTCCCCAGCAGGCGGCGAATCATGCTAGAGGAGACCTCGGCAAGCAAGGGATTTCGAGGAAGGGGAAGCTAGAGGGCGGCTGCCGACGAGCAGGGTAAAAGGGTGGAGCATAGAGCCCACAAGCACAAATGGACGGCAAGTAAGGGATTTCAAAACAAAAAGTTGAATAAAAGACAACAAACTTAAAGGTTGTGGCAACGCACGGGCACTGTGCTAGTAAAAATAAGGTACGCAATTTGCGTACTCTCAAAAAAAAATTAGTGTTGCCATTCTAACACTACCTGTCATATACAACTACTCCATACTATTCTCACAACTCAAATGCAACGATACCTACTCCCTCCGTTCTCAAATATAAGATGTTTTAGTTTTTTAGTTTTTTCACATTCACATATAGACACAACTCCCTCCGTTCCGAAATATAAGATGTTTTAGTTTTTGTCCACATTCATATAGACACAAATGTATCTAGACATATTTCATGTTTATGATCACTCATTTTGTGTATGCATGTAACAAATGTTAGTATCTAAAACATCTTACGTTAGCAACAGGGAGTATTTCTGAAGTTTTGCAGCATCAATAACAACACTTCACAAAATCCCACTCGGAAACATCTCAAGATGTCTGAGTGTCACACACTATGGAGCACGGAGTTACATGTCAACATTAGCTTTCTTCACTAGAAGCACGTCAGCCACATTAATTCAAGGGCAACAAACCAGGCAAAATGTCAAAAAAAAAAAGGCAAACATAGACCGCAACGTCATGAACACAAAAACAAACCGAAAACCAGTCAACACTTCAACGACAAGCAAGATTACTACAGCAATACCTGTTTAATGGCACAAGCATAAGCATCACTAATAAGATACCATGTACAAAAATACAGATAAACAGAAAACCATAGTAAAACAGAAAATTTAGCGCCACCTGATTGCAGGAAAGTAAATCAATTTACTTGCCCAAAAGTATTTCAATTACATAAAAGACAATATACCAAAGTATGAACAGAAAACACCTGTTGTAGGAACATCAATACTTCGTGAAGTATTTACAAACTATATAAACAAAAGTATTACAGGAATACTTGCACCAATATATTATACAGCAGAGATCAAAGGTAGTGTCCGAGGACCTATTTGGACAAAGAAAAGAAATAACTGACTAGTTAGCTTAGAGTGTAAGCTAAGCTAATAACTGTCTAATTAGCTTAGGGTAAGCAAATCTATTCCTAACAGACCCCCTTAGACAATACTATTACTTGAAAATCTAATTAATATGCAAGAACATTCTAAAGACTATGCAAGAAGATCCAAGATTATACAAGAGATTTTCCAAGGAATACCATTGTCCAAGGGAGTGTTAGGAATAGATTTACTTACACCCTGAGCTAACTAGGCAGTTATTACCTTAACATACACCTTAATCTAACTAGAGAGTTATTCATTTGCTTTATCCAAAAGCTACCTTATATCTGACATGTATGGATATAAATACCCCAGGTTCGCATAAAATTAGTCACGTAGAGTGAGTGCTTTGCTTGGACTCTTTTGTTTTGTGTACTATATACATAGACAAATTGTCCTATAATGTAACATATCCGTCATTCCACTCAACAACATGGTATCACAGCCATAGCAAGCCCTAAAGCTTTGCTACCATGTTAAACTTGAGAGAAACAACACATACATTTTAATTGTAGGTCAATCAGCCTATATACACAACACACAAGTACACAAGAGACCAAATTAAAGAAAGCACATGACTAATCTTATACTTGCAGTGTATATCCTATCATCGTACCCAAGAAGAGACTTAGATTGCCAAATACTATAGAATAACTAAGATGGGAGCACTACACAGCAAGAAAGTTGCTTTGGCTAGTCAATTTAGGAATAAAAGGCTGCTAAACGCTGAGAAGAGAGCCAGCACAAAACAAAGAAATGCCACGAGGATCTCAAGCATGAAGCTTGAGCTCAGCCCCTGCATACATATGTGTTCTAATCCTAGAACAATAGAGTGCTTCCTCCGACTCTTGTCCTTGTGTAAAGTGCACACAGTGGTTTACCATATAATATATCAGGGATAATAACCATATAATATAACAGTGGTTCCATTCAAGGGTAAAAACACGGTATCAAAGCTATAACTATAATTCAGACTAAAGACCAGATAGAACGATAGAAACAATTGATGCATCACCATGGTAAGCCACAAAGGCTATATGTATAGCTTACATATGTGCGTACGGCAAAATAAAGACATGAAGCTATTAGTGTACTAGCATTTGTACCTAACAGTAGTTAGCGCAACCCAACATGTAATAATGCAGTGAAAGGAACAATTTGATGAAGCTGAAAGAATGCCAGTCAGCCTTGTCTTCTAGAACTAATTCAGATGCCCGGTAACACAATCCCAATAATAACACAGTAGAAGAGAGTGTAATATCACAGATCAATCACCGAAGCTAACAATGGAACTGGGAATTAACAACTCAGGTACTTCAAAATTGCAACATAATGTATCCTTAGCATGATTACCACACAAAAACATTATAATGTCTTAACTAAATTTCTCTCCGAGATGCACACTAACCATCCTCATGAACAATACCAAAACATAGATAGCTGTAGTGTAGGGATTGATAGAAAGAACAGGCAACTAAGGGTATTAGTGAAGACGCTTTGCTCCTAGAAGCGAAGCTTGGTGAAGAACCACCTGTTCTTCCGGTCTTGAACCTCTCCTCGAGCGTGCCTTGGCGGCCTTGCAGGAGGTGACCTTCTTGTCCTTGACGGCGAGGGCCTCGGGCCCGCCGGAGGCGACGTCCTTGAAGTCGACGTCCAGGGTGTAGCGGGTGGGCATGAGGTGGGTGAAGTTAACCAGCTTAAGGAAGCACTTGACGCGCGACTTCTTGGCCGTCTTCTTGGCCGAGTCCTTGCGGATCACCTTCTTGGGGTACTTCGATAGGCCGGCGACGAGGCAGTGGCCGTAAGGGCGGTCGCGTGTGCCCTCCTCGAAGACGCGCACGATCACCGCCTTCCGGCCGGCGAACCGACCCTGGAGGAGGATCACCGCCTTGCCGGGCTTCAGGAACTTCACCATCTTCGCGTGCTCCGCCGCCGCAGCCGGTGGGTTGGGTTGGGTAGGGTTTGGGTGCTGATGGAAATGGGGAGAGATTGAAGGAGAGATTATGTAGGTGGCGGCGCTAGGGTTTTGATGGTGGTTAATGGGTTTGGCCGGTTTCAGTTGGGCCGGACCGCGATTCCTTCCGTCCGTGCGTGCCGGGTTAAAATTCTTTTTTTAGCAACTCAAAGCTTTATTAAACATTCAGGAACATATTACAGAGAGTAATGTGTAAGTTAAGCGTGAATTTAACTTTTTAGCCTCTTGTGACACTAATTTCCCTTTTAGCAAAAATCGTTGGATTACCAATTTTACAAACTTAGGGTCCACTTTTTTCTCATGCATCGATGGGGCAATGTGTAAGGTAATGACTGAAACTCGAAAATATCATAACAACAACGAGGAATTGAACATATGGTGAAATGAAGGTTGGACATGATCGTCAATGCAACACCCGATCTTTAAATATTTTATCATGCCACTTAGACCTAACATATCGGTTTATTCTAGCAAAACATGTCAAATGTCAAAATGAGCTAAAACTATGTTCAAAATTGCATATATGATGTACTTCTATTTTTTCGCTAAATGGGGTAAAAATGTCACAAAAGCACAACCATAGGATAAAAGAAGAATTCAAACATAGCCATAGTAGGGCACTAGGTTGGCGAGCATTTGTAGCCTGAGCTACATGTAGCTCTATATTTTAAATTTTGCAAACAATATTTTAAAATTTCAAAAAAATCTAAAGTAATTCTAGATGTAGCCAATACCATATCCTACAACTGTGAAAGGTTTGAATTCAAATTGTTTTCTATTTTGGGCTACAAAAAGACAAATCCTGACAAGATTTGGAGGGGTGTGTTCACCATAGATTCACAAATTTATCTTTTTTGTGTAGCCTAGAATGTAGCGTAATCAGGATTAAGATTTGGGACACTTGTAGGATATATCCATGGCTACATGTACATATTTTTTCAGTTTTTTTACTTTAAAATTTGTATTTCGAATTATCAAAATAAAGGTTTGTATATAGCCTTGGCTACAAAACAACACACTCACTAGGTTGGCCTGATGACAAGCATGCACGCAAAGCTACCCCTTCACCTCTGGAGAACAAAAACAGTAGGCAACAGATTTTCCGCCTCCCGTCGGTGGCGGCTGCTGATCTCCGTCTCCTGTGGCCTCAGGGCCATGGAGGGGCGCTGAATCTCGGTCCTTACCGGCAGGGCTTCGTTTTTAGGTGTTTTCTCAATTTGGTTAGGCTTTGTGTCCTACTCAGTATAGCAAAGGCGGCGGCATACTGAAGATGGAATAAGGTCCTTCCAGTGTAGCGAGATTCAGTCTGTATTTGTTTTCGGTGGATCCGTTTGGATCCGGTGTTCGTTCGTCTGCGTACGTGTGTCGGCCATGGTTGTTGTTCTGGTACGCTAGTCCTATGGGTCTTAGCATGACGACTTTCCGGCTGTCTACTACAGAAAGAATTGTCCGGCTCCAGTAAGGGAGGGGCGGTCGTTGATTCAAAATACGAAAAATCCGGAATGAACTAATGTGATAAAAACGGTAAAGAACTACCGATATATGGGAGGTAGGAGTAGCATATATAACAAAAACAGATAGGGATCACACCAAAATCTCGAATTCATTAAACAACAGTAATGATGTTCTTATTAAGCATAATTAAACTCAACTGAAGAATTCTCAAACCGGAACAACTTCACAACATCCGTGACATTACAGATACAGAAACATGCATGCATCATCCATGGCCTCGCAGGGTTAATTCGATCTGAACCAAACAACATCACGATCTTCACATCCTTCGGCGAGACTGACCAGTCCACCGCGTACGCGCGCACTTTTTATGTTGCCGACATTATAGAACCCAAAGAACGATTGATACACAGCGCGACTGGGTGTTGATCTGTAAACCTGACGGACAGGTTCAGTTAGGCATCGACAGTTTTACTGTATTACTGTCGAGTTCTTCAGTTAGTTAAGCTTTCAGCTAATAAAACGGTCAGCTCGTCGAGCCTGTTCGCGAGTTGATCAAGTAGTGTAGGCAGTAGTGTTTCGCATCATGGGATGGCATGATCTTGAGCACGACTGCGAGTGGAAGGATAGGATCGAGTGATCGTGGGATGGCACGGTCTAACAGCTCGATGTTGTCCTAGTCTTTAGGATCTGTTGTTAGCGTCTGTAACAGCAGTATAAATAAGAAGAGAGAAAACGGGAAAAGCTGCACGTTGCACGCAGCACAAAATCCTCTGTGTTCGTTGTGTTCATCGAGTGAGTTCTATATCTGACAATGGCATCAGAGCCGTTTGCGATTGGGGAACGATCATGTCCAACGGCCGTGCACGCACGCCGGCGACGCCGACAACGGAGGCGGAGGTGGAGACGCAGGAGCTGCAGCAGCTGGCGCGACGGCACAGGCGCGCGGAAGGAGCCGGGGACGCAGCGTCGTCCGGCGGGGCGGCAACGAGGTCATCGTCCACGAGCGCGTCGTGCAGGAGCGCACGAACTTCGGCAGCAACATCGTGTACCCCTCCCTCACGGCCACGAACTACATCGAGTGGGCACTGGTGATGAAAATCAACCTGCGCGCCCAAGGCCTGTGGGAGGCGGTGTCTGGCATGGGCGAGCCAGGCGATCGGGAGGACATGGCAGCGCTCTCGGCGCTGCTCCGTGCGGTGCCACCGGAGATGGTGCCGGTCCTCGCCGTCAAGGACACGGCGGCACAGGCATGGGAGGCCATCAGGCTGATGCGGATGGGCGTGAGCCGCGCACGGGAGGCGACGGCGCAGCGCCTCCGCAAGGAGTTCGAGCAGATCGCGTTCAAGGACGGCGAGACGCTCGACGCGTTCGGCATGCGGATCACGAACCTCGCCAACAATCTCCGTTCACTCGGCGACACAGTTGATGAGGTAAAGATTGTTCAGAAGTTCTTACGTGAAGTCCCAAGCCAGTATTCGCAGATCGCGTGTTCGATCGAGACGCTTCTCGACCTCAACGGCATGAGCGTGGAGGAGTTGATCGGCCGTCTGCGCTCTGCGGCGGAGCGCTGCCAGATCGGGAGCGCAGAGGGCACGGGCAGCCAGCTGCTCCTCACGGAGAAGGAGTGGCAGGCTCGTGCCAAGAAGAAGAAGGAGCAGGGACAAGGATCCAGCTCCAACGGTGGCAAGGACAAGAACTACGGCAAGCAACAGAACAACGGCAATGATCGCCGGGGTTCGAACGGCTACGACAAGTCGCAGATCAAGTGCTACAACTGCAACAAATTTGCAGGGCACATCTCGCGGGACTGTCCAGAACCGCGACGCGAGCGCAAGGGACAGCAGCAGCAGCCGCAAGGACGTGCGCTCGTGGCGAGAGCAGAGGAGGAGGAACCAGCTCTCCACCTCGCACGGGCGTGCGTGATCAGCGACGACGACGACGATCCCACGCTGTTGATGGCGGTCGTCACGAACGAACAGCTGCACGTGGCGCGCACGGACGCGCCGATGCCGGTGGCGACCGCACGATGGAACGCGTCGACCTCGTCGAGGAGCGCGTCTACCTCGCCAAGGCAGATCAAGGCGAGGACGTCTGGTTCCTGGACACGGGAGCCAGTAATCACATGACGGGGCACCGCAGTGCCTTTGCTGAGCTGGACACGTCCATCACCGGCACGGTGAAATTCGGCGATGGATCGGTCGTACAGATCGAGGGGCGCGGAACCATCTTGTTCGCCTGCGGAGACGGCGAACACCGCGCTCTGTCAGGCGTCTACTACATACCGCGTCTGAAGAGCAACATTGTCAGCCTCGGCCAGCTCGATGAGCACGGGTGCCAAGTGCTGATTCGCGACGGCTTCCTGAAGCTCCATGATCGTCACGGCCGCCTACTCGCCAAGGTGCCCAGAGCGCGGAACAGGCTGTACGTGGTGCAGCTACGGATCGCCGCGCCCGTGTGCCTCGCTGCACACCACGACGACGACGCCTGGAGGTGGCATGCGCGCTACGGCCATCTGAACTTCGACGCGCTGCGCAAGCTCGCACGGAAGGAGATGGTGCGCGGCCTGCCACAGATCGACCACGTCGACCAGCTGTGCGAAGCGTGCCTGGCAGGAAAGCAACGACGCGCCTCCTTCCCGCAGCAAGCCAAGAAGAGGGCGCAAGGGTTGCTGATCTGGTTCACGGCGATCTGTGCGGCCCCATCTCGCCGGCGACGCCTGGTGGGAAACGATATTTCCTGCTCCTCGTCGACGATCTGAGCCGCTACATGTGGCTTACGCTGCTGACGACCAAAGATCAAGCGGCAACGGCGATCAAGCGATTCAGGGCTGGTGCCGAGGTGGAGACAGGGCGCAAACTGCGCCTACTTCGCACTGACCGCGGTGGGGAGTTCACCGTGGCCACGTTCGCCGCCTACTGCGCTGACGAAGGCATAGGACGGCAACTGACGGCGCCGTACTCACCGCAGCAAAACGGTCGTTGAACGCCGTAATCAGACGATCGTCTCCACCGCGCGCAGCCTCATGAAGGCGAAGGGAGTGCCAGCTCGATTTTGGGGGGAGGCAGTGATCACCGCTGTCTACCTGCTCAACAGATCACCAACGAAGAGCGTCAACGACAAGACTCCATTCGAGGTATGGCATGGCTATAAGCCTGATGTGAGCTACTTACGAGTGTTTGGTTGTGTGGCACATGTGAAGATCACAAAACCAAATCAAGCCAAGCTCGACGACCGAAGCTCTCCAATGGTGTTCTTCGGGTACGAGGCGGGAACAGCCGCCTACCGCGTCTACGATCCCGTCCAGAATCGCGTGCACGTCACACGCGATGTTGTATTCGATGAAGGCGCAAGGTGGGACTGGGAGAAGACGGGAGCCACGCTGGACGGCCCCCTTCCACGTCGAGCACTACTCCTTCCCCACCATGCCCACGGCGGAGAGCTCCGGCGCAGCATCACGTGAAGATGCTGCCACGGCAGAGAAAACGCCCCAATTCTCTGCCGCAGCTGGCAGCTGCACACCTCCAACGACAAGTCCTGCCACGGGCAGCGTTTCTCCAGTTTCTTCTGCCACGGCAGATGGACCTGAAGATGGAGTTGCTGCAACTCCAGCTGCACCTGCACGGCATCCGATGGTCACACGAGCACGCCATGGGATTGTGAAGCCCAACCACCTCTACGACGACTACGTGATGAAGGCCGACGGCGAGGTGCACGGTGACGACGAGGCGTGCTTCGTGGCAGCAGAGGAGCCCACGGGTGTCGAGGCAGCGCTGCGGGAGGAGTGCTGGAAGAAGGCGATGGATGCAGAGATCGCTGCAATCCAGAGCAACGAGACATGGGAGTATGCTTCGCTCCCACGAGGACACAAGGCAATCGGACTCAAATGGGTCTACAAGGTGAAACGAGATCCAGCCGGCAACATCGTCAAGTACAAGGCAAGGTTGGTCGCGAAGGGCTACGCGCAGCGGCAAGGCGTGGACTACGACGAGGTGTTCGCGCCGGTGGCGCGCATGGAGACTGTGCGGCTGCTGCTCGCCCTCGCCGCGCAGCGTGGCTGGTCCGTGCATCACATGGACGTCAAGAGCGCGTTCCTGAACGGCGACCTGCAGGAGGAAGTCTACGTCCACCAGCCGCCCGGCTACGTCAACAATGGCGACCAGCACGCCGTCCTTCGCCTGCGCAAGGCACTGTACGGCCTACGACAAGCACCGCGAGCCTGGAACGCCAAGCTTGACGCGTCTCTCGCGTCCCTGGGCTTCGAGCGCAGCCCGCTGGAGCACGCGGTGTACAAGAGATGCAGTGGCACGTCGACACTGATCGTGGGCGTGTACGTGGACGACCTGGTGATCACCGGGTCCAGCGACAACGACATCATCGCGTTCAAGGAGGAGATGAAGCGCCTGTTCGACATGAGCGACCTCGGGCTTCTCTCGTACTATCTCGGGATCGAGGTGGTGCAGACGGAGGACGCGATCACCCTCTGTCAGAGCGCGTACGTCGCGAAGATACTGCAGATTGCCAACATGACGGTGTGCAACGCCACGCACACACCGATGGAGAGTAGGCTCAAGCTGGGCAAGGCGACTGACGGTGCAGTTACGGATGCAACACTGTACCGCAGCATCGTCGGGAGCCTCCGCTACCTCTGCAACACCCGCCCCGACATCACGTTTGCTGTTGGCATGGTGAGCAGGTACTTGGAGGCGCCGGCTGCTCCACATTGGGCAGCAGTGAAGCAGATACTGCGCTACATCAGCGGCACGGCAGGCTATGGCTGCTGCTACAAGCGCGGATCAGGGGGAGCGCCGGAGCTGGTCGGTTTTAGCGACAGCGACTTCGCCGGCGACATCGACGATCGACGGAGCACAACGGGGACCGTGTTCTTCCTCGGCTCCAGTGCTATCACATGGACTTCGCAGAAGCAGAAGGTGGTGACCTTGTCTTCATGCGAGGCGGAGTACGTGGCGGCCGCGTCCGCGGCGTGCCAGGGCGTCTGGCTGTGCAGGCTCCTCGGCGAGCTGATCGGGGACGCCCCACTGAAGGTGAAGCTGCGTGTTGACAACATGTCAGCAATCGCATTGAGCAAGAATCCGGTGCATCACGAGCGGAGCAAACACATCGACGTCAAATTCCACTTCCTTCGTGATTGCATTGAGGAAGGCAAGATCGACATTGGACACGTCAGTACCGATGGGCAACTTGCTGACATTCTCACCAAGGCGCTGGGTAAAATCAAGTTCATCGAGATGAGATCGAAGCTCGGCGTCATGGAGGTATCATCTGTGCGGCAGGTTTAGGGGGAGATTTGTTGATCTGTAAACCTGACGGACAGGTTCAGTTAGGCATCGACAGTTTTACTGTAGCACTGTCGAGTTCTTCAGTTAGTTAAGCTTTCAGCTAATAAAACGGTCAGCTCATCGAGCCTGTTCGCGAGTTGATCACGTAGTGTAGGCAGTAGTGTTTCGCATCATGGGATGGCATGATCTTGAGCACGACTGCGTAGTGGAAGGATAGGATCGAGTGATCGTGGGATGGCACGGTCTAACAGCTCGATGTTGTCCTAGTCTTTAGGATCTGTTGTTAGCGTCTGTAACAGCAGTATAAATAAGAAGAGAGAAAACGGGAAAAGCTGCACTTTTGCACGCAGCACAAAATCCTCTGTGTTCGTTGTGTTCATCGAGTGAGTTCTATATCTGACACTGGGCACACCTTACAAGTCGTCACCTGGCTTAGAAGTCACTGCCGGAGACGGCCGAGTGGTCCTCACACATGCAGCGGCGGAGCTACAGCAAACGACTCAAGGGTGCACAACTCTACAAATGCCTCCTTCTGTGCTGCACGGGTGCACAGGCCATGGGCTCAGGGGTGCACATACGGTGAATAATTGCTGATATCTAAAGAAAAATTAAATGGACCCGGTGTCCTGTGCACCCGGTTGGGCCAACGTAGCTCCGCCGGTGCACACATGTACAGGTACCGGTAGACAACGCCGGCGAGGCCGCCGCCGATAAGCGGGCCGGCCCAGTAGACCCAGATGTTGGTGAAGTCGCCGCTGGCCACGGCGGGGCCCATGGTGCGTGCCGGGTTCATGGACCCGCCGGAGAAGGGGCCGGCAACCAGGATGTTGGCGCCGACGACGAACCCGATGGCGATGGGGGCGATGGTGCCGAGCGATCCCTTCTTTGGGTCGGCGGCAGTGGCGTACACGGTGTATACGAGCCCGAAGGTGATGATGACCTCCATCACGACGCCCTCAAGAGCACCCACGCCGGAAAACCCGTGCATGGGGGTCGCCTGTGAACGGAAACAAGAAGAGATCATGTGCGCATCAGCTAGAGTCGGCGAGTGAGCTCTTATAATACGTACGGATCGAACTCAACGAGGTTACGTACCTCGCCCGTGCAGAACTGGACGAGGACGGCGCCGACGATGGCACCGAGGAGCTGGGCAACCCAGTAGAAGAGGCCGGTGAGGATGGTGATCTGGCCGCCCAGGGCGAGGCCGAAGGTGACGGCGGGGTTGACGTGGCCGCCGGAGATGTTGGCGCCGATGGCGACCGCGACGAACAGACCGAACCCGTGGCATATCGCCACCGCAATCAGCCCCGCCGGATCAAGCGGCGCGCCGCCGCTCACCTTGGCTGCATTTCATTTTTGTTCAGTTCAGTATTAACACGAGTCGTACGCCTCGTCGCCGACTTTAACCATACGTGCAGGTGCAGGGCATGCATGCGCGGTAATTATATAAAACAGAGTGACTCACTGTAGGCGATGGCGGAGCCGACACCGGCGAAGACGAAGATAAGGGTGGAGATGAACTCGGTCACGTAGGCCTTGAGAGAGGCCACGCTGAAGGTGTCATCGAACCGCCCGAACGCGAGGTTGCCCGGCATGGTGGCTGTGGCTGGCTAGGACGTCAGAACCGAGTGGGAGGGAGGAGAGATGAGATGGCTGAGAATACGGATCAGAGACCCGGGCGAGTGAGCTCTTATTATAGGTGGCTTGAGCGGCTCTTCAGTCTAAAAAAGAAGGAAATTTCGGGGATACTAGCTATTTTTAGTTTTGGGTTTGTGTAAGTAGGCCTGTTTGCTTAATATATTACTGATTCTCAAAAAAAAAAAAAGTAGGCTGGTGTATCTAAAAAAAAAAAGGCTGGTCATCAGCTATAATTTTAATTGCATATAATATGCAATTTTACTGTTGTGATTTAAAATTAGAAGTAACTAGATAGTGTTTTGGCTTGTGTGAACATATGTTCGCTGGATTAAGAGCAGAATGCTACATTTGAAAAGGAAAGAAAAAGATCCATGCTTCTTTTTTATAATGAACAAGTTTAGTTTTTTATGTGCCTACAGAGTTTCAAGAAGAAGAAAAATGTTGTGTCCTGATAAAAAAAGATATGTAAATTGGCAAAACAAAGATTTGTTTTCTCGCATGGAAAAAAATACTTATGTTTATAGGACATGTACTATGTAAAATTTTAGATTCTTTATATATTATAAATATAAATTATTTTACCAGGGAGCATGTGCTCCTCGAAGCCTATTTGAATATCCCTGGATCTTACTAACATACCATGTTCTCTGAAAAAGTTTAATAGTACATGCCAATGGGCAAAAAAAAATGCCAATACCACTAATCCCTCATGGATTGTGCACACACTTCGCATATGTGTGTAGGATGATTGACAATCGAGGTGGTGGTTGTGTGATAGCGCTATAGCGGTGAGATGACCGGCGTGCAGGTCAGAGCTGAAAACATTGTGAGTTCCTGGCCGGTGTGCGATGAGAAGACGCATTGAGACATGCTAGTATGGTGGTCATGTTAACGGTGACAAATTAGAACTTGTATGCGACCCTAACTCCACTTTTGATTTATTTTGGCATTTACAAATTGAGACATTGGAAATAGATTAGGGGCCTATGACGCACATCACTCTTTATAATTTATGTACACTAGAGTATCCTCCAATTTTAGAAATAATCAATCTATATATGTTTGGCACAGTTTCGATTTTCTTGTCAAGAAAGCGAATTCCTACAATTTATATTTGTATTTCGCATGAGTTCTAGAAGTTCCAACCCAATATTCGATCTCTCTTAAAGTTAACTTTTTTGTTTCTACTTTTGTGACATGATGAGACGGTGAGTCTATATTAAAAGGGAAAGAGGTACCATGTGAGTCAAAATAACCCAAAAAGCAAACTGCTCCCAATGAACAAATTTATTGACTTGGCTGAACTACCGCCGATTCACAATATGAATCAGGTCTCTTCGTTTTTGCATCACCGCCGGCCGCATGCCTAGTTTTGGCAGCAGCTTTACTATAACGGTATAACCGGATGACAGGAACAGTACAAGGCCGACGTGGCGCACACACCTCCGTTCTTATCCAGTGCCGTCACGCCAGCTGTGCTTGTCGTGGTCAGAGACCATACTCGGAAACGTCTGGAGAGCTGGAGTGGCGCCGCCCCGTCAATCATTGGTGAGCCGAAAACTCAGCCGCACCCGCTCGTGGCAAAATGGACACTGCTGACCTCGGGACGAAACTATAACACAAACTGAACCTCCGGGGAAAAATATTTCACGCCTCTAACCCTTTCGGGTAGCGCCCCACGATCGGGCGCTACACTCTACAGGGTAGCGTCTTAGGATCAGACGCTACACATGTTGTCAGCGTGGCCGGCCGGGCCACGTGGGGCCCAAGTTTAGGTGGTGTAGCGCCTCATGATCAGGCGCTATGGTGCAGGTCATATAGCGCCTGATCACAAGGCGCTACACCCCTGCTACTTGTAACCCGCGACAGCGCCCGTCCCCAACCCAGCGCAGCCACTCTGGCTTCGGTCGGTCGCTCCTGTGTGTCTTCCGCCGCCGTCGCCTCCATCGTTGTTGCTCACCGCCACTGTCGACTCGTGTCTTGATGGCTAACTGGCATGCCTTGTCTGGTTCCAGCAAAGGCAAGTCCCTCCTCTCGGTAAGCCTTTTTCTAAGATTCAATTTCACTCCTCTTTTTTAGGGTTAGGGTTGAATGCAATTCGTCGATTAAGTCGTGTAATCTTTATATCTTGTGCCTATTAGGAGTGCCCCGGCCGTGATTTTGCCCCTGATACCTGCGAGGACCCCACTTTCTTCGGTATAGCGCCGGTGCTTCCTCGTTTTGCCGCATCCACAAGCTCGTCCCTCGGAAGTGTGTTGCATTCGAAAGGTTCGACACTGGCCGACGTTTCTACATGTGTTCTATCGAAAATGTAAGTAGAAGGAGCGTCATAATGGATGTTTCTGTTGAAAATGTTTTGTAAATCGCTAATTTTGTGGTTTCTCTTTTCCAGGAGGCAAATAACTGTAGGTTTGTGGCTTGGGTAGATGCAGCAACGGTGCTAGAATTGATGAGACGATTGTGAATGCAAAGCTACTAAAGGAGGTGTCAGATGAGAAGAACAAGATTGAGAAGTAGTACAACAATATGGTAGACGAAGTGAACAAATTCATCAATGACACAAGAATGGAGGTCATTCAGAAAGAGGAAGGACATGATGATATGAAGTAGCAGATGGCGATAACAATTGAACTGTTGCAGACACAAGGTACGTGAGCTGAAATTGGTGCAGAGATGACAAGATGGTGTCATGAAGGAGAAGGAGCAGCAGTGGGATAAAGAAAAGAGGGAGCTTAAGGACGAGAAGAAAAAGGTAGAGTACCAGTTGTTTGATCTATTCAAGGCAAATAATGCTAACAAGGATAAGATCAAAATGATGAAGGAAATATGTGATGAGTAGTTGTGTGGAGATTGTAGAATTGTGTGGCTAATTGTACCATTATGGTACTTTGCTAAATGATGTGGTCATGAAGTTGTTGTCGTTATTTCGAACTAAGAAATTTGAAGAAGGTGTTGCTATTATTAAGTTGTTTTGTACTAGGTAGAATTGTTGTATGTTTTCATTGATGTATGTTTTTTCATTGCTGTATACATCCCTTGCTCTATACATTTTTCGGTATTTGCCAAGTTATGGTGGTGTAGCGCCTACTGTCAAGGCGCTATGGCACTGAAAAATTGTCTGGACCAGAGAGTAGCAGAGAGCCCAGCGTAGGAAGGCAGCAGGAAAATTCTAAGTAAATGTAAGTAAATGTGTAGCGCCTTAACGTAAGGCGCTACATATTGAAATGTGTAGCGCCTTGTGGTAAGGCGCTACACATTGACTTAGAATTTTCCTATATGTAGCGCCTTACGTTAAGGCGCCTGCTGCCTTCCTACGCAGGGCTCTCTGCTACTCTCTGGTCCAGACAATATAGGAGGCATAGCGCCTTACCCTGAGGCGCTACACAGTATAACTCCCTATCCTAAGGCGCTATGCCTCCAAACTGGGCAAAATACGAAAAATGACAGAACATTGGTGGAATGTACATCAATTCAGCAAATATACAGAACACACAACAACTTATAAATACATAGAGTACACAACAACTGCATAATAACAACAAGTTCATACAATTTCAAAGTTCACCACTGCATCGAATAGGAAAGTCGAAATGACAAGAAGGTTCAAAATAAAATCCACATAGTGGAGTCCCGGGGATCATGTCGTAGTTACAACATGATGAGCACGACATAGCTCTATTGTGTCTATGTCCCTTTCCCTTGTCCTTCCTAAACCTACACTTCGTTGTTGCTTTCTTGGGTTGAACCGCTGCCATACCTACACACATTTGATAGCTGAAAGTTAGTAAGATACATACGGAATGCAAAACAATAATAGTGATACAAACAATATGGAGATACATACGAATACGGCCCAGCTAGGTATCCTATCATACTCACAGCCCTACCACCGCCTCGGCCACCACCACCACCAAGACCTCTATAACCAACATGGCCTCTTGTAAGCCCAAGTTGCCTCCCTCTTTGTTGCCTAGGCACTGGTTGGCTAACTCTTTGTTCCCTTGGAGCTCGTTGCGTAGGAGCTCGTTGTGTAGGAGAGCTTGTTGCGTAGGAGCGTGTAACCTAGGAGCTTGTTGCATAGGAGCTTGTTGCCTCACTCTTTGTTGCCTTGGAGCTTGTTGGCTACCTCTTCTTGGAGGGGTAGGAGCTTGTTGGCTATTGTCACCTTGTTGGCTAGGACCACCATGTTGGCTCGGACCCTCTTGTTGGCTACTTCTTGCTTGCCCACTACCTTGTTGGCTTGAGCTAGCTTCATTTCCCTTCTTCCTTTGGGGGCATTTCCTTACGTTGTGCCCCTCAACATTGCACTTGCCACAACGGGAGTGCTCACGAGACTCTTCGAATTGGTCATTGCGACACTCCCTCCCACCACGTCCACAACCATCCATGTCGCCCCTAAAACGTTTTGTCTTGCGCCTTCCCATTTTGATCACCTTCCAATCCGGATCGGGCCATACTTGAATTCCATGATACTCCGGCCATTGTGATTGGTCTAGGAATGGGTGAAATCTAGGAGCCCATGTGTTTTTGGTGGTCTAGATAGAGAACTCGGACTCTCTCACGGTGAGCGGGTGATTAACGTCCACATTTCTAGTACGAGCCGCCGTTAGCAAGTGCGAGCAAGCAAGATGAAGCAACCGTGGCCTCCCGCATGTGCAATCACAATCCTTGAAGGAACGAATAGCCAAAAATGCAATTATGGTGGTATCAAACCTGCGAGGTCGTCTCATCATCTCCCTCATCATCTATATCAAACTGGGGGGTAGTCGACGAAGCGGACCTGGACGGCTGCGGCGATTTGTACTCGGGGTCACGGCAACCTAGGAGGTTCGCCAACCGGCGTAAGCATCGGGCTGAGTTCTAAAGGACAGTTGAGAAAATGATAAACTTAGCATGTAATAAGATTGTAGGTCATCTAGTAATCGACAATATGTTGGTTCGTACCTTCAAAAATTCTCGAAGTGCACTCTCGCTTTGTTCTCCCTCCGGGTTTTCTGTCAACACCGTCTCGCTTTCGCCGGCTTGCTTACTTATCTCCGTGCGCTGCGGGTGAAATAAAATCAACAAGTTATGCAAGAAATATGAGAGGAGGTACCGCTAAAACAAGTTATGCAAGAACACGTTACCACAAAGTTGATCATGCTAGAAAAAGGGATTTGCTTCCCCCTCCTAACCATCTTGTTGTACTGGCTCTCAGCAACTTCGTCAAACACGGGGGCTCTTCTAATATCTCCTCCTCGTAAGCCGGCTGACATATGTTCACACGAGTATTCTGAAGAAACCACTGCAAGTAGTTGTTGAAGGCAATTGGACAATGGCGGCTCTGCCGGCCCCATCCTTCCTTCATAGTTTTCTCCAGACATTGCTCGCACTTGGTGACGTACTGCGTATGGTACTTGTCCCAATCCTTCACCTTTCTCTGTCTTCTCCGGTCCATCCTGCATGAGAACAAACCAAGGCACTCTTAGTAACAGCTAATAGAATTTTGAGGAAAACCTACTAGTCCATCTATGTAACCTATGAAGCTGCCTATCCGTGTACTTCCACTCAGGTGGATGGGCCTGGAACAACCCGAAATGCCTCATCACGCGTTGTGGCAAGTGGAACTCAACCGCCCAATTGCATATCAACGGGCACCGCATGAGCCACAAACGCCTCTCCTTCAAGCACTGCGGGTTCAACACAAAATCATATAATAGAGGAAAATCGTCCCCGCTGCCATAAGGCTCCCATTCCACGTGCAGCATGGAACAACATAATCAATTAGGAGGAACATCAAATCCATGAGAGCGGGTCATCTAAAGACAAGTGCTTACTTGGTCGGCGGTAAGCATATCGAACTCATTGGTGTACTGCCTATACATGTAGTGGACGTCGCTATGAGTCTCCGATACCACGTCCCACTTGTAAGCCCAAGTGGCGAGCCGAAGAGGGTTCGGGTCAGCTACGTCCCAATCTTTGTAGGTCACCTCTTTCGGTCGTCCAACTGGAAAGTGCTCCTAGCTCCATACCGAATGTAGAAGCATAGAACCACCAATGCCAGCTTTATCAGTTGTCCTACGACAGGCATCATCCAACTGCATCAAAAATGAAAACACGGTCAAGTTATGACATTCTACAAATGGAAATGTAAAAACAAACTAAAAATGACCAATTCATTACCTGCCGGTATAAGTAGGCAAGTGCAGCAGAACCCCAACTCCACTTCGAGTCAAAGATGGTAAGCGCCTTCAGCCACATCCACTAAGCCATCGTGCCACCGCTGTCAGCAAACAAAGTCCTAGAGATAACGTACCACACGTATACGCGGGCATACGTCTGGATCACTTCGTCATTGGCTCCGACGGGGCAGTGCGCGAAGTGCTCTACTATCCACGGGTACGTAGCGCCGGACGGGATTATCTATTCACTCTTGTCCTCGACCTCCTCCGGAGCAATACCAATAAGGTCCTGCATCTGCCCGCGCCACCCTGTGGAATCTGTGCTCATACACAGAGGCTTCCCCTCGATAGGAAGTCCAAGAATCATGGAATCGTCCATAAGAGTGGGGGTCATCTCGCCAGTCCGGAGGTGAAATGTGTGTGTCTCCGGCCTCCACCGTTCGACAAGGGCGATGATTGCGGGCGCGTTCAATTTTGGGGTTGAACAGCTCACAAGTTGGATGAAAGGGAGGAGGCCTAGCTTCTCGATGTACGGAGTGTACCGCTCATCGTACGGCATGTCACTCGACGAAGCCCCATGAGACCGAATCTTCAAAGGTTTAAGCTCCTGCAAATAACACATTTCAAATAAAATATTACAACGTATCCAACGCATTTGCAACAAAATAAAATTAAACACATAAAAAACCAAGATTCATTTTACTACCTCCCCTTTTCCGCCATCCTATAGGCCCGGTGCTCAACATCATACTCAGCATCGAGTAACCACACCATCCTACATATTACAACATATGTGAGCAATATTTCATACATAAAACGATATCACCTAATTATACAAATAATACTACACATATTTGCTCCACACATGTGTTCGACGGCATACTAAATTTTTCTTAATCGAGACATATGTGCTACAGATTCTACAAATCAATTTACACTTGTTTCTACTAAAACAGAAATCACCTAAAAGAGGAAAAATCGGTTTCTAAGCAAAAATAGACTACTAAATTTTTGCCAACTAATACTATAGCTAACCCAATGCTAAAGATCATACAAGCATGCCATGGTCAACAACAAAATCCAAATCAACTAGATACTAGGGTTCAACCGAAACTTGCACATGGAGGCCAAATGGGGTGATTTTATTGGACAGAAATTGGTGGATCGGAGGAGAATAACTGCGGGAAGTAGTTGGGGACGAAATCCCCACGCTTTTTCTTTCAAATCGGAGTGGATTTGGTGAAGGATTAGAGAGGGGGAGATAGAACCGCCGCCGCCGCCATCCTCTGTCTCTTTCTTCTTCTTTCGGGTCGATTTAGATGAGTGGCTAGGGTTGGGGACGGGCTGCGACGCGGCTTTCAAGTACCAGGTGTGTAGCGCCTTGTAATCAGGCGCTACATGACCTGCACCATAGCGCCTGATCATGAGGCGCTACACAACCAAAACTGGGCCCCCCCTGGCCCCCACCCGCCACGCTGGCAACATGTGTAGCTCCCGATCCTAAGGCGCTACCCTGTAGAGTGTAGCGCCTGGTCGTGAGACGCTACCCGAAAGGGTTAGAGGCGTGAAATAGTTTCGCCGGAGATTCGTTTTATGTTATAGTTTCGCCCCGAGGTTAACAGTGTCCATTTTGCCCCGCTCGTGGGTAGGGCTCGCTGTGCATGCCTAACATGACAGCAGTACGTCGGGTTCTTTCTTCCCCTGTAGCTGACAAAAAGATGAGGCGAGAGGTTTTTCTAAGTGTAGCTTTTTTTTTTTTTTGCTATGGATCAGTTGTTTGCTGATCACATGTCACTCTCCACGTCTTAGAGAATGTTATCGCATAAAATGGATCCAGGGTGGAGAGCCCAAGCTGCATTTGATTATTGGGAAGGCATATTTTTTCAGGCTACGTCGCACAAGGGGTGACGTACTTATCTGTATGTGAGAAAAGAGGTGTTCGTATCGGATATTTTGATACGATTAAAATGAGTGAACATACATACTCAAATATGTATAAATACATTTGTTTTAGAAAACAATACTAAAACATATTATAATTGTGAACTGAGGGAATATGATGTTACCATAACAACACATCCTAAAAACGATGCCTCTACAAATAAATAGTGAATTCCACTTTTTACCACATAATTATGCGGTTGTGACACATATTATCTCATTTAGTGAGAATTCTATCAAAATACCTCATATAAAAAATTTCAAAACAGTTTTTACCCCATTTTAGCATTTTGAATATATTGCTAGCTAGGTAAGACCAACGTGCTAGGCCGTGTGACACAAAAAAATATATGTAAATTTAGGAGGGCATCGTCGGTGATCATCATATATCCGTCCTCTCCTTTCAATTTGCTCCATTCCTCATCGTCATCCTCACATTTCAAATCTCAAATCATCACCTTGCACCTTACCCAATAGACATGCATCGGAAAAATGGTCCAAAGTTTGTAAAATAGGTAATCTATACGAATTCTGACTATATGGGATAATTAGTGTCGTAAATGTATAACTGGGAGATAAAAAGTGGAATTCACTCAATAAATTAATAAATGAGGCATTCTGTAATAGCCTTGTAATTCGGTCGACATACATGAGTGAATAGGTGATTTCACTGCCGTTGCACATGCATCTTGGAATCCTACCGTCGCTAGCTAGCTTCTCTTTGAATTATTTCTAGCTAACTATTCTTTGTTCATGATTGTTCACTTTTCGTACATCCACTAGGCTATAGGCTGCAAAATAAAACTCTTTCTGTGTCGTGCTTGACGAGACTACGATTGAGCGACAAAATTGGATGCTGTAGTTTTTCACTGATAGAACACCCGGTGCATGGCATGATTCCAACTACTTGCTTCGTACCTCCTATAGAAAACTAGGTCACTTGCTAAAAACAAGTAACCGTTCTCAAGTTGAAATCAACAAAGTTAAAACGAACTACCGAGTGACTCAAAATCTTCCTGCGCACCACTGGACGCAGCTTGCCGCCCTCATGCCTCTCTACCGTGGGCTCACCACGGTGACGGTGGGCGACGGGCGTCACACGGCGTTCTGGCTTGACGTCTGGTGTGGCACCTCGCCGTTCGCAGACAGGTGGCCTGCTTTGTTCTCTCACGCTCTCGACACCGAAGCCTCCGTGCACGCCGTCCTCCACAACGACGTGCGTCACTGCCACTACACCACGGTAGACACTTGCCAACACAATTGTGTAGGGAAAGACACACCTAGCCCAACATATGGTGTGTCGGCGTAGCTATGAAGCTTTGCCATCATGGTGTCTGTAGGCATAGGGTAAGAAACGCCGACAGACTATGTGTCAGCACTTAATTTGCCACTGAAGAAGTGTCGGCGTTCATGTAACGACGAAGAAAGTGTCGGCACATGCGGGGTGGCGACACTGAATCTGTCGGCATATCTCTATGCGTGGCGCTCCCGAAATTCGTGGCGCGACGAGGCAAAACTGTGGCGGGATATGTGGAAAAAAGCCCGCGCCGTGCTCCCTCTTTTCCTTCTCTCTCCCCAATCCCAATCCCCAGTCGCGCCGTGCTCCCTCTTTTCCCCAATCCGCCGTGAACCCTAGCTTTCTCTACGCCGCCGTCGCCGCCGTCTCTCTGCCACCGCGCCCTAAAATCTCTCGCCCCTCCCGTCTTTCCACCCCGCTCCTGCTGCCGCCGGTTCCCCTAGCCTCCAGCACCCGACCCCGTGCTCCCTCTGCCGTCGCCGGTGTCGCTGCTGCTCGAGCCTTCGCCAAATCGCCGACCACTGCTGCTACTTCTTTGCCTAGGTCCCGCGAAGCTCCGCCACATCCGGGGAAAGGGTCAGCGAAGCTCGGCAGCACCACTTGCAATGGCGACGAGGTCTGCGTCTCCTCGGCCAACCACCGGCCGATTCCGTCCAGGAACTTGGACCCAATCTTGCAGGTACGCTTCCTTTTCTTTGTACATGGTCGTTTAGGTAGCTATAATAGTCATTGCGTAGAACATTTGGCGACTGCTAGTGGATTATTAGGACTGGATTACTCTAGTTCCTATGGATCTGTGGTGCCCTTTCTAATTTTAACTTTGTACTGCTGCAGGTGGAACCAAGAGTAGTGAAGAGAGGTCGGCAGCTGGTAATTACAAGTGAACTTGTGACCGTGGCATCCAAATATTGATCAGCAACTGGAGTAGTAATAGAGGCCAAGCCTTGTTACTTTGGGGTAAGCCTTTTTTTGCTTATCTCAGATATTTCCATGTTTGTGATCTCTTGTGGCAGCATGTGTGAAATTTATTGTTGTGTCATGGGAATGGAATATGTTCTACTTTCTTGACATATGTGTGATTTTACATTCAGAAACTTGAATACTTCAATTTAATATTGAAGGTGCCCAATGGATAAAACGTGGTTGTCTCTGCCTAGGTACATTTTGTTTTATTTTTCGTCTCAATTAGTAGGTTCTGTAGTTATGCAATGATCTGTTCTGATATGAATTTAATTAAAACTTGTAGGCACACAAATGGGTATATACAAGGGGTAGGCAAGTTTATAGGGTTTGCTTTTGCTAATTCTGCGCATGGAAACAAAATCCTATGTCCTTGCGACATATGTGTGAACTCATCTTGGAGGGAAGAAAGTATAGTACGGGAGCATTTGATTTGTGATGGTTTTGTGGAAGGGTATGATAAATGGATATTTCATGGAGAGTCTAGCTCTACTTCTGTTAATCCTGAGGGTGTGGAAGTAGAGAGTTCAGTTGAACATGACGAGTTTTCTGATTTGATTCGTGACATAGCATGTGGATTAGATGATGGGGGGGGGGGGGGACTTTGAAATGAACAACGAGGACAATGAGATGGAAGTTAATGATGAAACCAAAGTTTACTTGAAGCTAGTCGATGATAACAGTGTGGATATATACCCTGGGTGCAAACAATTTTCAAAACTGCGCTATGTTGTTAGGCTACTACATCTGAAACTTCTTGGGCGGTGGAGTGACAAAAGTTTTGACATGCTGCTGGAGTTACAAAGAGATCTTTTACCTGAAGGGCATCTGGTACCTAAAAATTTCAATGAAGCTAAGAAAATAGTTAAATCCATTGGGCTTGGGTATGTTAAGATTCATGCATGCGAAAATGATTGCATATTGTTCCGAAAAGAATATGATAAGGAAAATCAGTGTCCAAAGTGTAAAACTTCAAGGTGGAAATCTGAAAAGAAGAGTCCAGATGGGAAAAGGGTACATAGAGTTCCTAGAAAGGTTCTTCGTTATTTTCCAGTTAAAAGAAGATTTCAAAGACTTTTTATGTCCCCTAAAAGTGCTACTGATATGAGGTGGCACGATGAACAACGTACCAAGGATGGTTTGCTTAGGCATCCAGCAGATGCTGAATTCTGGAAGGATTTCGATTCCAAACATCCATTAATTGGTAACGATAGTCGCAATATTAGAATGGCTGTTGGTACTGATGGCTTCAACCCATTTAGGTCATTGAACAGTACCTACAGTGTCTGGCCTGTACTTTTGATTCCATACAACCTTCCTCCTTGGGTATGCATGAAGCAGCCTAACTTTATTCTGAGTTTGCTCATTCCTGGTCCTAAGTCACCTTGTAGTGATATGGATGTCTATCTTGAGCCATTGATAGATGATCTAATAGACATGTACAAAGATGGTGTGAGAACGTACGATTCTTCCAAGTCTGAGTTTTTTGACCTGCGTGCTGCCATCCTTTGCACCATACATGATCTTCCTGGTTTAGGCTACACTCATGGAGTTGCTACCCAGGGTGAAGTAGCTTGTCCTGAATGCCACTCATTAACTTGTTCTCTCCAACTGAAAAAAGGTGGCAAGCGCTGCTTTATGGGTCACCGTAGGTTTTTACCACCTGACCATAGGTATAGAACAGATCTCAAGTTATTTGACGGTGTGACTGAGCATAGGGCAGCGCCTAAACCACTTACTGGAAAAGAAATCATGGATCTAACAGCCGATCTTCAGACACCGTTTGGAAAGGATCCAACCGGCAAGAAGAAAGCAAAGAGAAAGCGCAAAGAGGGTGAACCAGCACCTCTTTATAAAAGGCAATCTGTGTGGTTTAGGTTGCCCTATTGGAAAGATCTGATGCTGCGTCATAATTTTGATGCTATGCATGTAGAGAAAAACGTGTATGACAACATAATGAATACTCTTATGGGCCTTGATGGGAAATCAAAAGATAATGTAAATTCTCGTTTGGACATCCAACAACTTGGTATAATGGCGGATCTTCATCCTGATGAAATAGAAGGTAGACTTTATATACCTCCTGCAGAATATTGTTTGGAATCCAATGAAAAGAAACAAGTTTGCCAAGTAGTGAAAGGAGCTAGATTTCCATATGGCTATGCAGCTGATATACGCGGCAATGTCAATGTCCAAGAGAAGAAGATTGTTGGACTTAAAAGTCATGACAATCACATTATATTGCAAGACCTTCTTCCTCTAGCAATTCGAAAAGTGTTGCCAACACGAGTATGTGCAGCATTGACTCGCGTAAGCTATTTCTTCAAGAAGATTTGCTCACCTACAATTCGTGTAAGTGATATGGATGCTCTGGAGGTTGAAATAGCTGAGACCCTTAGCATCCTTGAAACTATATTCGTACCTAGTTTTTTTGATGTGATGGTCCACTTGATGGTGCATCTTCCTGCCCAAGTGAGAATTGGTGGTCCAGTACATTTCCGGAGCATGTGGTCAGTAGAAAGGTGATATGCGATAGCTAATACAGGGCAAGTTCTTTTTGTACAAATGAATTGAGCTTTCTGTTCCTAAAAACTATTCCTAAATATGTAGGTGCTTGGGCAATTTCAAAGGCTTTGTTCGCACTAGAAGCCACCCCGAAGGATCAATTGCAGAGGGGTATTTGTTTGACGAGTGCCTCACCTATTGTTCTAGGTACTTACAAGGATGCGAAACTAGGTTCACTCGAAGAGAGAAAATTTTGAGGACGTTGGTTTGAGTGCAAATACCACTCCCTACTTCTGCAACAAAGGCCGAGCTTTGAGTGCCTCGAGCATTGTAACATTAGACCACACATCTTGGGTGCAAGCACATAGATATGTCTTGTTTCAACATAGTGAAATACAACCTTTTGTGACGTAAGCCATCCACACTCTTGTAGTATCATCTTTTTCCTTCTTATCCTCTCTCTTGCTGCATTATTTAATTTAGTGTACAATTGCAGCAAGCACCTTGAGCACTTGTCCACAATTGGTCTTCGTAGTCAAAAGGCGATTGACACTATGCACCATGAGAAGTTCCATGAGTGGTTTGAACAACACGTAAGCATTAGATCGATGTATGGTCAAGAGTGATGATACATACTCAGATGTTAATCATTGTAACTAACAACGGTTTTATACATACTCAGGTGCAGGCATTAGTTGAAAGAGGTGTAGAAGTATCTAAAGAAATTCAAATTTTAGCACAGGGGCCTTTGAGGGTTGCTAAAAATACCATAGCTATGCTATTAGAGGTTTCACTTACCATACATCCTCTAGTGATGAGGGTAGATCTGTTCAAAGCAGTGGGGTTGCTACATCTGCCGAAAGTTCAAGTGGAAAACAAATATATTATGGCATTATTAGGGAAATAGTTGAGCTGGACTATCGCCATAGAGGAAATATGGTGCTCTTTCGGTGTGACTGGGTTGATAACCGTGTACCGAACAAATGGGTTAAAACTGATCAGTTCGGGGTTACAACTGTGAACTTCAACCATTTGTTCAGTAGTGGCAAAAAGTTGTCGGACGAACCTTTCATTTTTGCATCACAAGCCACACAGGTTTACTATGTTCCGGAGGCTGTTGATGAGGACTGGTGTGCTGTTGTACAGAACAAAAACCACAAGACACCTATGATATGGTTTCTATGGATGATGCTGTAAATTTTGATAATGAGATGCCATTACTTGATCTGCATAGAGATGTCAGTAGTGATATTGATTATGCAAATTTCTCTCATGTAAGACTTGATATGGATGGAATTTTTGTTAATGCATCAAAGCCAGTGAAGTAAGTATTATTTTGTTGAAATGGATGATGCTTTTAATTGCATTTTGTGTGGTGGCTGCTTTATTTTGCACTTGCATAAGTCAATCACGAGCTGCTAACTCACTTGTCTAACATTTTCAGGAAAAACAATGGAAAACGACGCAAGAGCTGAGGCATATGTAGCTCAAAGGGATAGGAATGTGTTGGAGGTAGAAAAAAGAAAGGAAGCGTTGAGACTTCAAACTTGTGCTACTGATTTAGTCAAAACGTGTCAGCCTAAGAAAAGGGGATCAAAGGTATCCGTTTGCTATCTTGTTCCTGCTTGCTATTGTTGCTATTGTTGCTATCTTGTTCCTGCTTGCTATTGTTGCTATTGTTGCTATCTTGTTCCTGCTTGCATAAGTACAACTGATTTGTTTTGTAGAGAAAAAGAAAGACTCCTCCTGATGCAACTGAGAGGAGGACTTCTGCAAGATTAATGGCACTAGATAAGGAGGTGCCTACGGATACTCCTGCTGAAGATGAGGCTGCGGATGTGCACTTGAATGCGAATGAAGGTACGTTTCTTCAAAATATGCATAGTGAGGAGAAGGATGTAAGGAAAATAAACCTAAACTGTGTTTGTTTGGTGTTGCAGATGAGGAGAAGGATAATGTAAGGAAAATTACTACCATGAAAAGCATATGGGGAAGGCAAAATAAGCCTAAACTGAAATTGGAAATCAATGAGATTGGTCAACCTATTGGTGCTTCTGCTACACGTTTTGCTAACTTTATTGGCACACAAGTAAGAACTAAGGGTTTTCCGGTTTCATATGATGATTGGAGGAAGGTGCCTCTGTCGCTAAAGCTTGGTTTATGGACTGAAGTGAAGGTATTAAGACCCTTTTGTGCTTGGTTTATTTTCCTTTTGCTTAAGACCCTTTTGTGCTTGGTTTATGGTTGTGACAATTTTTGGTTTGTATGTAGTTGTTTTGGGATGTAGACCAACGTGTTTTTGAGTGGTATATGAAAACAACACATCTCAAATGGAAGGAATTCAAAGCAGATTTGAAAAAGGATTACTTTGATGATGAGCTGGAGTATGATGAGCTGGAGTATGTTGAACTAATAAAATCATGTGATGACAGAGTCGATCCTGATCAATGGAAGCTGCTTGTTGAACATTGGTTCACTCCAGAAGCTAAGGTAAGACATCCACATATACTACTACAAGTAACAGAAATCTGATACTCTTATTGATCATTCAAATGACACACTGTGAATGACATTCCTTGGCCCCCACCCGCCACGCTGGCAACATGTGTAGCGCCCGATCCTAAGGCGCTACCCTGTAGAGTGTAGCGCCTGGTCGTGAGACGCTACCCGAAAGGGTTAGAGGCGTGAAATAGTTTCGCCGGAGATTCGTTTTGTGTTATAGTTTCGCCCCGAGGTTAACAGTGTCCATTTTGCCCCGCTCGTGGGTAGGGCTCGCCGTGCATGCCTAACATGACAGCAGTACGTCGGGTTCTTTCTTCCCCTGTAGCTGACAAAAAGATGAGGCGAGAGGTTATTCTAAGTGTAGCTTTTTTTTTTTTGCTATGGATCAGTTGTTTGCTGATCACATGTCACTCTCCACGTCTTAGAGAATGTTATCGCATAAAATGGATCCAGGGTGGAGAGCCCAAGCTGCATTTGATTGTTGGGAAGGCATATTTTTTCAGGCTACGTCGCACAAGGGGTGACGTACTTATCTGTATGTGAGAAAAGAGGTGTTCGTATCGGATATTTTGATACGATTAAAATGAGTGAACATACATACTCAAATATGTATAAATACATTTGTTTTAGAAAACAATACTAAAACATATTATAATTGTGAACTGAGGGAATATGATGCTACCATAACAACACATCCTAAAAACGATGCCTCTACAAATAAATAGTGAATTCCACTTTTTACCACATAATTATGCGGTTGTGACACATATTATCTCATTTAGTGAGAATTCTATCAAAATACCTTATATAAAAAAATTTCAAAACAGTTTTTACCCCATTTTAGCATTTTGAATATATTGCTAGCTAGGTAAGACCAACGTGCTAGGCCGTGTGACACAAAAAAATATATGTAAATTTAGGAGGGCATCGTCGGTGATCATCATATATCCGTCCTCTCCTTTCAATTTGCTCCATTCCTCATCGTCATCCTCACATTTCAAATCTCAAATCATCACCTTGCACCTTACCCAATAGACATGCATCGGAAAAATGGTCCAAAGTTTGTAAAATAGGTAATATATACGAATTCTGACTATATGGGATAATTAGTGTCGTAAATGTATAACTGGGAGATAAAAAGTGGAATTCACTCTATAAATTAATAAATGAGGCATTCTGTAATAACCTTATAATTCGGTCGACATACATGAGTGAATAGGTGATTTCACTGCCGTTGCACATGCATCTTGGAATCCTACCGTCGCTAGCTAGCTTCTCTTTGAATTATTTCTAGCTAACTATTCTTTGTTCATGATTGTTCACTTTTCGTACATCCACTAGGCTATAGGCTGCAAAATAAAACTCTTTTCTGTGTCGTGCTTGACGAGACTACGATTGAGCGACAAAATTGGATGCTGTAGTTTTTCACTGATAGAACACCCGGTGCATGGCATGATTCCAACTACTTGCTTCGTACCTCCTATAGAAAACTAGGTCACTTGCTAAAAACAAGTATCTCCGTTCTCAAGTTGAAATCAACAAAGTTAAAACGAACTACCGAGTGACTCAAAATCTTCCTGCGCACCACTGGACGCGGCTTGCCGCCCTCATGCCTCTCTACCGTGGGCTCACCACGGTGACGGTGGGCGACGGGCGTCGCACGGCGTTCTGGCTTGACGTCTGGTGTGGCACCTCGCCGTTCGCAGACAGGTGGCCTGCTTTGTTCTCTCACGCTCTCGACACCGAAGCCTCCGTGCACGCCGTCCTCCACACCGACGTGCGTCACTGCCACTACACCACGGTAGACACTTGCCAACACAATTGTGTAGGGAAAGACACACCTAGCCCAACATATGGTGTGTCGGCGTAGCTATGAAGCTTTGCCATCATGGTGTCTGTAGGCATAGAGTAAGAAACGCCGACAGACTATGTGTCAGCACTTAATTTGCCACTGAAGAAGTGTCGGCGTTCATGTAACGACGAAGAAAGTGTCGGCACATGCGGGGTGGCGACACTGAATCTGTCGGCATATCTCTATGCGTGGCGCTCCCGAAATTCGTGGCGCGACGAGGCAAAACTGTGGCGGGATATGTGGAAAAAAGCCCGCGCCGTGCTCCCTCTTTTCCTTCTCTCTCCCCAATCCCAATCCCCAGTCGCGCCGTGCTCCCTCTTTTCCCCAATCCGCCGTGAACCCTAGCTTTCTCTACGCCGCCGTCGCCGCCGTCTCTCTGCCACCGCGCCCTAAAATCTCTCGCCTCTCCCGTCTTTCCACCCCGCTCCTGCCGCCGCCGGTTCCCCTAGCCTCCAGCACCCGACCCCGTGCTCCCTCTGCCGTCGCCGGTGTCGCTGCTGCTCGAGCCTTCGCCAAATCGCCGACCACTACTGCTACTTCTTTGCCTAGGTCCCGCGAAGCTCCGCCACATCCGGGGAAAGGGTCAGCGAAGCTCGGCAGCACCACTTGCAACGGCGACGAGGTCTGCGTCTCCTCGGCCAACCACCGGCCGATTCCGTCCAGGAACTTGGACCCAATCTTGCAGGTACGCTTCCTTTTCTTTGTACATGGTCGTTTAGGTAGCTATAATAGTCATTGCGTAGAACATTTGGCGACTGCTAGTGGATTATTAGGACTGGATTACTCTAGTTACTATGGATCTGTGGTGCCCTTTCTAATTTTAACTTTGTACTGCTGCAGGTGGAACCAATAGTGAAGAGAGGTCGGCAGCTGGTAATTACAAGTGAACTTGTGATCATGGCATCCAAATATTGATCAGCTCCTGGAGTAGTAATAGAGGCCAAGCCTTGTTACTTTGGGGTAAGCCTTTTTTTGCTTATCTCAGATATTTCCATGTTTGTGATCTCTTGTGGCAGCATGTGTGAAATTTATTGTTGTGTCATGGGAATGGAATATGTTCTACTTTCTTGACATATGTGTGATTTTACATTCAGAAACTTGAATACTTCAATTTAATATTGAAGGTGCCCAATGGATAAAACGTGGTTGTCTCTGCCTAGGTACATTTTGTTTTATTTTTCGTCTCAATTAGTAGGTTCTGTAGTTATGCAATGATCTGTTCTGATATGAATTTAATTAAAACTTGTAGGCACACAAATGGGTATATACAGGGGGTAGGCAAGTTTATAGAGTTTGCTTTTGCTAATTCTGCGCATGGAAACAAAATCCTATGTCCTTGCGACATATGTGTGAACTCATCTTGGAGGGAAGAAAGTATAGTACGGGAGCATTTGATTTGTGATGGTTTTGTGGAAGGGTATGATAAATGGATATTTCATGGAGAGTCTAGCTCTACTTCTGTTAATCCTGAGGGTGTGGAAGTAGAGAGTTCAGTTGAACATGACGAGTTTTTGATTTGATTCGTGACATAGCATGTGGATTAGATGATGGGGGGGGGGGGGGGGGGACTTTGAAATGAACAACGAGGACAATGAGATGGAAGTTAATGATGAAACCAAAGTTTACTTGAAGCTAGTCGATGATAACAGTGTGGATATATACCCTGGGTGCAAACAATTTTCAAAACTGCGCTATGTTGTTAGGCTACTACATCTGAAACTTCTTGGGCGGTGGAGTGACAAAAGTTTTGACATGCTGCTGGAGTTACAAAGAGATCTTTTACCTGAAGGGCATCTGGTACCTAAAAATTTCAATGAAGCTAAGAAAATAGTTAAATCATTGGGCTTGGGTATGTTAAGATTCATGCATGCGAAAATGATTGCATATTGTTCCGAAAAGAATATGATAAGGAAAATCAGTGTCCAAAGTGTAAAACTTCAAGGTGGAAATCTGAAAAGAAGAGTCCAGATGGGAAAAGGGTACATAGAGTTCCTAGAAAGGTTCTTCGTTATTTTCCAGTTAAAAGAAGATTTCAAAGACTTTTTATGTCCCCTAAAAGTGCTACTGATATGAGGTGGCACGATGAACAACGTACCAAGGATGGTTTGCTTAGGCATCCAGCAGATGCTGAATTCTGGAAGGATTTCGATTCCAAACATCCATTAATTGGTAACGATAGTCGCAATATTAGAATGGCTGTTGGTACTGATGGCTTCAACCCATTTAGGTCATTGAACAGTACCTACAGTGTCTGGCCTGTACTTTTGATTCCATACAACCTTCCTCCTTGGGTATGCATGAAGCAGCCTAACTTTATTCTGAGTTTGCTCATTCCTGGTCCTAAGTCACCTTGTAGTGATATGGATGTCTATCTTGAGCCATTGATAGATGATCTAATAGACATGTACAAAGATGGTGTGAGAACGTACGATTCTTCCAAGTCTGAGTTTTTTGACCTGCGTGCTGCCATCCTTTGCACCATACATGATCTTCCTGGTTTAGGCTACACTCATGGAGTTGCTACCCAGGGTGAAGTAGCTTGTCCTGAATGCCACTCATTAACTTGTTCTCTCCAACTGAAAAAAGGTGGCAAGCGCTGCTTTATGGGTCACCGTAGGTTTTTACCACCTGACCATAGGTATAGAACAGATCTCAAGTTATTTGACGGTGTGACTGAGCATAGGGCAGCGCCTAAACCACTTACTGGAAAAGAAATCATGGATCTAACAGCCGATCTTCAGACACCGTTTGGAAAGGATCCAACCGGCAAGAAGAAAGCAAAGAGAAAGCGCAAAGAGGGTGAACCAGCACCTCTTTATAAAAGGCAATCTGTGTGGTTTAGGTTGCCCTATTGGAAAGATCTGATGTTGCGTCATAATTTTGATGCTATGCATGTAGAGAAAAACGTGTATGACAACATAATGAATACTCTTATGGGCCTTGATGGGAAATCAAAAGATAATGTAAATTCTCGTTTGGACATCCAACAACTTGGTATAATGGCGGATCTTCATCCTGATGAAATAGAAGGTAGACTTTATATACCTCCTGCAGAATATTGTTTGGAATCCAATGAAAAGAAACAAGTTTGCCAAGTAGTGAAAGGAGCTAGATTTCCATATGGCTATGCAGCTGATATACGCGGCAATGTCAATGTCCAAGAGAAGAAGATTGTTGGACTTAAAAGTCATGACAATCACATTATATTGCAAGACCTTCTTCTCTAGCAATTCGAAAAGTGTTGCCAACACGAGTATGTGCAGCATTGACTCGCGTAAGCTATTTCTTCAAGAAGATTTGCTCACCTACAATTCGTGTAAGTGATATGGATGCTCTGGAGGTTGAAATAGCTGAGACCCTTAGCATCCTTGAAACTATATTCGTACCTAGTTTTTTTGATGTGATGGTCCACTTGATGGTGCATCTTCCTGCCCAAGTGAGAATTGGTGGTCCAGTACATTTCCGGAGCATGTGGTCAGTAGAAAGGTGATATGCGATAGCTAATACAGGGCAAGTTCTTTTTGTACAAATGAATTGAGCTTTCTGTTCCTAAAAACTATTCCTAAATATGTAGGTGCTTGGGCAATTTCAAAGGCTTTGTTCGCACTAGAAGCCACCCCGAAGGATCAATTGCAGAGGGGTATTTGTTTGACGAGTGCCTCACCTATTGTTCTAGGTACTTACAAGGATGCGAAACTAGGTTCACTCGAAGAGAGAAAAATTTTGAGGACGTTGGTTTGAGTGCAAATACCACTCCCTACTTCTGCAACAAAGGCCGAGCTTTGAGTGCCTCGAGCATTGTAACATTAGACCACACATCTTGGGTGCAAGCACATAGATATGTCTTGTTTCAACATAGTGAAATACAACCTTTTGTGACGTAAGCCATCCACACTCTTGTAGTATCATCTTTTTCCTTCTTATCCTCTCTCTTGCTGCATTATTTAATTTAGTGTACAATTGCAGCAAGCACCTTGAGCACTTGTCCACAATTGGTCTTCGTAGTCAAAAGGCGATTGACACTATGCACCATGAGAAGTTCCATGAGTGGTTTGAACAACACGTAAGCATTAGATCGATGTATGGTCAAGAGTGATGATACATACTCAGATGTTAATCATTGTAACTAACAACGGTTTTATACATACTCAGGTGCAGGCATTAGTTGAAAGAGGTGTAGAAGTATCTAAAGAAATTCAAATTTTAGCACAGGGGCCTTTGAGGGTTGCTAGAAAATACCATAGCTATGCTATTAGAGGTTTCACTTACCATACATCCTCTAGTGATGAGGGTAGATCTGTTCAAAGCAGTGGGGTTGCTACATCTGCCGAAAGTTCAAGTGGAAAACAAATATATTATGGCATTATTAGGGAAATAGTTGAGCTGGACTATCGCCATAGAGGAAATATGGTGCTCTTTCGGTGTGACTGGGTTGATAACCGTGTACCGAACAAATGGGTTAAAACTGATCAGTTCGGGGTTACAACTGTGAACTTCAACCATTTGTTCAGTAGTGGCAAAAAGTTGTCGGACGAACCTTTCATTTTTGCATCACAAGCCACACAGGTTTACTATGTTCCGGAGGCTGTTGATGAGGACTGGTGTGCTGTTGTACAGAACAAAAAACCACAAGACACCTATGATATGGTTTCTATGGATGATGCTGTAAATTTTGATAATGAGATGCCATTACTTGATCTGCATAGAGATGTCAGTAGTGATATTGATTATGCAAATTTCTCTCATGTAAGACTTGATATGGATGGAATTTTTGTTAATGCATCAAAGCCAGTGAAGTAAGTATTATTTTGTTGAAATGGATGATGCTTTTAATTGCATTTTGTGTGGTGGCTGCTTTATTTTGCACTTGCATAAGTCAATCACGAGCTGCTAACTCACTTGTCTAACATTTTCAGGAAAAACAATGGAAAACGACGCAAGAGCTGAGGCATATGTAGCTCAAAGGGATAGGAATGTGTTGGAGGTAGAAAAAAGAAAGGAAGCGTTGAGACTTCAAACTTGTGCTACTGATTTAGTCAAAACGTGTCAGCCTAAGAAAAGGGGATCAAAGGTATCCGTTTGCTATCTTGTTCCTGCTTGCTATTGTTGCTATTGTTGCTATCTTGTTCCTGCTTGCTATTGTTGCTATTGTTGCTATCTTGTTCCTGCTTGCATAAGTACAACTGATTTGTTTTGTAGAGAAAAAGAAAGACTCCTCCTGATGCAACTGAGAGGAGGACTTCTGCAAGATTAATGGCACTAGATAAGGAGGTGCCTACGGATACTCCTGCTGAAGATGAGGCTGCGGATGTGCACTTGAATGCGAATGAAGGTACGTTTCTTCAAAATATGCATAGTGAGGAGAAGGATGTAAGGAAAATAAACCTAAACTGTGTTTGTTTGGTGTTGCAGATGAGGAGAAGGATAATGTAAGGAAAATTACTACCATGAAAAGCATATGGGGAAGGCAAAATAAGCCTAAACTGAAATTGGAAATCAATGAGATTGGTCAACCTATTGGTGCTTCTGCTACACGTTTTGCTAACTTTATTGGCACACAAGTAAGAACTAAGGGTTTTCCGGTTTCATATGATGATTGGAGGAAGGTGCCTCTGTCGCTAAAGCTTGGTTTATGGACTGAAGTGAAGGTATTAAGACCCTTTTGTGCTTGGTTTATTTTCCTTTTGCTTAAGACCCTTTTGTGCTTGGTTTATGGTTGTGACAATTTTTGGTTTGTATGTAGTTGTTTTGGGATGTAGACCAACGTGTTTTTGAGTGGTATATGAAAACAACACATCTCAAATGGAAGGAATTCAAAGCAGATTTGAAAAAGGATTACTTTGATGATGAGCTGGAGTATGATGAGCTGGAGTATGCTGAACTAATAAAATCATGTGATGACAGAGTCGATCCTGATCAATGGAAGCTGCTTGTTGAACATTGGTTCACTCCAGAAGCTAAGGTAAGACATCCACATATACTACTACAAGTAACAGAAATCTGATACTCTTATTGATCATTCAAATGACACACTGTGAATGACATTCATTGGTAGGCTCGATCAGTAAGAGGCAAAGCTAATCGTGCAAAGCATAAGCAAGCTCATACTGCTGGCTGTAAGAGTTTTGCTCGTGTTGATGAAGAAATGGTATGCATTTTTTTGTCCTGTTTATGTTTTGTTGACCTGCAATTATGCTCATGTTGATGAAGAAATGGTATGCATCATTTATTCATTTATTAAATTGATTCATACAGACTGAGGAGAAAGGGAGGCGCCCACGAAGGGATGAATTGTTCATCAAGACACATACATATAAAACTGGAGTTCCACATAAAGAATCTGCAGTCATAATTGTAAGTACATATACTATTTACCCCACTGAACAAACTCTTTCATTCTTCTTATAAAACTAATTACTGTCTTCTTTCTCTTCCTCCAATTTGCAGCAACAACTTCGAGACAAGGCTGAAAAATTCCAGAATTATTGGAGAAAAGTATGAAGGAAGGAGATCTGTTCTCACATGTTTGTGGAGCAAAAAAACATGGATATGTTCGAACTAAAGGTTTGGGGGCAACTCCAACTGGCCTTGAACTTCCAGGAGTTCGGACATACAAGTCTACAAAGCTTCAAATAGAAACAGAAGCTCGCCGCCTTGCTGACCAGAAGGTGGATGACATGTCACAAGAAATGGAGAACATGAAAAGACAAATGGCTGAGATGAAACAGATGATTTTGGGACACATCAGGTAATACTATTTATGGAGCAAATAACAAATTAGAACACAAGCTCTCCACATGTAGTTGATTTGGCTTCTGAAATGCTTGCTTCCTAATGTAGAACACAAGCTCTCCACAAGATAACAATTTGTATGATGAGGTGGAGTCAAATGGGAGCATGCATAGTATGCAGAATATACATGGTGTCACCGACATAAGAAGAATAACTCCCACTTTACGACAACAAAATCAGGAGCAGCAAATGGTAAATTCATTTGCCACATGCTTAGTTTTGTTCTTTTTGTCACTATTTTATCCACTCAAATGGTGGCTCTTTATGTAGAACATAAGGGCCCAGGAGGGTGCTCGTATAACTACTGGCCGACAAGTTGATGATGAGGAACAGTCAAGTGCTCCCGTGAGAAGAGAGTCTCCTGTTCCACAGAGACAGAATAACAAACTAGGGGTAAATATTTGTTTGCTACATACACAACATGTGAACTTCCTCCTGCTATTTTTTACTTGTGTTCTCACTTCGGAATTGCATTTTCTGCCTTAGTGTGGAAGAGAGGTCGTGCTATATAGCATGACTAGACCATTCAATGTCCCTGTTGCAAAAGGTTATTTCCAAACATTAGATGCACATGCTCTGGTCGGTGGTGTGCCTCTTGGTCCTCAGTACTCTGAAGTTGTCATTAGTTCAGTGTACAAATTAGATACTGTGTTACCTCGACCATATGAGGATGTTGTGACCATGCGTTCTGCTCGTGGAAGATCCATTGCATGGCCTACTGCTATGGTGAGCATATGGGCACATAATTTGACCATTTTATTGTTAGGAGCTTATATCACTTATTGACTAATGCTATTGTTGTAGATGAAGGATTTCAAGAATAAAAAGATTGTGGTAGCAGATGCAGGTACTGATTTCAACAATTTATTTTGGTTGCTGTCTACTTTCATGGCTGTTGAGAATGTGGAGATGACTTGCAACACAACTCATCTTTGCAGGTGCTTAGAAATTTGAAGTTGCAAGCACACCGGTTGAGCAAGACATACATGGCTTGTTCAAGTGGACACATGGACATGCAATTTCAACCGTAGTAGTATAACAAAACTTTGAACTGTGATGCAGAAGCTTATTATGTACCTGAGATGAGTTTTGGCTGAAATACTTTGTGTGTGCAACTACTTTGTATACCACTATGGTATTTTGTGAACTGAATGCATTGTTGTCCTGATATTATTGTGTATTGTTGTGATGTGAAATATTGGCAAAAGCAACAGCAACTTGTCTGTTGGATTGATTGTGAATTGAATTTATTGTTTGTGTTGATCTGCTTGATTATTAGAGTAAAGCAACAGCAACTTGTCTGTTGGCAAAAGGACCAGCTACATGCTATCTGTCGGTGTAGGTATCCTGTCCCTCCAACATGCTATCTGTCGACGTAGCTACCCTGGTCACCAACATGCAATCTGTCGGCGTAGGGGGGCAGCAACTGCAACACATTATCTGTCGCCGTAGGTCTACTGGTCACCGACATCTCGTCTGTCGGCGTAGGTATGACAAACGGCGACATAACATCTGTCGGCATGTTAATTATGTGTCGGCGTATCTTTCACCGACTGCTTTTGCCCCGACTCTTTATCTTCTGTCGGCGTAGCGCTTTGCAACTGATTATCTGTCGGCATAGGGGGTCTACGCCGACAGATTAATCTGTCGGCAAGTACCTACCGTGGTGTAGTGAACACACAATCATGCTGGCTCCCGTCAGCTCCCCCAACTCCTGGACGCCGTCGCCGAGATCGAGCTGTCTAGCGCGACGGACCGGCGTGCGTTGACCCGCTGCCAAAAAAAACCTCTGGTGCCCTTGACGCCTCGGCGCTGTACAAGCTCCGGATGTGGGGCGGCGTGGACGACGCCGCGTTCCAGTTTGTCTGGGAGAACTTTGCCCCGTCGAAAGTTCGTTTCTTCGCTTGGCTTCTGACCAAGAGGAGGGTCCTGTCTCGCGAAGCCTTGCTCAGCAAACACATGCTCACCGCTGCAGAGACGGGGTGTCCACTCTGCCATGCCCCTCTCGAGACGACGGAGCACATCTTCTTCGAGTGCGCCTTCGCTGCCCGCTTCTGGAGTGCGCTCGGCTACCGGTTCCCGGCTGGCGCGAGCGTGCATCACCTCTACATCTACGACTCTCCTGCCACGATCAAGACGGAGGTGGCGTCCACCTTTACCCTGCTTTGCTGCTGGAATCTATGGAAACACAGGAACGCGGTGGCCTTCCATGATCAGCGCCCGTGCCTGCCCCTCCTCTTCCGGCTTTGCCGGGAGGATGCCCATCTCTGGCGCACAAGGTTCCCTACCCAGCTTGAAGATGCTGCCAATGCTTGGCTGCGATGTCTTGATGTTAATGTGTAACCTCGCCCTAATCCCCTGCTGCACCCTGTAAACCACCCCTGTAAACAGTGCAAACTCTCGGCCTTTTGGGTCATACCATACATATATTGAAAAAATTCAGGTGGGGCTTTGTCCCCCCGGTGAAAACTTCAAAAAAAAAAACTTCTTGCCAGCTAATTTGTACTAGCTAGCTTGGACGATTGTAGATTGTAATATTGTATTTGCCAAAAGTTTTGAGCGGACTCCGTTATCATGCTAGGGCAAGGTCTGACGAGTATACGTCTCAAAAGGGTTGATATTAGAGGTGATGACAACACTATTTCCTTCAAGTGTTCGGCTCTACAACAGGGTTTTGCGATTGTCGATCGAGTACACACTGTTTCTCTCTACTCTTTTGCAAAACACACTGTCAGCCGTCCGAAACACTCTAAATTATATCGCACAATGTTCACAGAGGGGAATTATGTGAAGAAAATTGTACCAGATCAGTACGATGACGATGCAAGGGCAGACAGCAACATGTGGCAAGAGTGCAGCAGATAGGATGGAATCTTGAAGCTGACCAAGGGAGACGTAGGGTGATGGTCCATGAAACATCAACACAGGCTGCCTAGCCATATCATGGGATCATGGATAAGAATTTTTTTTGTGCATGTCTGTACTCGACTGTGTGGAACTGTGGATAGATATATATTTATATGCAGCGACAGCTAGCAGTGCTATCCTGAATTTCAGATAAGAAAGATATTGAAGATAGTGATGTAATTTATCGCAGGGATGGAGTTATGGTAATGAGTTCGATACGGACATCGACTGACTTCTGACTGCTGTTCCTTCATAAAAATGCCAATTTTGCTCCACTTATTCCTATGTCCTGTACAGTTTGATTACATACAACTAGTCAGCAACCCGTGCACCTACACGGGCTAGTTGTCAAACTTACTTTACCTTTGTTTTTAAAAATTATAACTCGGATTTTTTTAAAATATACATGTGATTTAGGTAAAGTTTTTAATAATATATGAGAATATTTTTACTAAGATTCATAAGATTGTAAGCTAATTTGGTTGTTTTTTTTTCACCTAAGAGACTGAAAAGAGCTATCAACCTTAATGATGTAGTGATTGTATTTAGAAGATATTCTCGCCTTATAGATCAGCATGGTAAAAAATTCTGGCCCACATACATACATAATTAATATAGCAGTAAAAAATATATTATTTATTTATTTATTTATTTATTTATTCTTACAAAGTGGCAGAAACACCCATGAAAAGGATCTTCCATTGAAAATATATGGAACTTATAAGCAGGCACGTGCGCAGATATTATGGCAGTAAACAAAGTTGGACTACAATGGCGGCAGGAACTATGTTCAAACTTACTCTAAAAATCCAAGTAAATATAATATATTTTGGAAAAAATTAAATACAATATATTGAGACTCAAGTATATTTTGCTTGCAGACAATCATCTAAAAAAGCAACTATACCGAAAAATATTGCATTGATCTATGGTTCAAAGTTATAAATTTAGGCCGACTAATTTTAATTTCTAATGAAAGAGGTGATCCTAAATCATTTATTTTACCCTTCTCACTGGAAAACTAAATGCCAATGCCTATCAAATAACTTGCGAATTAGCCCAAAATCGCCAAAAAATTGCTACCCTGGTGCCTTGTCTCTGCTCTGTTTTTCTTGCTATCTGCTCCATGTCAATGTATTCCCCAGATCGTTATGCAAATCGCTACTAATGAACACAAAATACAGTCTGCTCTGAGGCATACGGTTAACATGAACTTAAAATATCAGTGGCATTATTTGTCCTACGTACAGTTAAAATTTTGTACACCAAGGCCAGAAACACATTACAGGGCCATGGAACTGCATGAAAAAATCCATCTTATAGTCATGTACCTCATATAAGACTATAATGTTAAGCACAGTAAGCTAATATGTGAATATAAGTTTCTCCTAGAAATGCAGCTTCTAGGAAGTGTACAGAGCTAAAGAGCAACGATACTCAACATTCTAAGAACGATGAGAAGACATGCTCAGAGTTTCTCCGAAGCTAAAAACAGTACACAAAACAGAATAGACTCACCATGGTATGCAACAAAAAATAATTATTTGGAGTGCAGAATTTGCATAGAAAAGGGAGGGTTAGAGGAAAACAAACTATATAACCCTGTGTGTATTAAAGCAATTTAAATGATCCAAGTATGATTTACTGTCGATTGGAACAAACATGAATTTCCATTAACAAATCTCGGGTTCTACATGAATCGAAATTATTTGGAGCATGGTATATATAAATATAACATGACCCATGTATGTTATACGAAAACATTCAGAGAAAAAGGCAACCACGTTTATTACCTGTTAAAGAATAGTCACTCTGGGGTCCATAGTTTAATTGCAGGAAAACTTCACATGAATTTCTCTCATGCGTCAAACAACTGTGAGATAGATTCACTAATTCACAGGTGAAAAGATTCGGTAATGCAACACTGTTGGATCTTTAAATCTGGAGACATTAGAAGTCAAGAGAAGAAAGGGGTTGGTGATAGGCAAGATTGAGCCGTCAGAAAACTGAAACTCAGCAGTTGCCACCACGGCTGCCGGCTACTCAGCACCGGCATGTGGTACGTCTATTAGAATCCATGCTGCACTCCCTTCCGTTCATAAGCTACCATAAGTAGCTGATATAATCGTGCTCCAGGTAGCAACATGTCTGGTTGCACAAATCCAGAATTAAAGGTGTACAATCATGATAAGTAGAACGTAAGAATAGAAAGTGGTTGTTTTGCTGATTGAAATTCTGAACCCAAGACATATGTACAGAGCAAACATAAAACTGGCCATCAAATAATCTTTAAAGTTAAACAAAAAAAAGAAGAACGAAAACAAAAGAAAATAAGTGTTTAAAGTTACTACTTCCTCCAAATACCATGCTGCAGGGCTGCAAGCTTACACTGTCCGAGAATTTCCAAAATAGATTGTACGATAGAGTAGTGACCAAGAATTCCCTGCCAAGAAGTTAATTAGAGCAGCGTGCAAAATAACACAAAGCATAGATGAACTTTCAGAAATATAAATGTCAGTATTACTGCAGTCCTTGGATTGCAACTCCCATCCCACTTACGTTCAGATTGCATTCCCATCGGTGAGCAATCGCAGCAAGTACATGTCTACTCAGCTCAAAGCAAAGCAAGTAGATGACAGCAACTGAGTTACTATTAGTCCAATTTTCAGTGCAGAAGAACATCAATAAATATGACTATCAGGACATGAGGAGTTGGCGATTAGTAGAAAAAGTTCAAAGGATGAATACCTGATGAGAGAAAATACGGATGTTCACCATGATCATTGATTCATTGGCCGCCGCTATACGCAGGTGATGCTACCGCCGGCTTTGCTACAATGCTTAATGAAGGGACCGCGAGAGGATGGCTGGGAGGATTCCTATCTGCTTTGAAGTGTCAGCGGGAGATGAGTCTTCGTCTGCATCAATAATGGTTTTAAGAACTGATTAGTCTAAAAGAAGAACGTAGACTGCAGTAGGTCACAAATTCGAAACTGGGTAGATTCAAAGGTTCAGAAAAGACTGATCCGAGATTGTGTAAATTTACCTGCCTGCACCATGAGAATAGGAGTGACTGCGACAAACTTCAGCAGTGCAGGTGCGATGAACCGCGGCGCAACTACGCAATTCTTCTGCCGCTCTCGACTCCCCAGATCTGAAATTTCTATCGATGCACCTTGTATCCATCGGCTATTGCAGACATCGAAGCTCGGAGAGAGAAATAAAAGGACCAACCTAGCCGCATCAACAATTATTGATTGCAACATGGTTATTAATCTTCAAAAGGAAGGCGATTAGGGAAAGTCTGGTCCTCTGTTTTACAGGATCAGCGGGCTGCGAGGTTTTGATGCAAGGATATATTTTTCGGCAACCGGTAGAAGATTTTGCTAAAAGACGTGCGCGTGGGACAGCGGGCGAGGACTCCTTAACTAATTTCATCTGACGGCTGTAGAGGCTTAATAGCTTGATCGGATGGATAATTAGCATTAGTTTCTGAGGATTAACGTGGAGCCTCCTACGGTGCCTCCAATTAGTAAATATAAGATAGGAGCAGTTGGGGGTTACTGTTCAGTTGGATACCAAACAATGCTATAGTACAAATCTGCAAGGAAAAAATGATTATGTGCAATATGGAACTTACATATAGTTATATTGTGGCAACATTCATGGAGCAAGACAACGATAATAAGCAACAAATACCTCAATTCTATATATCCCAACGACCGCAGAACTGGCCGCCATTCATCTGCTGCTGACAGCGATGTGATCATATTCAAAATTAGTGCGGCACAGACAAAACCTTCTCCATGAATTTTATGCAGGGGCAGCTCTCTTGCGGATAATGCAAGTTGGCTAATAATTTTTTAGCAGCGTGACAGCTCAGGCTGCAGGTGGGGCCCACTACCCAGGCCCACGTAAAACGGTACGTGGATACCCACGGGTAAGAAGAAAAAGTTTGTTGGATTCGTGGGACTCCCAGCGTAGCGCACGTCGAGCCCAACTCTTCCCCACATCGAACCAACCTCCCGTTCCCCACATTGAACCAAAGGCGACACGCCCGATCGCCGCCGGCCAGCTTCCATGGCCCGACCGTCGCCGCCTCCTCATGCTCCGGCGGACGGAGGTCTTCCCTCCATCCGCTCGCCCCCCCCCCCCCCCCCCCCCCCTCCCCTCTCCCTCAGGTCCATCCCTAGTTTGAACCCAAGAAACCTTACCAGTCTTGCTTGCCGGCGGTGAAAATGAAGACGCCGACGAGGATGAGGGAAGAAATACGCGGTCTGGCGAGGTGTGGAAGCAGCGGTTGTCGTACGGCGATCAAACCTGCTTCCCTCTGCGAAGGGCCTTTCTTTTACTTTTATGTTGAGTCAGTTTTCCTACTTCTTTCTATCTTAGAAGCAAACACTAGTGTCAACTTTGGTGCAACAATTTTTATATGCTTGTATATTGCACTTATTATATTGCTTTGTGTTGACAAATATCCATGAGATATATATGCTGAAAGTTGAAAGTAATTGCTGAAGCTTAAATCTTTCTTTGTGTTGGTTAAATACCTTTTACTCAGAACCTATTGCTTTATGAGTTAACTCTTATGCAAAACTCTTCGATGTTTGTCTCGAAAGTACTATTCATGAAAAGGTTTTGCTTATATGATTCAGTTGTTTGCTCATTATCTACTTGCTAGCAAACTATAGACCATTGACCTGGATCACTTCATTCATAACATGTGCTTTACAATACTATTTGATCAAGATTATGATTGTAGCATGTCACCTCAGAAATTATTTTATTTTTATCGTTTTACCTACTCGAGTATGAGTAGAACTAAGCTTGGGATGCTTGATACGTCTCAAACGTATCTATAATTTCTGATGTTCCATGTTGATATTATACCATTTGTTACATGTTTTATATACACTTCATAGCATTTTTATGCATTTTCTGGGACTAACCTATTAACAAGATGCCACAGTGACAGTTCCTGTTTTCTACTGTTTTTGTATTCCAGAAAAGCTAGTCTGAAAATATTCTCGGAATTGGACGAAATTTGGACAGAACCTCCTATTTTTCCAACACGAATACGGAGTCCAGAGGAGTGACGGAGGGGAGCCACGTAGCAACCACACCATGGGGCCACGCGGGCCCCCCTGCCGCGCCGTGGGGTGGTGTGGGGTCCACGTGGGTCGCCAGCCGCCGCCATTTCTCCTATTTATTCCTCCCGACGCGAAAACCCTAAATACCCGAGCCATTATCCACGAAAAGTTCCAGAGACGCCGCCGCCGTCAACCCTAGCTCGGGAGGGTTCAGAAGCTCTTCCCGGCACCCTGCCGGAGAGGGGAATCATCACCGGAGGGCTCTACATCACCATGCCTGCCTCCGGAGTGATGCGTGACTAGTTCATCCTTGGACTACGGGTCCATGGCAGTAGCTAGATGGTTGTCTCTCCACTTTATGCTATCATGTTTAGATCTTGTGAGCTGCCTATCATGATCAAGATCATATTATTGTAATGCTACATGTTGTGTTTTCTGGGATCCGATGAATATTGAATACTATGTCAATTTGATTATCAATCTATCTTATATGTTATTTATGATCTTGCATGTTTTCCGTTACTAGTAGATGTTTTGGCCAAGTAGATGGTTGTAACTCCAAGAGTGAGTATTTATGCTAGATATTGGGTTCATGCCTCCGGTAATCTGGGAGAGTGGCAATAACTTCTAAGATTGTGGATGTGCTGTTGCCACTAGGGATAAAATAACCGATGCTTAGCTTAAGCGTGCGCCGTTAGGTCTAATGCATTTGTTTACATTACGCACATTACTTAATGCAATTATCCGTTGCTTGCAACTTAATACCTACGGGGAACTCGGTATGACAACCTGTCGGTGGATTATTAGTCATAGACACTGTTGGATAACGGTCTATATATTTTGTCGTAATGCCCACATGAATATCATAGTAATCATCATGTCATATATATGCATTGTCATGCGCTCAATATTTTGTCAATTGCCCAGCTGTAATTTGTTCACCCAGCATGTTAGTTATCTTTTATGGAGAGACACCACTAGTGAACTGTGGACCCCGGCCCATTCTTTTACACTGATAATACAACCAACTGTAAACATTGTTCCTTTTCATTCTCTGCAATTTAGTACTGTTTTCCACACCATACGTTTAATCCTTTGTTTTCAGCAAGCCGGTGAGATTGACAAACTCACTGTTTCGTTGGGTCAAACTAGTTTGATTGTGTTGTGTGCAGATTTCACGTTGGTGATCGAGTAAACGGCGCCACCAACAACCTTCAGAAGTGATTTCTTGCTCCTACTGGTTCGATTAAACCTTGGTTTCATACTGAATGAAACTGCTGCTACACTGCTTCATACCTTCCTCTTGGGTCTCCCAACGAACGTGTGATCCACGCTATCAAGGGCATGCAGGCAGCCATCGAGGCTTCCCTCCATGGAGGCATGCAAGTTCTTCAATGCCATCGAGGCTAGATCAAACCCCACCACAAGCTGCCGGCGAAACCAGAAGCCTGAGCCGAGGCTATGGATATCCCTCAAGACCACCGTCGACACTTCCGGTGCGAGATCATTGAGGCATGCAAGTTCCTTGATGACGGTGGTGCTGGGATATGCATCTTCCTAACGTCGCCGGATAGCCGGAAGCGACGCTAGATCTAGGGTTTAGTGTTTAGTTTAAACTTAATGTCGCGTGTCAAATTTTGTTTAGTTTTTGAAATGTAAGATTGTTAAATTATGTTTAAGTGTTCGCCGTATTTGTTGTTATTTAGTTGTAAATTGTCAAAAATGATCAAAAAAAATTGGGACGGGCGTTTGGGGGCGCCGCTGGGTAGCACCCCCATTGTGACACTTGCATGTCCAGCACCCAAATAAGGCACAATTGGGGGTGTAGGACAAAAATTTGACGGGTACCGCTGGAGATGCTCAGAGTCGTTAATGTGTGTTTTTTCTAATTCAGCCATACTTAACCAGCCTAAATATTGTTAGGAAGGCCGTGAGGCCACTTAGGCTCTACGCAGGCAACAAGAAACTCAGGGTTTCCCACAGGCCACATGGGGACGTGCCCTGCCAATTACTAGCTAATCGCCTAATCCACGCAGGATATGAGCACCGTGATGCCTTGTTGCATTGTCCTACTTCGAGTTTTCTTTCTGCTCAAGAGAGTTCCAGGTGCGTTCCAAGCGAGAGAGAAAAAATCAACTTTTAGTTTTTTTCCAATACGATCTTTCTTAAGTTTTTTTAACAATGTACCTACTTTAACATAAATTCAATTTTCATCCCGAGCTCACCTACCCCTGGCTAAATAAATAATTAAAAATAGTAAATATTTCAAAAAAATGTGAAAAAATTGGTGAATAACATATACAAGTTTTATACACGTGTGCCAAGTTTCATGCTAAATTGACATTCATAGTGGTCTGCATAAACAAACAACATCAGTGTTCAAAATAAGATTTCAAAATATATTTATTAGATTACTACTCCCTCCGACCCGAATTACTGTTCGTGGTGGCTTTTTTGCAAAAACCCCCTACTCTTTTTCACCTGAAGTCAAACGTCCTCCCACCAGCCTCTCCCCGTACCGCGCCGCCTCCCGGCCGCCTGCTCCGCCCCTCCCGCGCCGCCTGCTCCGCCTTCCTCCTCGCCCCCACATTTCTTTCACGAACCAGAACCCAAGGACGAGGGAGATCAATTCCTTTTTCCCCCAAGATCCTAACTTTGACCTCCGGCGGTCGGGCCGTGGAGGAGCACGGGGACGGCGACCTCTTCGCAGAGGCTCACGGGTCAACGCCCTCCTCGCCGCCCCCGTCGTCTCCGGCGACACGGAGCAGCGTTCCCTCGACGGCCTCGTCACCTGCTTCTTCCTCGCCGAGGCCGACCCGCTCGTGGCCGCACGCATCGTGGAAGAGGGAGGAGCTACCGATTTCAAGGTCCAGGCCTCACCGTCCTCCCGCCTCTGCCCCTCTGCTCTAGCCGTCGGCCTTTGCCCCTCTGCATCCAATGGTGAGTTTTGCCCAAGCTGTCGATTTGGTTGTGCTAGAGCTAGCGTTGCGGCATTCCGTAAACCATAGGCATAGGCATGCGTCCAACTCAAGTGGCATCTTTTGGAGTAAGTTCTAGTGATTCCTCGAGTAAACCAGCTGTTCCCATGATTGCTCAAGTATTTTGAACAATCTTTTAACATCTCTAGGCATCCTATGAAGCAAGTAGCGACTCATCATTGCATTCCATACTGTAACTCTGTGATTTTGAATTATATTGCAGAAAAACCAATTTAGCATCCTCAATCTTACTCCCATACATATCTATTAACATGACTTGTATGAAGGTACTCGTCCATAAGAATAGGATATGTCTGGTGGTATTGGAAATCATCTCTGCTAGAGATGCCACATATTTTGACAGTGATGCTAACTGAAAAAACTGGAGCTAGTTATTTGTCTTTTCAACATAATATACTCATGAATATTTGTATTTACAACATAATATACTCCCTGTCACTACCATGCTTATAATTTACAATTGTTTGCTCTAGTATCACATGCCAGCTAATTTAGGATGGCTAGCTGTTTGTTTTGTGCCTTCCTTGGCTTCTTGTATTGCCCTTCATCTTCTCCTCCTCTTCTCCTCTTGATCCTCTTCTTCTCCTCAGGCTTTTCTTCTTCTACTCTTGGTTGTTTTCCCTTCCTCTTCTCATGCTTAGGCTTCTCTTCTTCTATTCTTGGTTGTATTGAAGCTTCAAATTCGCCTATTTGTGTTTCCCGGATGAGATCAAGTTTCTGTAAATAGCAAACATAAAATTCTGTTAGTAAGATGCATCAGTTTGGACCTATCTTAAAACAGATCAAGTACAAGCAATAAGACATTGACATACACTCTTGACTCAACGCCATGGACGGACAATGCTTGATGGGTCCTCCAACCATGTGCCATATTCTATTGCTGGGATAAATGTGTCATCATCCACGATTACTTGGGACCTTCCTTTTCTCTTTGATGCTTTCTTTGCTTGTTTATCCTTCATCTTCTCCTCCTCTTTCTCCACTTGTTGTTTTTCATAGTCGGCTATTAGCTTTAAGGTTTCTTCATATAGTTCTCTCTCAACCTCTAGTGTGTTAGGCAGCTTTCCCTCTTTTATTAGCTTGTCCTTACCCATGTGGGGTGGCTTATATGTGTTTCCACCTTGGTCTTTCATAATCTCCACCAGGACAGACTGCAAGGTGACATACACTTTGCCAAGTGTCTTCACGTCATATGCATCATAAGCTTGTTCGACTGATTCTATCAGTTCTTTGAGAGTGTTAGGTGCACTCTCAAATGTCAAGGATTGGATGGAGCTGAAGAAGCAAAGATCCAGAACATTCACATCCGGCGAGTTTGGAGGTTGGAAAGTCAACCTAATATCCAGTCCTGAAGCTTTTACGGCGGCCAGAAATACAGGATCATCAGGCTGAACATGCGTTCTAGCATTGTCTTGCTGGATCCATAGTGTTCCCACATCTCCATCATCAGGCCACACTTCTACAATTGCTGGAATTACCTTCTCACAGAGGTATTCCCGCATGACGTCTCTAGTAACATTGAGGTTCTTTAGTTCCATCATGCCTTTTGTCCTATACTTCGAGTTGTATTTGGCTGCATCTTCTGTGACAAAAGCCCAGATGCCTACCTTTCCGTCAAATGTCACATTTCCTTGCGCATCATGTTTAGCTCCCGATGTTGTTTTTACCTCTACTCATTTATATATCTTTTCAAAGTGTCCACCTTTTATATTCAGATTTACAAGCATACTCTATGAGCATTATAGGATGTTTTTACTTTTCATTATGCATACATTTGGTCCATAGTACTTTCTTCTATGTTACACTTTGTGAATTATCATTGAACATCCTTACATTGAATATTTGATATCACTTCATAATCTATCTTGTATATTGCTATTCTTTTGAAGAATGAATCATTTGACTCTATGTAGCAATAGTAACCATCTTTGATATCCTTTGATAGTATTAAATTGCAAAGTCCATGTTAGTTTTATCAGCTTCATACTCGAGGACGAGTATAGGTTAAGCTTGGGGATGTTGATGCATGTAAAATGCATACATGAACTTTGCATTATATTATTTATATTTCAATCATATTTGCATCATATAAGGGTTATATCATTGTTTTATATTGATTTTGGGAATATTTCATTGTTTCCCTATTTTTCTGGAATTAACCCTGCACAGGCAGAAAACCCTATTTTCTATATTTTGATGTTTCAGGGACCCAAACGACGTCCAAATGACCTAATAATTTACGGGGATCAGTTTATGGAAGGAACAAAGCGTGGGAGCGAAGGAAGTGAACAAACGGAGGCCCGAGGGCCAGAAGAGGGTGGCCCACGCGGCCAGATTCCTTGGCCGTGTGGGACCCACCATCTGGGGCCTCGTGGCTCCGTTGCCGTCGATCTTTTTTCCCGAGCCTCCGTCTTGACCTAAAAACGACTATAAAAATAGTCCCCGACGCCCTTCGAAAAGGAGCGCCGCAGAAACACAGAAACCATGAAACAGAGACCTGGAGTTGCAGATTGGAGGGGAAAACTCCGGCGGGGCGCTGCCGGCGTGGTCTCCATCTTCTCCAACGACTTCTCCACCGTCTCCATGATGAAGAGGGAGTAGACCACCCCTGGACTATGGGTTTGTGGAAGTAACTTATGTATCTCTCCTCTCTTGAGCTTCACTAATTAGTACCGTATGAGCTGCTGAACATGATTACGGTCATCTATGTAATACCTTTGTGGTGGATCTTTTTATGAGTTAATATATGTTTGAGATTGCAATAGTTGTTTCAGTTATGAAAGTAGATGCATATTATGTACCCCGTTCTTGTTTACTTGTTATGATCAAGCATGTGTATGAGAGCGTATGAGGGGGAACGTGTGCATTAGTTGGAGTAACGGGGGTGGCTAGTGTGGTGAACGTGAGAGAAAGTTGCGCGATCCACTTGGGTGTTTTACGTTACTTTGTTGCCTCACTAGGGATAAAGAAAAATACCTTGCTACCGGAGATGTGGGTGTGACCATTGCCACTACTCCATGACTAGATCTAGCATGTTCTTATTTTAACTTCATGTCATGAAACTTAATGCTATGCTCTGATTTATCTTAATTACTAAGGTGTTATGATTTAGTTCGCATCTTGGTGGAGTATAAGAGAGATTAATAAACAAAAGATCTCTATGTTAGGACGTGATGCCCATATAATTAGTAACTTGTCATGAAACCTTTATGTTGCAATCTCATATGTCAATTCTAGTGTTCCATTGTCTACCACTATATTCAAGAGAGAGTGCATTTGTGAAACCATGAACCCTGGTCCATTTTTAATCATAAGAAACACCTTTCCAACAACTTTTATCCACTTTACATTTTCTGCCATTTAAAAATCCGAAAATACAAAAACACTTTTATATCTTGCATTCACAATACAAAACCCAAAAATATCATCCATCATTGTTTACACCATCCTTGCATATTTATTTATCATCATTGCATATTTATTTACTGTTTTGCATTCATTATCTTTTCATATCATTCTCACACCTTGTGCTTGACAACCACTTGGTGAGGTTGAGGGCACAAACAATTTACTTTGATTTGTAGGTTTTCAAGAGAAGGATAAGAAGATAAATCTTTCACTACTGATTCCCCGAGAGTTCGATATTAAACCCTCGAGTCACCCCTCGTGGGGAAAACCGTCTTTCCTATACTATACACTCTGCACTTGGAGTCTCAACCTAACCCATATTCTTTTGACGCAGGTAACTACGTCAAGGGCCATCACTTGTTCTTCTTCTTCTGGAGTATGTGGACTGAAGTTGAGATCCAGCTCTTGTGGAGGAGTTAAGTTGATATCAAAGAGGACCATCTTGTCTTATGGTGGACTGGGCAATCTGCAGAAAACCAGAAACTTAGTTAACTATGAGCGAACAATACATATCAGTAAAAGTTTAAGCAAGATAGTAAATACAGGCAGAGGTAGTAGGGTAAGAACTAAATGTAACATGACAATACCAGAGTTTGAATAAACAAACTGAAATAGCACTAATAAATATTTATCTGATAACCCTTGGCTTCCTAGTTTAATAATGATGTCATCTGTCATGTTCCTGATATTCATGGTTTGCTATCTGTCATATTTGTAACAATAGTATACCCAGGCTAACTGAGAGGCTTGTTTTTGGTGAGTGGAGTAACTTGTGTTAATTTTGCCATCAGCAACACTTAGCCTCCATGTTTCATATATGTGCTGTTGTTGGTTCATATTTCTTCCATGTTTAATACATGGCGTGATTGTTTCAGGCCCTCAAGTACGTCAGTTTCCCTGTCCAGACGCTTTTGGAATGAGAATTTCAAGCAGAAGAAGTTTGCGGAAGCGATCGACTGCTACTCGAGGAGCATCGCTTTGTCGCCGACGGCGGTCTCCTTTGCGAATAGAGCTATGGCGTATCTTAAACTAAGAAAGTAAGCTCCTACTATACTGGAACCATGTCCGTGTTTGCTAGGCTGTGGCACCTACTGGTTTGATTGTCCTTGTAGCTGCAATTCATTTGCTAGTTCACCTTGTTTGGGTAACCATACTTCTGATAGATAGACCAGGCAAAAAACTTCAGAATGCTTATACTCGTGCTCACACAGGTTTGTTTGTTTTTGGCTGTTTACTGAACCTGAACATGTTGTTTGCCTCTGTGACTGATTACAATTTGAACTAGTGTATGATTTGAATTACTGCTGCTGAACTGTGTATACTTCAGCTCAATTGTGTATGATTTGAACTTGCAGGGATTTTGCTTGGGGAAAACTAACCACTGGGAGTAGAGGGAGGAGGCCTCGAGCAGACGAGCACAACCGGCGGGAGGAGACGAGCAGATGATCAGCAGCGAGGCGGGAGGAGACGAGCAGAGCCGGCGGGAGGAGAAGAGCAGAGCCGGCGGGAGGAGCCGGCCTGGAGCTGTACAGCCAGCGGAGATGGAGGCGCACGGCGGCCGGCAGAGGAGGCTTGGCCGACGAGGAAGAGGCCACGAAGGGCAAGCTCCACGTCGGGACGGGAACAAGACGAGGGGGCCAGAGCGGGAACAGGAGCGGCGGTACTCCCCTCGGTGGCCGCCACCGGATCGCTCGGTGAAGGCCAGCTCCGTCCCCGTCCTCCCCTCGGTGGTCGCCGCCGGATTCACGCCGCCGTGTGAAGGGGAAGCGGCCGGGATGGAAAGGGGAAGCGGCCGGCGGCGGGAGCCCTCTGAGGGAGCCTCCCAACTGCGGGCGGAGCCGCCGTGGACTAGCTCTCTCCGGCGAGCTGCTCGCGGCAGCGATCCGCCCCGCGAGGAAGAAGCTGTGCGATTGGACTTGATTTCAAATGATTTGGAACTGGTAGGGGGTTTTTGTAAAAATGATTTAAAGCAGTGCTCCGACCAGTAATTCGGGTCAGAGGGAGTATTGTTTTTTGCACGGAACACTACGATATTATTTCATCAGAAAACTTGGTACGTACGTACAAAACTTGTATATGTTCATAACTATTTTTTAAAGAAAATTTAAGATATTTACGATTTTTTTATTTAGTCAGCAGCAGGTGAGCTCGGGAGTCAAAATTCCTTCCTCGCTAAAGTTGTGTATACAGATATTCCAACGTTGGACCAGAGTTTCGGACTTGCGTAGCCCAGCTGCACGGCCCACATGTTGTCCTATGTCAACGCACGACTCCAAAGCGACCTACCTCAAGGAGCTTTTTTTAGATAAAGGGAGGTTTATTACTTAAAAGGTTTAAGCAAAAAACTCAAGGAGCTTGTATTGACAAAAAAAAAACTCAAGGAGCTTGACAAACCCTATTTGACGCCCATTGCGCGAAATAGCGGGTCGACGTGCACCTCTTTTCCGTACTAATATATGCATTTCGGCTGGCCCATTAGGCCGTTTCGTGCGTTGCTCCACTTTTAAAATCATGAATATTTTCTAAATTCACGAACCATTTTAGTACGTAAATTATGGGAATGAAACTGAAAAGAAAAAGATGATCGAATTGGTACTGTACTGCTATCACGAAAACCCCAGAACAGAAACAATCCCCTTTCTGTTACGAAACCTGATCTCTATCCATCCTTGGAGGCCAAGGCTCCTAGCTGAGCACATAGCATCCTTGGATGCTAAGGATCGATGATCCTTGCTAGGCAAGGGAAATAGGATCAGGATGTATGGGCTAAATACCTAAAATACCCCTCAAGTGAAACTATAAATAGAGGCATGAGAGAGAGTTGGAGATACACAAGCTTAACAGCTTTGTAGTACATGATACAAGATAATAAAGAGCTCTCATCTTCTCTCATACTTGTGGTGTCTTTCTTGTCCTGGTGGCTGTGTCCCTTGTGTATGTGGTGATTGGGAGCAAGTGTTGAACAACACCGTTTCTCAACACGTTATCAGCACGAGTGCTCTCGAGCAAAGGTATGTTGTTCAAAGCTGCTTGCTAATCACTCCTAGAATAACTTCGTTGGTACATGAGTGATACTACCGTAGCACTGCATATTGCATGCTCATGTTGATCGGTCCAGAAAATTACTTCAAGGCCACCGATCAAACAAGTCGTGAGCATTAAATCCCTTGCACGGGATGTTACTACACCGGCACTGGTGAGCAGCAAAATGTCCGGAGCCTGAAGCTCCGCATCATGGCATCGCCTTGACAAGAAGGTTGGCGATGAGCTCACGATCTTATGTGTTTATGCTCACCTGATCCCAATATGCGGACGTTGCCGCGACGGCATGGGTAAGCAGCTCGACGTCCGGAGCCAGCAGCTCCGTGTATGTCGCCCGCATGTGCCCAGAAGGCCACGTTCGTTGCTATCAGCGCCATGGCCAGAACCTGAAGCTCTGCGCCATCGTATCACCTTGGCTAGCGCCGTGCGCTTGCCGGTGGCGTCGCTAGAAAACACTTTGCGAGCCTGACGCAGCAGCCTCGCCTCCTCGTTGGCCAGAAGCCAAGACGAGAAGCTTATGTCAAGCTCACATGGCCACGGCCTTGCAAATTAAATCCTGAAGTATTTGATTAATGCATAAACATCTGGAACTGTTTACATACCAGTATTTACACTGTTAGCACTCATGACATGCACTTATTTACCTGAAGTAGATTGTTGCATGATCTAAATATACAGGAAATGTCGGGCATCAACTCCAAGGAATTTGCCGAGCTCGCCCTGGATGGCAGCAACTACCTCACGTGGGCTATGGATGCTAAGTTAAGCCTTACATCCATGTCTCTCAGTCATACCATTAACCAGCCGGTAGCTGGCACAAATGGTCCTTCTGCCGCTGAAAAGGCAAAGGCGCTGATATTTCTGAGGCATCACCTCAATTCAGCGTTGAAGCTCGAATATCCGACTGGAGAGGATCCACTCACTCTTTGGCAATCCCTGAAGGATCGCTATGACCAGCAAAGGTCAGTTGTGCTTCCTCAAGCACAGAGTGACTGGTTAAACCTACGTTTCCAAGACTTCAAGTCTGTGACAGCATATAACTCTGCCTTGCACCGCATTGTTTCCCTGCTCAGAATGTGTGGCCAGAAAGTCACCAATGCTGATATAATTGACAAAACTTTGTCTACGTTCCATCCCACCAACATGGTATTGGAAGAGCAATATAGGCATGCCAAATATGCCAAGTACTCTGAGTTGATCTCTGTCCTGTTAGTGGCAAAAAACAAAATGAACTTCTTATGAAGAATCAGAGCGCCCGCTCAACTGGGACTATGGCTGTGCCTGAAGCACATGCGATCACTCAAAGTGTTGGAAGTTCCCATGGTCGCAGAAAGGACAAAGGGAACCAAGGGTGGAAGGGAAAGAAGAGCAATGCATTCAAAGGCAAAGGTAGAGGAAGAGGGAAAGGCAAAGAAAAATTCAGATCTGATCTAGGTGCTCAGACTAGGGGAAAGTAGGGAAAATGCTTCAGATGTGGATGCGAGGATCATTGGTCTCGCAACTGCCGCACCCCCAAGCACCTGGTTGAGTTATATCAGCAGTCCATCAAAGGTAGCAACAAGCAGGATAATCACGAGTCCCACTTTGTAGAGCCTGCTGCTCTGCCGTACTCTAAGAAGCTTGAAGACCTTCTTCTTGAGGAAAATCCTGGTAGTGGTGATTTCAACCTGGATGGTATCGATCTTCCTGAAGAAGATATGAATGTTGATATTTATGGAGACCTGGTGTAATCTCCTAGCCTAATATATATTTCCGTCATGAGTTGTAATTCCAGTGTTATATAGTTCCTGCTGAACTTGGTCATGTAATAAGCTCCTGAAGAGCATAGTATTGTATTTTGCATTAGTGTAACTCTTGCTTAATATAAATTCCAGTATGTTATATGTTTATGCTCTTTCTAGTGGAGATGTAAATATGTCTTTATACACAGTAAGGTGTGTCGATCCAATGGAGGAAGAGGAGATATGTCTTATAGACAGTGCCACCACAAATACAGTTCTTCGGGAGACCAAATATTTCCAGACTCTTACTAAGAAATTTGGAAATGTTATGACCATTGCCGGAAGCAATACTCATATTGTCGGTACCGGAAGTGCCACAATAGTTCTCCCTATGGGTACCCAATTAGTAATCAAGGATGCCTTGTTGTATCCTGAATCAAAGCAGACCCTGCTAAGCTTTAAAGATATCCGTGCGAATGGTTTTCATCTGGAAACAGAAGTCGAGCATGATACTGAATATCTGCTCATGAACATATTTAACGGATCCAAGAAGAAAGTGGTTGAGAAGCTCCCTTCCTTAGCATCAGGATTGTACTACACATACATAAAGCCCATAAAGGAATATGTTGCGCTGAAAACAATTTTCAGGAACCCATAGTCATACAGGGTATGGCATGATAGACTGGGTCATCCTGGGTTGGGCATGATAAGAAAAATCATCAAAGGCTCTGTTGGCCATAATATAGCAACAAAAGACTTCCCAAATCCCGAAGATTTTATGTGCACTGCATGTGCCAAAGGGAAGTTAATCCTTAGACCCTCCACCCTGAAGGTGAAGGATGAATCACCAATTTTCCTGCAGAGAATTCAAGGCGATATTTGTGGACCAATACAACCCTTGTCGGGCCCATTCAGATACTTTATGGTCCTGATTGATGCATCCACTAGGTGGAGCCACGTATGTTTATTATCTACAAGGAACCATGCCTTTGCAAAGCTGGTTGCCCAGATAATAAAACTAAGGGCAAATTTTCCGGATAGCCGGATCAAATCCATAAGGATGGATAATGCTGGAGAATTTACCTCCAAATCATTTGATGACTATTGTCTAGCTCTTGGCATACAAGTGGAACATTCGGTTCCACATGTCCACACTCAGAATGGCCTTGCAGAGTCATTAATCAAAAGGATTAAATTGATTGCTAGGCCACTTTTGCAGAACTGCAAGCTCCCAACCACTTGTTGGGACATGCTGTGATGCATGCGGCAGCATTAATCCAACTCAGGCCAACTGCATATCATTCTGCATCCCCCCTACAACTAGTGCGTGGGAAAGAACCAAGTATTTCCCATCTGCGAAGATTCGGCTGCGCTGTGTATGTGCCGATCTCACCACCTCAGCGTACCACCATGGGTCCTCACCGGAAGTTGGGGGTCTATGTAGGTGATGCATGTAAAATGCATACATGAACTTTGCACTTTATTCACTCATATTCCAATCATATTTGCATCATATAAGGGTTATATCAATGTTTTATCATGATTTTGGAAATATCTTAATGATTTCCTATTTTTATGGAATTAACCCTGCACAGGCAGAAAACCCCGTTTTCTTATTTTAATGTTTCAGGGACCCAAACGTCAACGAAATCACCTGGAAATTTACGGGCGTCAATATTTGGAAGGAAGGACTACGGAAAAAGGAAGCGAGCAAACGGAGGCCCGAGGGCCAAACGAGGGGGGCCCACGCGGCCACAGTACCAGGCCGCGTGGGACCCACCCATTTGGGCCTCGTGGCTCCGTTGCCGTCGATCTTTGCTCCACCGACATAGTTTTGACCTAAAAACGCCTATAAAAAAGGTCCCCCGACGTTCTCTGGAAGGAGCGCCGCACAAACACAGAAACACCGAAACGGAGATCAGGAGCTGCAGATTGGAGGGGGAAAACTCCGGCGGGGCGCTGCCGGCGTGGTCTCCATCTTCTCCATCGACTTCTCCACCGTCTCCATGATGAAGAGGGAGTAGTCCACCTCTGGACTATGAGTTTGTGGAAGTAACTTATGTATCTCTCCTCTCTTGAGCTTCACTAATTAGCACCGTATGAGCTGCTGAACATGATTACGGTCACCGTTGTAATACCTTTGTGGTGGATCTTTATGAGTTAATATATGTTTGAGATTGCAATGTTTGTTTCAGTTATGAGTATAGATGCATATTATGTACCCCGTTCTTGTCTACTTGTTTTGATCAAGCATGTTTATGAGAGCGTGTGTGGGGGAACGTGTGCATTAGTTGGAGTAACGGGGGGTGGCTAGTGCAGTGAACGTGAGAGAAAGTTCTGCGATCCACTTTGGTATCTTTACCTTACTTTGTTACCTCACTAGGGATAAACTAAAATACCATGCTACCGGGGATGTGGGCGTGACCATTGCCACTACTCCATGACTAGATCTAGCATGTTCTTATTTTCACTTCATGTCATGATACTTAATGCCATACTCTGAGTTATCTTAATTACTGAGGTGTTATGATTTAGTTCGCATCTTGGTGGAGTATAAGAGAGGTTAATAACCAAAAGATCTCTATGTTAGGACGTGATGCCCATATATCTAAGTAACTTGTTATCAAACCCTGTGTTGCAATCTCATATGTTAACTTTGTGTGTTCCATTGTCTACCACTTTATAAAGAGATAGTGCATTTGTGAAACCATGAACCCCAGTCCATTTTTAATCATAAGAAACACCTTTCCAACACCATATACCACTTTTCTATTTTCAGCCATCATTAAATCCGAAAATACAAAAATACTTTTCATCTTGCATACATCATTCAAAAACCCAAAAATATCATTTACCATTGCATCCACCATCATTGCATATTTATTTCTTGTTTGCATTGCATAACTATCCTGATATCATTCTTACACCTTGTGCTTGACAACCACAGGTGAGGTTGAGGACCAGAAGGATAAGAAGATAAATCTACCACTTCAGATTCCCCGAGAGTTCGATATTAAACCCTCGAGTCACCCCTCGTGGGGAAAACTATCTTCCACTTACTATACACTCTGCACTTGGAGTCTCAACCTAATCCCGTTTATTTGTGCAGGCATCAAGACTTGCTCTTCGGGATCATCAAGACGTTTTCTGGCGCCGTTGCCGGGGAATCGTAGGTGAGAGATTTATCCAAGGGTGTGCATCATCGCATTCATCTCACAACAAAGTCAACGTCACCAACTTGTGCTAACACCTAAGCTTGGGGAGGTTGCACCTACGTGAGCACCATCTTATCCATCTTTACTTACAAAGCAATTTATTTGTTTTGTTAGTGTCATTGCATATTGAAAGGACATTTATTAATCCCTTGTGTTTTGTGTGTTAGGCAACAACACTAGTGACGATTTAACATGTGAATCAAGTGATGCAGGTTTTAAGTGTGTAAAACATCTTTGCATCGAAACCAAAAAGGGAGTTGAAAAGAGCCAGTTTTGTTGCTGAAGTAAATCGGATTATCCGATGTTGAAGATTCGGATTATCCGATTTGCAACGTCTGCTGAATTCTGCTAAGGACTAGAAGAAATCTCACTGAAGATGTTCGGATTATCCGAGTTGAAGTATCGGATTATCCGATATCAGATTTCGCTGGAATTCTGCTAAGGACTAGAAGAAATCTTACACTGAAGATGTTCGGATTATCCGAGTTGGAAAATCGGATTATCCGATATCAAGATTTCGCTGGAATTCTGCTAAGGACTAGAAGAAACTTCACTGAAGATGTTCGGATTATCCGATGATAGACTGATCGGATTATCCGATATCGGATAATCCGATGTTGACTTGAATCGGATTATCCGATTTACCTGTCTGCAACGGCTAGAATCTGGGGCAGTATATAAAGGCCTTCTCCTACATTGGAGAGGGCACCACGACCAGAAATATCTTCCCCACCATTGTTGCAAGCTTAAACTTGGTAGATCTCTCTCCCTAGCCACTCAAACACCTTGTCCTTCTAGGACTTGGGAGAGTTGACCTAGATCTACCCTTCCACCAAAGCGATTTGATTTCCATATCCATTCCTTAGAGGAACTTGTGCATCTTGGGTTCATTGGAACCCTAGACGGTCGTTGGTCGTTCTTGTGGCTTTGGGAGCCGCGGGGACTAGCCGGGAGCCTCCAATTCGGTTGTGGAGACGTGCCCCGGCCTTGTGATTCTTGCGGCTTTGGAAGCCGTGGGAATTGGTGAGAGCCTCCAATTCGGTTGTGGAGTGTGCCTCATCCTTGTAAAGGTTTGTTGCCGACCTCGAGGGCATCATATAGTGGAGGAGATACGGTGTGCCATATCACGGCTATTCGGGGATCACTTGTGACCCCGCACCGCTCCAACGAAGACGTAGCTTCCATTGGGAAGTGAACTTCGGGAATCATCTCCGTGTCACCGTGTGCTTATCCTTTTTATATATACCTTTACTTGTATTGCTAGCTTACCTTGTTTAGTATATCTTGTTAGCTAGCTTCTTGCTCATCATATAGGATTGTTCACCTAGTTGCATATCTAGAGAACTTATATTTGAGCAATTCCTTAACTTGTTGAAAAGAAAATTAAAATTGGTAGTTGCCTATTCACCCCCCCCCCCTCTAGTCAACCTACTCGATCCTTTCAATTGGTATCAGAGCAAGGTCTCTTTATTAAGGGCTTAATCGCCTAAAGAGGAGGATGGCTAGTGCGGAGGATGTACAACGTGCTAAAGATGAGGAGTTAAGACTTGCTAAGGAACAAGAAAAATTTGATAGAGAACAACTTGACAAAGAACTAATCGAAGCGGGAATAATCCCTCCCGAGGGTGATGCCCCAATCACCATGAAGTCCATGATTGAACTTTTTGGGTTCATGAAAGGCAAAATGGTGGATGAGGTGTATACTCGGGTATCTAATCAAAATGGCTCCTCATCAACCGCTAGCCCTATTAAGGGAGCTAGTGACAAGGATAAAAATGATAAACCTTGAGAAGCCTTCTCTTAACTTTGCTCCACCTAGCTCTTATCTCACTCAAGTTGCACTCACTCAACCTCATATAACCAACCTTGGTAGACCCCCTCCTAAGCTTGATAATACTCGTTATTTCACTTGGAAGAAATCTATGGAGTCTTATTTTCGCAGCTCATCGGTGCATCTTTGGAGGGTGGTTCTACATGGTTTCAACCCAGTTGATCCCAACAACTTGACCAAGCAAGAAGAGATTGATGAGCAACTTGATGCAAATGCCAAGTACATTCTTGAGAGTGCTATGACCGCAAATGATGAAGATCATGTGCGGAATCTCAAAACTTGCAATGAGGCTTGGCTCTATCTTGAAACCGTGTATGAAGGAAATGAGGGCATTCAACGCTCCAATGCGGCCGTCCTTCAACATCAAGTTGACAACTTCATCATGCTAGACGAAGAGACTCCGACCGAACTTTACCGAAGACTCTACAAGCTTGTGGTGACATGTAGGGAAAATGGAAAGAAGGATATGGATGATGAATGGGTCAAGGCCAAGTTCCTTCAAGCAATTATGCCATATAGTGAAACTATGGTGATGAACCTCCATGCAAGAGCGGATTACACAACAATGACTCCCAATGACATCTTGGCTCAATTTGTCACCTATGATACATTGAAGTCCACATCCAAGTCTTTCAACCAAGTCCGTGGCCCAAAGACTCTTGCTTTGAAGGCTCGTGTGGTAGACCATCCAAGATATGAAGAAAGCCCGGTCTATGAAGGTGAAGAAGACTTGGAGGGTGAGCTCAATGAAGTTCTTGCACTTGCCGCCACCCGGTTTTGGAACAAGAAGAACAAGAGCGTCAACCCTCCACCAATAAAAAGAATGTGCTTCAATTGTGGAAAGGACACTCATCTTGTGAAGGATTGCCCCTATGAAAGAAGAGAGGATAATGGTGGTCAACTCATTCTAAAGAAGAACAAGTACCACCCCAAGCCTACCTACATGAAGAGATCACCTCAAAAGGCTCTTGTGGCATCCCATCAAGAGGAATACGAGTCCGGAGGTGAGGAGGATAAAGAACCAAGTGAAGAAGTAGGAATGGCGGCTCTTGCAATGGGCACCCTTCCTCCATCATTGGCCAACCTCTTCTCATCTCCAAACGACGACAAGATCTCCAAGCCTATGTGCCTCATGGCCAAGGAAACAAAGGTGAATTCCCCACCAAAAATTACTATCTCCTCTAACCCATCACTATTGGATTGTGTTGAGGATGTAGGGAAAATTGAAGAAGAGGATAAAATTTCTATCTTCATTAGCAAGCTCCAAGGTCCAACCAAGAAAATGGTTGAGGCCCTCATGTATCAATATGGAGAAGCCAAGCATCTTCTTAATGAGAAGGATGTTAGGATTTGTGAGCTCGAAGGGCATGCATGTGATCATGCCGACAAAATTGGTGAGCTAGAAGATCAACTTGTTGAGGAACAATTGCTCCGTGAGCAACTTGAGGAGACACATGCCATGGATCTTTCCAAGGCAAAAGAAACTCGTGAAACCTCTATTCAAATTGCTATTGATCTAAAAAGTAAAAATGAGGAACTTGTAGAGAGTCATAACAAGCTCTTTGAGGGTTTTGAGCAACTTAGGGAAACCCACAAGGTGACCTCAAGTGAGCTCACTACACTCAAGGAGTCATATGCCAAACTACAAGCTCAATTTATCTATGCTAGCTTCACCACTTCTCATAATGATAAAGATGCAAATGCTTGTTCCACTAACCCTTTATGTGTCAAGGCATCTCTTATTGAGGAAAACACTAGTTGAAGGCCCAACTTGAGAAGGGCCTAGCCACTTGTATCCAAGGGGAAAAGAACCTCAATGATCTTTTGAGCAATCAAAAGGGAGTGGTTGGCAAAGAAGGAATTGGGTTCACACCCAACTCTAAGAAGGTCAACAACAAGAAGAAGAAGGCGACTCCCCCTTCCAAAGATATTGTTTTTGTGAAGGAGGGGGAGTTAGCCAAAGCAAATGACAACTCTATTGGGAGTGGTAATGTCACTAGGGGCAATGCCACTCACAATAACTTTGCGGGAAAATACAACCCCTCATATGTTCTTTTGAAATCTACAAATGGTTGTGTTTTTGCTAAATATGTTGGCTCTTCATATGGAGATGATTATCACTATGCTATTTGGGTTCCAAAGACCCTTGTGACTAACAAAAGAGGACCCATTCCAAAATGGGTACCTAAATCAAAGACTTGATTATTGTAGGGTTTCTCTTCCGGTGGATCTTCATGGCTCATTGATAGTGGATGCTCATCCCATATGACCGGAAGCAAAGAACTAGTAAAGGACTTATTGAAACAACTACTCTCATTCTCTCATGTCACCGTTGGCAACAATGCAAGACTCAAGGTAGTGGGAGTTGGTAAGGTGGTGATCACTCCGGAGTTATCCATTGAGAAGGTCCTTCTTGTTGAATCTCTTTCATACAATTTACTTTCCGTTGGTCAATTATGCAATGCCGGTTACACCGTTATTTTTAATAAATACCACGTGACCATCCTTTTCACTCAAACACTCAATGTCGCCTTTGTTGGATTTCGTGAAAACGGTTTGTATGTGGTTGATTTCTCAAAAGAGACCACTCAAATCGCTACATGTTTAATGGCTAAAGGCGACAAGGGGTGGCTTTGGCATCGCCGACTTGGCCATGTCGGTATGAGAAATTTACAAACTCTTGTAAAGGGTGGACACGTGGTAGGACTAACCGATGTTAATTTTTCCAAAGATCGTCCTTGTAGTGCTTGCATAGCCGGAAAGATGCATGAAAGAATCACCCCAAGAAGACCATTATCTCCACTAAGAGGCCTTTGGAGCTCCTTCATATGGATCTTTTTGGGCCTCCCACATATGATAGTCTTGGTGGCAAGAAATATTGTTTGGTGATTGTGGATGATTATTCAAGATATTGTTGGACTTTCTACATCAAGAAGAAGAGTGAAACTCAAAAGATATTCATTGACTTTGCAACCCTAGTTCAACGCCAATATGACTCCAAGATTTTGGCAATTAGAAGTGACAATGGTACGGAGTTCAAGAATTACACTATGGATGATTTCCTAAGTGGGGAGGGCATTCAACACCAATATTCCGCTGCATATACTCCCCAACAAAATGGTGTTGCCGAAAGGAAGAACCGCACTCTTATTGATATGGCAAGAACTATGATGGCCGAATTTAATTCCCCATACAACTTTTGGGCCGAAGCCATCAACACCGCTTGTCATTACTCAAACCGGCTCTTCTTCCGTCCTCTCAAGGACATGACACCATATGAACTCCTCACCGGTAAAAAGCCAAATGTATCTTACTTTCGAGTCTTTGGATGCAAATGCCATGTTTACATTAAAGGTTGCAAAATTGCTAAATTTGAATCTAGATCTTTTGATGGTATATTTGTTGGATATGCCGCAAAGTCTCATGCTTATAGGGTCTACAACATATCCACCGGGTGTGTTGAAGAATCTATGAACGTGGAGTTTGTCGAGGATAATGGCTCCCAAGCGGAGCATATTGATCATGATGATGTAGGTGATGATGCTCCATCTCAAGCCATAAGAACTATGGGGATTGGAGAACTAATTCCTATTGAAGGACCTATTGATGATACTCAAGAAGAAGGAACAAGTTCTACTCAAGTTGAGCCATCCACCTCAATATTGATCAAGAAGATGGTCAAGACCCACCCAACTCTAGTGGTGAACAAGAACATAATGAACCCACAACTCCAAGAACTCCACTTCGGTTGACCATGAGCAAGATAAAGGCAATGATGAAGATATTTGTGTTGGTGAAACAATTGGTCAAGCCTCGGAACGCCGGGTCATCCGGCGTGCATCAAAATTGGATTACCAACAACACTTCAAAGAAAATATCCTTGGGAGTATCCGTAGAGGTGTGTCCACACGCAATCAATTATCTAACTTTTGTGGTCATGTCTCTTGTTTGTCTAGCTTAGAACCTCTCAAGGTATATGATGCTCTTGAAGACATGGATTGGGTTGCGGCTATGCATGAAGAGTTGAACAACTTCGAGCGCAACAAAGTATGGTCATTAGTGAAAACCCAATGACTCCTCCATAATGTCATTGGAACCAAGTGGATATTTAAGAACAAGCAAGACTCACATGGTCAAGTCATTCGCAACAAAGCAAGATTGGTTGCACAAGGCTACACCCAAATCGAAGGAGTCGACTACGGTGAAACCTATGCCCCCGTTGCTAGACTTGAATCCATTCGCTTACTAATTGCTTATGCATCTACTCATAATATTGTCTTATATCAAATGGATGTTAAAAGTGCTTTCTAAATGGTCCACTAAATGAATTGGTGTATGTTAAACAACCACCGGGTTTCGAAGACCCTAAATTTCCTAACCACGTCTACTTACTACATAAGGCTCTTTATGGGCTCAAGCAAGCTCCACGTGCTTGGTATGATCATCTCAAGGAGTTCTTAGTAGACCGTGGCTTTGAAATTGGGGTAATAGATCCCACTCTTTTTACAAAAAGGGTAAATGGAGATTTTTTCGTATGCCAAATATATGTTGATGATATTATCTTTGGTTCCACTAACCGTGAATTTAGTGATCAATTTGGCAAGCTAATGACCAAGGAATTTGAGATGTCCATGATGGGAAAATTGAATTATTTTCTTGGCTTTGAAATCCACCAATTTCGAGAAGGAACATTCTTATGTCAAGCCAAGTATATTAAGGACATGCTCAAGAAATTTGATATGAACAATGCCAAGCCATATAAGTTTCCCATGGACTCCAAGGCGGATCTTCACTTAGATCCGGATGGTAAGGAAGTTGATCAAAAGCTTTATCGTTCTATGATTGGATCTTGCTTTACCTTTGTGCATCTAGACCGGATATTATGTTTAGTGTGGGTATGTGTGCAAGATTCCAATCAAGTCCTAGGGAAAGTCATGAAACCGCGGTCAAAAGGATTCTAAGATATTTGTTGGATACTCCCAACTATGGTCTTTGGTATCCCCATGGTACAAGCTTTGATCTTGTTGGTTATTCGGATGCGGATTGGGCGGGTTGCAAAATGGATAGAAAATCAACTTCGGGTACATGCCAATTCCTTGGTAGGTCCCTTGTGAGTTGGTCTTCCAAGAAGCAAAATTGTGTGGCCTCGTCATCCACCGAAGCCGAATACATCGCCGCCGGTAGTTGTTGTGCACAATTATTATGGATGAGGCAAACTTTAAAGGATTATGGTGTCATTTGTGACAAAGTGCCTCTTTTATGTGACAATGAAAGTGCTATTAAAATTGCACACAACCCGGTTCTTCATGGCAAGACCAAGCACATTGAGATTCGGTATCATTTTATTCGAGACCATGTTGAGAAGGGTGATATTGCAATCAAGTATGTCAACACCAAGCATCAACTCGCCGATATGTTCACGAAGCCTCTTGGTGAAGCAAGATTCAAGGAGTTGAGAGGAGAACTAAATGTGGTGGACATATCCAATTGGATTTAGTGGATTTCTTGCATACCTACCCATATTAGACGATACTTATTTGGTTTAGATGTAGGCATGGACATAGGGGGAGTGCGGTCCTAATCCATTGGGCTATCCCTCCCCCCATTATGCCGATAGTAAGAACTCATTTTGTCTCTATATTTTCATTTCATGAATTGTGAGCTTAAATGACGAGTAGTGGCCGTGAACCCGAGATACATCTTCGCGGTGTCACACCACAAACTCATACATGGTGGCCTTGGCCACCGCCCTCTTCTTTATGAAGAGTTGGTTCTTTTCGGTCTTAATTGAAAATCATTTGGAATTTTGGTCCTATTGTTGGTTTTATGGGAAACCCACTCATCTTGGCATTTCCGTGTTCGATTTTTGCAAGTTTGAGTGTGGAGTACCAATGTCAGTTTGACAATCTTATCCCAAGCCTATCTTCCTAAAAACACTTCATCTTATGCACACAAGTCCTATTTTGAAACTGAGGAGAAAGGGTTAGCAGGCCAGAATTTCTAACGAAATCCTGAAATCGGATTATCCGATTCTGACTTGCTCGGATTATCCGACTATCGGAATATCCGATCCAAGTCAAAATCGGATTATCCGATTTGGCGGTTTGTCTCCAAATAGAGCAGGGGTCGGGGTGAAGGGCTCATTCGAGCTTTCTCCACCCCCGACCCCCTCTCTCCACCACGCCGCCCCTACTCTCCCCCTCCCCGGCATCTCCGGCCGCCCCAACTCCGGCATTTGGCCGGATTTGGTGCTCCTCCTCCCCGGGAACCCATTCACCGAAGCTTTTTCCTCAATGGACGAGGGTAACTTCTTCTCTCTCATCTCCTAGGTGTTCCTCACCTAAATCTTTGGAAGAAGTTGTTTTGGCTGGTGGTTGTGGTTCCCCTTGGTACTTAGAACACTAGGCTAGCCCCCCTTATTGTCGATCTACTGCTAGACCTAGGACTTGAATCACTTTGTTGCTGCCAGATCCAGATCGGATTTTCCGATTCAGTCTGAACCGGATATTCCGACCAGTCGGATTATCCGATTCATACTGAATCGGATTATCCGAAATTGCTCAGTGCTATTTTTCAGCCACATCTTGATTTGTCCAGGACTTAGTAGACTCAACTTAGGGATGCTCTTCTAGTGTACATTGTACCATTCCTTGCTCTGTGACTTGTGTGTACTCATCTATGCTATCCATCTATTATTCTATCTCACAGGTGGTTCCGGCAGTCGTGATTCGGGTAGTCCTCCACAGAAACATGCTAGAAAAGGCAAGCAACCCATGAAGAAGAAGCAAGTTGCTCATAGAACCAAGAAGCTCAAGGAAACTCGCCCCAACTATTTGACCATGAACCCAATTGACTATGCCCGAGTCCGTCAGTCCAACTGGTATACGAGTATGCCAAGAGATGATGATATTGAAGATCCCAACTTCTGGTGCATGGAGCAGATATATATATACAATGACATCTATAAGCATATAACCACCTATTCGCCCGATGCAGCCCTACAGAATGCGAGATATCAAGGCCAAGGCCAGTTATGCTCAAGCTGCAGATGTGATTGAACAGATGGGCTTGGTTTCACTCATTGAAAGCAATGCCCCTACAATGTGGAAATGATTCTGCAGTTTTTCTCCACCTTGGTGATCGAGACTGACCACATAAAGACCATGAAGTGGATGACGGGTCGCACTCAGTGCACATCCTCCTTTGCTCGGTTGTCTACTCTTCTTGGCTATGCACCCTACCAGAGCAACCTTCCTCCCAGTGGTTACACTATGCACACTGTTGAGAAGTTCAACAAAAACATAATGAAGGATATGTATGGGGCTGGTGCAATTATTGGAAAAAAAGGGCCTCCTGCCCCTCTATGACCAGCTTGCGATCATCTTCCGCTCAACTATTGCTCCCAGTGGAGGTAACAATGACAATATAGTTGCTCCTCTTGCAAATCTGCTTTGCCTTGCTAAGAAAATTGTTGAGAATGAAAACCCTGAAGAGGATTTTACAGTGGATGTGATGCATTTTATCTTTCGTGAGTTGTATGACTCTTGGTCAGTGGGCTCACTATTCCGTATGCTCCTTACATCATGATGCTCATCAAGGACACTCTGAAGAACCACAACTTCAGCCGGTATGATATGGAGCCCCATCGTACAAGAAGGTTTATCAGAAGAGGAAAGAGGTCATTCCATCTTCTGCTGCTGCAGCTCCTGCCCGTGGTTCCTTCATGGGTGATGCTCGTCGTGGTGCCACTCGTCCGTCTTCGGTTCCTTCCTTTGCTCCGCCCAAGAAACTCAACTGGTTCCAGCGGAACATCCTGTGCATGAATGCTGACATCCGGAGGGGACAATATGACACTTATCTTAGGCAGGAGAACATTCTCAAGCACCTTCCTCGCCTCCCAAATGATCCTCCAGAGTCTGCTCCTCTCTCTTTTGCTCAGTGGAACGAGGGCTCTCAGTTTCCATGGACTCAGCTTGAGTCTCATCTGCTAGAGACAGCGTCTGCCGGCCCTTCCCGCCATCCTACACTCGTGCCCGTACTTATGAGTCTTCAGAAGAGGATGGTGATGACATGATGATGATGATGCCTCTGCGACGGAGTGATCTACTTGGGTCGTAGCATCGCTCTTTTCCCTTTTTGGCGTTTCGATGCCAAAGGGGGAGAAGTAGTTCTATTAGGTCTCCGTGTGGGATTTGCATGGGTTTCGGGCACAAGCATATGCTTTTACCATTCTTGTTGCGCTTGTGTCCATTTATGTCGAACTTATTCGTGAACTTATTTGTGTTGTGTTTTCATGTGGAACTTATGTGTGTGAACCTTTAAGTTATGAGACATATGGATTTCTAATATGGTTATGAGTTGTATTCTTGTGCTAAGGTTCATTTCTACTCTATTATGCACAAGGTATAGTCCACTATCGAAACTCAACCTATTTTGATATGTCTCCATCTAGTTTCCTCAATATTTGGAAGTGTCCTCCTCCTATATGTATTGCATTTGTATTCCAATGCAATTTAATTATATGCACACATTCAGGGGGAGCTTCTCATGACTTAAGCTCGGGAATCTAGATAATATATAACTATGCTTTCCTTGCAAATCCTAGTGTTGTCATCTAACACCAAAAAGGGGGAGATTGAAAGGACATTTATTAATCCCTTGTGTTTTGTGTGTTAGGCAACAACACTAGTGACATTTAACATGTGAATCAAGTGATGCAGGTTTTAAGTGTGTAAAACATCTTTGCATCGAAACCAAAAAGGGAGTTGAAAAGAGCCAGTTTTGTTGCTGAAGTAAATCGGATTATCCGATGTTGAAGATTCGGATTATCCGATTTGCAACGCTGGAATTCTGCTAAGGACTAGAAGAAATCTCACACTGAAGTGTTCGGATTATCCGAGTTGAAATATCGGATTATCCGATGATCAAGATTTCGCTGGAATTCTGCTAAGGACTAGAAGAAATCTTACACTGAAGATGTTCGGATTATCCGAGTTGGAAATATCGGATTATCCGATGATCAAGATTTCGCTGGAATTCTGCTAAGGACTGAAGAAACTTCACTGAGCTGTTCGGATTATCCGATGATAGTCTGATCGGATTATCCGATTCCATCGGATAATCCGATGTTGACTTGAATCGGATTATCCGATTTACCTGTCTGCAACGGCTAGAATCTGGGGGCAGTATATAAAGGCCTTCTCCTACATTGGAGAGGGCACCACGACCAGAAATATCTCCCCACCATTGTTGCAAGCTTAAACTTGGTAGATCTCTCTCCCTAGCCACTCAAACACCTTGTCCTTCTAGGACTTGGGAGAGTTGACCTAGATCTACCCTTCCACCAAAGCGATTTGATTTCCATATCCATTCCTTAGAGGAACTTGTGCATCTTGGGTTCATTGGAACCCTAGACGGTCGTTGGTCGTTCTTGTGGCTTTGGGAGCCGCGGGGACTAGCCGGGAGCCTCCAATTCGGTTGTGGAGACGTGCCCCGGCCTTGTGATTCTTGCGGCTTTGGAAGCCGTGGGAATTGGTGAGAGCCTCCAATTCGGTTGTGGAGTGTGCCTCATCCTTGTAAAGGTTTGTTGCCGACCTCGAGGGCATCATATAGTGGAGGAGATACGGTGTGCCATATCACGGCTATTCGGGGATCACTTGTGACCCCGCACCGCTCCAACGAAGACGTAGCTTCCATTGGGAAGTGAACTTCGGGAATCATCTCCGTGTCACCGTGTGCTTATCCTTTTTATATATACCTTTACTTGTATTGCTAGCTTACCTTGTTTAGTATATCTTGTTAGCTAGCTTCTTGCTCATCATATAGGATTGTTCACCTAGTTGCATATCTAGAGAACTTATATTTGAGCAATTCCTTAACTTGTTGAAAAGAAAATTAAAATTGGTAGTTGCCTATTCACCCCCCCCCCCCTCTAGTCAACCTACTCGATCCTTTCACATATCATATCATATTTATTTCAGTTTTGCATAAAAAATCAAAAATACCAAAAAACTTGCTAAAATGGGAGAAAGAACTAAGCTGTGTGACTACACAAACACTCCTAATGATCAATTTATCACGAGAGCTATTGCCACACCTAAGATAAATGCTGAGAGTTATGAAGTAAGTCCTAGTTTGTTGAACTTGATAACTAGGGAACAATTTGGTGGTAGTGCTATGGAGGATGCCTCTATGCATCTTCATGATTTTGTTGAAATATGTGACATGCAAAAGTTTAAAAATGTGGAAAGTGATATCTAAAACTGAAGTTATTTCCTTTTTCACTTAGAGGAAAAGCTAAAGAGTGGTTGCATTCCTTGCCATCTGGTAGTATTAATTCTTGGGATGATCTAAAAGAAGCTTTCATTAAGAAATATTATCCCCTGTTAAAATTTTGCAAAATAGAAACAACATCCTTTCTTTTAGGCAAAATGAAAATGAACATGTTGCTATGGCTTGGGATAGGATAAAACTTATGCTTAGAACTTGTCCCTCACATGGAGTTAATGAATGGACCATATTACACTCTTTCTACAATGGTTAAACTACATGTCTAGAAACATACTTGATTCTGCTGCTGGAGGTGCTTTTATGAGTAAGACTATAGTAGAAGCTAAAAATATATTGGAAAGCATTTTACAAAACTATAGTCAATGGCATACTGATAGGGCACCTAATCCTTCTAAGAAAGTGAACTCTATTGAAGAAACTAATGATTTGTCATCTAAATGGATACTATTCTTGCTTTGCTTAATAAACCTAGTGTTGAAAATGTTCCTTTGCAAGAACTAGTTGGTAACAATTCTGAAAATATTGATGTCAACTTCATTAGGAACTATGGTAATAATGGGTATGGTAACAACAATTATAACTCTTATAATAAACCCCCATATGTTCCCAACAATCGTCCTTTTGTTCCATATCCTAATGCTAATGATAATAATTGGAAGCCTATGTTATCACGCAATGATAATTCTGAGGCTAACAAAATTCTCATGGAACAAGTTGCTAGTCATAATACCATGATACAAGAGTTGAATAAGTCTGTTGCTTCTATTAGTTCTGATATTAAAGGCTTACAACTCCAACTGCAGGACTAGACAAAGCTTTGTCTAAACTAGCTGATAATCAAGCCACTTTATTGAGTATGTCTGCAGGGAAACCACAAGCATCACCTGTGGTTGGAATGAATTCTGTTAACATTGCTGAAAATGTTCCTCTTACTTTGGAGGAAACTCTTGATGAATTATTGAACTACCCTGAATATTTGTTGCCACTCATGTCTCAACTTGGTAGTTTAAAAGAAGAAGCTAAAGAAACTGAACATGATGAATCTCTTATGCTGATTGAGTTGGAAAAGAAAGTTGAGGAAGTTAAAATGCTTAATGAAGTCAAGGATCCTTTGCTTGACTTAGAAAATTGTAGCTTGCATGAATTAATATCTATCTTACAAAAATTTGCAAGTGATCCTTCCATCAACACTAACCAAGCAGGTTTTGGTTCTTATATTGCTAATCATGTCTTGAAAGAAAAGATTGCTAGGTACAACCAAGAGGCTATGATACCACCTAAGCTTGGGGATATGTGGATACCTAAGGTACTAGTAACTATTGGAAAAGAGACACACCATGCCATACTTGATCTAGGATCTAGTGTCTCTGTTTTATCTAAAGAACTATATGAAGTGCTTGAATTGAAAAATCTTGAAAAATGCTCTATTGAACTAGCACTTGCTGATGACTCTATTAAACATGCTTTGGGAAAAGTAAGTGATGTTATGGTAGAGTTACATATGACTTTTGTGCCTGTGGATTTTCTAATCATGGATATGGGGAATAAAACCTCTAGTCCTATTATTCTTGGAAGACCTTTTCTTCGTACCACAGGTGCTATCATTGATTCAAAGGAAGGGAATGTAAAGTTTCAGTTTCCACACAAGAAGTGCATGGAACACTTTCCAAGGAAGAGGGAACCACAAAGTTCAAGCTCCCTCATGAGCTTCGTCCACAATAAAACAACAAGTAAGAAGCCTAGCTATATGGCTATAAAGAAAGCGCTTTGCGGGAGGCAACCCGGTTATTTTTGTGTGTGATTTTTCTTTGTGTCCTCTTGCTGTAACAAGAGATTTTGTGTCTAGTTTAGGTTCTGGAGTTTTTAATAAAGTGCCAAGTTTTACCCTTTTTGGTTTGAAAAAGTTGCTTATAGCGTTCGGAGATTTTATTCCTGCACGAGTCAGTGCACGGTATGATTTTTAATTCTTATTCTGTAACTCCGAATGAGCTCATATTTGAACTGTAGTTGCAACTTTTCATCCTCTGTATGCATGAATTTTTTCGGAATTTTTCGAGAAAGTTTGGTAGGGTAGAAAAATACGTTTTGCTGCTGCTGTTTTTCTGGACAGATTCTGTCCCATTTTGTTTGATGCATGCTTTGAGCTTTTAAGTTGAATCTTTTTGATCCAATTGAGTTTATGAGTAGGCATACAACATTATACTTTCTGGACATTCATATGAATTTTTGTTCAAGGATTATATGCAGCAAGGAACCTATTTGTTTATCACTATTAATGCACCCCACAGAAAAGAGATGGGAGAAACGGTGTTTTGAAGTTTTTTCACAGGGATTGGAGGAGATGCACCAAGAGCTATCCAAGGATGGTGAAGACCATAAGCTTGGGGATGTGAAGACAACCCCGCTGGACCTACACACTCTCGGTTTGCACACGTCCAACTTCTGTTTTTCGATCGAAACACTTTATCGCATAAACTTGGAGCGTCGTTTTTGTTTTTGTTTGAGTCTTGAGAGACCACCACACTATCAATTATATATGAGAGAGCTACTGGAAATATGGGTTGAAATATGTTGGATGCTTTTATAAGATTGGGAAAAGGGATGTTTGACTTGATTTTTAATGATACATATAGTTGCATGATTCATGAGCTTGTTTATGAGTAATAGTTTGCAAATTCTTTTTGTAGAGCTATCACTTATTCATGTTTTGGTGCTGATTGTTATTTTACTTGGTTTAACATGGATTAGTTAGTTCTATGGACACTCATGCATGCATCTAGATGGTCAACTTTCTCCCTTTTGCTAGCCCAAAAACTCCAACAAGCAAAAACTTGTTTCCAACACCTTCAACCAAAGTTATTCCAGTGAGTCCACCATATCTACCTATTGGCTTTATGCTATTCCGAGTATGTTTAACATGTTGTTTGTGTTATCTTACCTCTGAATGAAAATGTTTATGTTATTGATTGCAATGGAAAAAATTGGTTATATAGCTCTCACGAACTTGATGCACAATGTTCTTTTATTTGCATAATAAAACTTGACCCATTGTGATTAAGATTATGATGTTGTGGCTTGATGAATGTTTTGGGTTGAAGTTAGCCCATATGTGCTGTCACATGGCAAGCTTTCAACACGCTCTTCATCTCATTTAGTTGATATCATGCTTTTGTCTATGGATGCTTATCATGTGAAATAAATGTGGAAATAGAGTGAGTTTAAATGAGTTTGTGTAAATGGTTAGAGAGACGCCTGGGCCGCTAATCTAAGCCATGCATCATTCATGGTGGAAATTTACTTACATACTATGGTGAACCTTCTGTGATACACCTTGCAATAAAAAACTATCCAATGGTAAATAAAAAGGGTGTTGAGATTGTTCATTTGTTTGTTTGTCTTGTCATTTTGATATGGGCTTGTTCCATATCTTGGGACAAGAGGTACCCCAGTTGACGCTCTTGATGATACTATTATGCTTACAATGATATTTAATTGAACTTGCTTTGTTTCCAAGTTGAGTAACATGGTGTAGTACTTGTATTCAAGGGGCATGAGACATTCAACCACTTTATCAAGCACACTACTCATATTTGCTTTCACTTTAACCTTAATCATTCAAGATGCTATGATAGGGGCAATGAGAGCTTGACACCAATGAATACCTTATTGCAATCATTAACTTAAGTAGAAGAGTTTGGAAGTTGGATGAAACTTATGCATGCTTTACCTCTACTCACATATACATCTTTCCAAAGTGTACACCTATCATATTCAGATTTTCATCTACACTCTATGACCATTGTAGGATGTTCTACTTATCATTATGCATACATGTGTTCCATATTACTTGCTACCATGTTACACTTTGTGAACTATCAATGAACATCCTTGTCTTGAATACTTGATATCACTTCATAAACTATTTGCATATTGCTACTCCTTTGAAGAATGAATCATTTGACTATATGTAGCAATAGTAATCATCTTTGATATCCATTGTTAAGTATTAAATTGCAAAGTCCATGTTAGTTTTATCATCTTCATACTCGAGGACGAGCATGGATTAAGCTTGGGGATGTTGATGCATGTAAAATGCATACATGAACTTTGCACTTTAATTGCTTATATTCCAATCATATTTGCATCATATAAGGGTTATATCAATGTTTTATCATGATTTTGGGAATATTTATGATTTCCTATTTTTATGGAATTAACCCTGCACAGGCAGAAAACCCTGTTTTTATTTTAATGTTTCAGGGACCCAAACGTCAACGAAATCACCTGGAAATTTACGGGCGTCAATATTTGGAAGGAAGAAGGACTACGGAAGGAAGCAAGCAAACGGAGGCCCGAGGGCCAAACGAGGGGGCCCACGCGGCCAGTACCAGGCCGCGTGGGACCCACCCTTTGGGCCTCGTGGCTCCGTTGCCGTCGATCTTGCTCCACCGACATCGTCTTGACCTAAAAACGCCTATAAAAAAGGTCCCCCGACGTTCTCTGGAAGGAGCGCCGCACAAACACAGAAACACCGAAACGGAGATCAGGAGCTGCAGATTGGAGGGGGAAAACTCCGGCGGGGCGCTGCCGGCGTGGTCTCCATCTTCTCCATCGACTTCTCCACCGTCTCCATGATGAAGAGGGAGTAGTCCACCTCTGGACTATGGGTTTGTGGAAGTAACTTATGTATCTCTCCTCTCTTGAGCTTCACTAATTAGCACCGTATGAGCTGCTGAACATGATTACGGTCACCGTTGTAATACCTTTGTGGTGGATCTTTATGAGTTAATATATGTTTGAGATTGCAATGTTTGTTTCAGTTATGAGTATAGATGCATATTATGTACCCCGTTCTTGTCTACTTGTTTTGATCAAGCATGTTTATGAGAGCGTGTGTGGGGAACGTGTGCATTAGTTGGAGTAACGGGGGGTGGCTAGTGCAGTGAACGTGAGAGAAAGTTCTGCGATCCACTTTGGTATCTTTACCTTACTTTGTTACCTCACTAGGGATAAACTAAAATACCATGCTACCGGGGATGTGGGGTGACCATTGCCACTACTCCATGACTAGATCTAGCATGTTCTTATTTTCACTTCATGTCATGATACTTAATGCTATACTCTGAGTTATCTTAATTACTGAGGTGTTATGATTTAGTTCGCATCTTGGTGGAGTATAAGAGAGGTTAATAACCAAAAGATCTCTATGTTAGGACGTGATGCCCATATATCTAAGTAACTTGTTATCAAACCCTGTGTTGCAATCTCATATGTTAACTTTGTGTGTTCCATTGTCTACCACTTTATAAAGAGAGAGTGCATTTGTGAAACCATGAACCCCAGTCCATTTTTAATCATAAGAAACACCTTTCCAACACCATATACCACTTTTCTATTTTCAGCCATCATTAAATCCGAAAATACAAAAATACTTTTCATCTTGCATACATCATTCAAAAACCCAAAAATATCATTTACATTGCATCCACCATCATTGCATATTTATTTCTTGTTTGCATTGCATAACTATCCTGATATCATTCTTACACCTTGTGCTTGACAACCACAGGTGAGGTTGAGGACCAAAACATCTAACCTTGTTTTGTAGGTAACCAAAAGAAGGATAAGAAGATAAATCTACCACTTCAGATTCCCCGAGAGTTCGATATTAAACCCTCGAGTCACCCCTCGTGGGGAAAACTGTCTTCCACTTACTATACACTCTGCACTTGGAGTCTCAACCTAATCCCGTTTATTTGTGCAGGCATCAAGACTTGCTCTTCGGATCATCAGTAGGGTATGAGTCTCCGTCTATAATCAAATACCTTGAGCCTATGACTGGGGATCTGTTCACGGCTCGGTACGCTGATAGTATTTTTAATGAGGATCATTTCCCAGCGTTAGGGGGAGAAATATACCAAAAGGAATGCCAGGAAATTTCATGGAGTGCCGAGGGCCTCCAGTCCTTAGATCCACGCACTAGCGAAGCTGAACTTGAAGTTCAGAGGATTTTAAACCTCCAAAGGCTAGCAAATAATTTGCCAGACGCCTTCACTGATCATAGTGGGGTGGCAAAATCACATATACCTGCTGTAAATGTGCCAGAGAGAGTAGAAATAGCCCCGAAGGCTATTAACTCAAATGTAGGCCAAACCCCTAGGAAAAGGGGGAGACCTCTTGGTGCACGGGATAAACTTCCGCGGAGACGTCCGCAGAAACAAATTTCCGTGCCAGATATATCACACCTTAAGTCAGTTGAAGAGGCAACCTGAAGTTGAGAAGCTACCTGAAGTGAGCCATCCTGAAGATGAAATGCCCAGTGCAGAATCGCGTGCGCAAATTGATTTTGGTACTGGGACATCGGAACACCCAGACTCAGTCATTTTGGGAAATCATGACGAGCTGGTGAAAATGAATGATGAAATCAGCATAAATTTATTGATTCGGGAGAGTTATATAACAGAAAGACTACTATTGTCAACATATATTTTGCCTCAAAAATTGCTTCCATCGAACTGGATCCAGAACCTAAGTCCATGGCAGAGTGCCAGAAGCACTCAGAATGGGTTAAATGGAAAGAAGCAATTGAGGCTGAATTGTGCTCGCTTTATCGGAGGAATGTGTTCGGCCATGTAGTGCGAACTCCTCAGGAGTTGCCCCTGTTGGATACAAATGGGTTTTCGTTCGGAAGAGGAACGGAAATAACCAGGTGGTGAGATTTAAAGCGGGCTGGTAGCACAAGGTTTTTCGCAGAGACCAGGCATCGATTACGATGAGACATACTCTCCTGTGATGAGTGGCATCACGTTCCGATATTTGATATCTATGGCAGCTAGCCTGAACATGCAAATGCAGTTGATGGATGTGGTGACCGCATACTTGTATGGGTCACTTGACTCAGAGATCTATATGAAAGTCCCTGAAGGATTAAGGATCCACATCCAAATAAAAATCGCAACATGTATAGCGTCAAATTGCAGAGGTCGCTATACGGGTTAAAGCAGTCCGATAGAATGTGGTACAACCGGCTGAGTGACTTTCTCCTGAAGAAAGGTTACACGAATCATGATGATTGTCCCTGCGTATTCATCAAGAAATCCCAGAATGGATTTTGTATCATCTCAGTCTATGTCGATGATCTGAATATCATCGGAAACGCAGAGGACATAAAGGAAGCTCTGTCTTACCTTAAGACGGAGTTTGAGACGAAAGATTTGGGTAAAACCAAACTTTGCTTAGGCCTGCAGTTTGAGCACCTCCCTGAAGGAGTCTTGATACACCAGTCCACCTATACAAAGAGGGTCCTTGAAAATTTTAACATGGATAAATCTCACCCTCTACGAACCCCCATGGTCGTAAGATCCCTCGAAGCGGATACAGACCCATTCAGACCTTGTGAAGAAAATGAGGAAGTTTTTGGGACCTGAAGTTCCCTACTTGAGCGCCATTGGAGCAGTAATGTACCTTGCGAATTGCACTAGACTGATATTGCATTCGCGGTAAACCTCTAGCCAGGTATAGTGCTGTCCCAACCAAAAGACATTGGGTTGGCGTCAAAACTGTCCTTAGATACCTCCAAGGTACCCAAGATCTTGGATTGTTCTATAAAAGAAACCAAGACTTGACCATGGTGGGATATACAGATGCTGGCTATATGTCTGATCCCCATAATGCCAGATCACAGACTGGATACGTATTTCTCTGTGGTGGTACAGCCATTTCTTGGCGGTCTTTTAAACAGACCTTAGTAGCCACGTCTACAAACCACTCAGAGATAATTGCGATGTATGAGCCGCACGAGAGTGTGTTTGGCTGAGACGAATGACAAGTCACATCCTAAAGTCATGCGGGCTCAATGTCGTCGGTACCCCAAACCATTATCTATGAAGATAATGCTGCTTGTGTTGCACAAATGCAGATGGGCTATGTTAAGAGCAATCTCACTAAGCATATTGCTCCTAAATCTTCTACCCTCATGAGCTCCAGAAGAGTGGGGAAGTAAATATCTTGCATACTAAGTCATGTGAAAGTCTTGCAGATTTTTTACAAAGTCTCTACCTCCATCTAGTTTTCTCCGATGTGTTCATGGCATTGGTATGAGACGACTTATAGAGATGCAAGGTTTAGGGGAGCCTGAACCATAGCCCATAATATGAGATCTTTGAACTCATATTGATCCCGAAGATCAAAACTAATCCTGAAGATAAGTTGTTGTACTCTTTTCCCCTTAGTGACTTTTTCCCACAGGGTTTTCTCACTCAAGGTTTTTAACGAGGCAACAAGTGCAACATAGCTTGCGTGTGCAATGTACTTTCTTCTCCGTTGATCCCTTTTTTCCCACTGGGTTTTTGGGAGGGTTTTAATGAGGCATGTGCATTTCGCGGTATAAGCCTAAGGGGGGAGTGTTATGAAACCTGATCTCTATCCATCCTTGGAGGCCAAGGCTCCTAGCTGAGCACGTAGCATCCTTGATGCTAAGGACGATGATCCTTGCTATGCAAGGGAGATGTGTGGGCTAAATACATAAAATACCCCTCAAGTGAAACTATAAATAGAGGTCATGAGGAGAGAGTTGGAGATACACAAGCTTAACAGCTTTGTAGTACATGATACAAGATAATAAGAGCTCCCATCTCTCTCATACTTGTGGTGTCTTTCTTGTCCTGGTGGTTGTGTCCCTTGTGTATGTGGTGATTGGGAGCAAGTGTTGAACAACACCGTTTCTCAACACTTTCTTCGTTCTTCTCCCGCAAGCAGCTCCGCCATGGGAGGTTCTTAAATCCAGCGAAGTTTACATCCAGATTATGAGAGAAAACGTACAGAGCAGATCAGGATTTCACGGAAAAACATTATCAGATCTACAACGCCACAGGAAAAAGTAGTTTCTAAACAGGAAAAGAGGTACGTAAAAGCTTCAGGCCTTCTTCGTTGGTTCTGAGACTTGTTTCTTCACCCCACACCCTACTACATGCTTCAGGATTCCACTTTGCATCAGGATTGCACTTGTATTGTTGCTTATCCTGTCACCTGGTTGCTGATATATGACCTGCAAAAATATGTATTGGAGCTGCTTTAGAAGTGTTTTTCCGTGGAGATACTGAATACAAAATCTTGCAATTTTAGATGTAAAATTTTCACAGCAGATAAAATGCAGGGAATTTAGCATGGGTAATTTACTTGCATGAAAAAGTGGTCTGAGTGTAAAGTATTCCATGTAAATTTGAGAAAATTAATTAACAAATAATAAATCTATGAACATTCAGATCTGTAGTAGGCATCAATTGCTGTAGGATTCAGAATTTGAGACTACTAGATGTAATCCAGGAAACAATATTTGCATTTTAATTTGAGACTACTAGAAGTATTTGGAGATGCTTAGATGTAAAAATTCGTAGCAGTAAACTACAGGGGGGGAATGGGTGAGATACTTTCATGAAATTAGCATGTAAAGTTGAAAACAGGACATGGAGTGTATTTTACATCTGAATTAGACTGTAATACTTCTGCGAATAATTATCAACTGAAAATTTACATAGAAGTTCCCATGGTGCCCATGGTGCTCTAGGAGCAGAAACATGGCAGTGAGCATGGGTGAGCTACTTCCATGAAATTAGCATGTAAAGTTGAAAACAGGACATTCAGTTGTATTTACATCTGAATTAGGCTGTAAATACTTATGCGAAATAAATTAACAACTGAAAATTTACATAGAAGTGCCCATGGTGCTCTAGGAGCAGAAACAGGGCACGTGAGCATGATGATTACATCTGTTCATCCATATCAAGATGTTGAATTGAACATGCTAAAAAACAGGGGGATTTTTAACATCTGACTACTTTGCTTTACAACCATATTTCGCAAAACTAAGAAAGCTAAAAAGAAAATGACATCCATACAGTATTATTGTTTAATTTGCTTATGAAAATGACATCCATGTTATTTTTTGTGCAGTGTTAAGCAATGGACTGGTTCGGTGGCATCGAGCTGAATGAACCTTATGTACCTGAGAATGTGTCAGGATTCCAGAATGTAGGTGCTTCTACAAGTGGGCATGTAAATGTGGGTGCTTCTTCAAGTGGGCATGCAATGTGGGTTGTTCTACAAGCTTTCATGCGATGTGAGGAGAATACCAATTTGACTTCAGGCACAGGTCCGACAGTGGGTTCAGGACAGCTACTGGTGTGACTCTATCTGTGAGGATAGTGGCAGTGATGGAGAGGTTCAGTCAACACCTGTAGGATAGCTCCAAGAACAACATATCTTGGCATGAAGTTTGATTCATGTGAGGTTGCAATGGCACTGTCGTCTTGACCTGGAACACAAAATATGTAAAAAAAGATAGCATGTCAAAAAAGTTACAGAGAGATGAAACCAAGAATGGACAATGATGCTAGTATTTTCAATTCTAGCATTGTAAACTACATGGTAGTGTGTTAAATTCTACCATATGTTTAAGGCGAACATGAATTTGACATTCCAACATTGTTAAACTATGTTGTAGTACGATTTTACATTTAATGCTCATTTGTATGAAACTACTGGACATATCTTACACTAGCAGTTAGAAAGAACATAGAAAAA
>CAMZMU010000089.1:29634804-29825753 GCA_947311845.1 Poa pratensis | reverse complement strand
ATATAAATGATAGTGGTGGTCTTATTAACAAACCGAAATAACAAAAGCAAAAAAAAACAGACGCTCCAAGTTTATACGATAAAGTGCTTTGATCGAAAAACAGAAGTTAGACGTGTGCAAACCGAGAGTGTGTTGGTCTAGTGGGGTTGTCTTGACATCCCCAAGCTTATGGTCTTCACCATCCTTGGATAGCTCTTGGTGCAGCTCCTCTAATCCCTGTGAAAAAACTTCAAAACACCGTTTCTCCCATTTCTTTTCTGTGGGGTGATATTAGTAGTGATAAACAAATAGGTTCCTTGCTGCATAAAATCCTTAGGCAAAAATTCATATGAATGTCCAGAGAGTATATAATGTTGTATGCCTACTCATAAACTCAATTGAATCAAAAAGATTCAAGCAAAAAGCTCAAAGAATGCATCAAACAATATCAAGACAGAATCTGTCCAGAAAAACAGCAGCAAAACGCATTTTTCTACCCTACTTAAACTCGTCAGAAAAATCTGCAAAAAATCACATGTGCAGAGATGAAAAGTTGAAGCTAGTTCAAATTACAGCTCAATCGGAGTTACAGAAAAAAATGAAAAATCAAACCGTGCACAGACTTCGTGCAGGCAGAAAACTCTCCGAAAATGAATAGCAACTTTTCAAACCCAAAATAGGTAAAACTTGGTTCTTTATTAAAAATCCCAGAAACAAAACTAACAAACTACTCTCTTGTTACAGCAAGAGGACTCAAAGAAAATCTCAAAAAAAACAACCGGGTTGCCTCCCGTAAAGCGCTTTCTTTATAGCCATATAGCTAGGCTTACTTACTTGATAATCAAAGGGGACGTAGCTCATGAGGGAGCTTGAACCTTGGTGTGTCCCTCTTCCTTGGGAAGTGTTCCATGCTCTTCTTGTGTGGAAACTGAAACTTCACATTCCCTTCCTTTGAATCAATAATGGCACCTGTAGTACGAAGAAAAGGTCTTCCCAAAATAATAGGACTAGAGGTTTTATTCCCCATGTCCATGATTAGAAAATCAACAGGCACAAAAGTCATGTGTAACTCTACCATAACATCACTTACTTTTCCTAGAGCATGTCTAATGGAATCATCAGCAAGTGCAAGTTCAATAGAGCATTTCTCAATATTTTTAAGTTCAAGGACTTCATATAGTTCTTTAGATAATATAGAGACACTAGATCCTAGATCTAAAATGGCATGGTGTGTCTCTTTTCCAATGGTTACTAGTACTTGGGGATCCAGATATCCCCAAGCTTAGGTGGTATCATAGCTTCTTGATTGTACCTAGCAATCTTTTCTTTTAAGACATGATTAGCAATATAGGAACCAAAACCAGCTGGTTAATATTAACAGAAGGATCACTTGCAAATTTTTGTAAGATAGAAATTAATTCATGCAAGCTACACTTCTCTAAATCAACAAATGGTTCCTTAACTTCACTAAGCATTTTAACTTCCTCAACTTTTTTCTCTTTTTTAATCCAAACTTGTTTCTTAATAGGAACTTCCTTCACATGTTTAAATGATGGGTTTTTCCTTAATAAATCACTAACACAAACCAACTTTTCCTCAATACTGTTGAGACTAATATTTTTTCAAGAAATTCTTTCTCACATAATCTTAGTTTATGCATGACATTAACTAATTCATCATTTATCTTAGGAATAATATTTTTAGAAACAGATGCTAGTTGTTCAAAATCCTCTTTATTTGGTAGTTTCTCTAAACCAGCTTCGAATTTATCTTTAGACAAAGCAAGTGCTACTGTGGTATCCTCTACCTTTTTCTTTCTACCAACAAAGTTACCAAAAATCTTCTAAGTGTCATGGCCGCACAGGATGGTGTTGACAGGACAAAACTTCCACCTGTAGCCCCATCTAAAGCATTTTGATACCAAGGATCTATTCCATAATAAAAGTAAAGATCTAGCTTTTCATCTTCACAAGGTGTAGGATCTTCATAGTGCATCCTATTAATTCTAACCCAGGCATCTTTTAATGTTTCTCCAGGTTGTTGTTTAAAACTAGAAATGGAACTTAAAGGAAGACTCACTTTCTTTTTGTTTTCAAGACTCATGATTGCAAGTTTTTATGTGTTTTTAATTTTTTATGCAAAACTGAAAGTAAAATGACACTAATGCAACTGAAATAACAAATGCAACACAAAAATGCAAAACTGAATATAAATATGCAAACCGAAATATAAAGATGATATGCAAGACAAGAACAAAACAAAATAAAATGATTGTAGGTAAAGATGGATAAGATGATGCTCACGTAGGTGCAACCTCCCCAAGCTTAGGTTGTTACACAAGTTGGTGATGAAGTTGACTTGATGTGAGTGATCCTTGGATAAACCTTTCAGCTATGGTTCCCCGGCAACGGCGCCAAAAACGTCTTGATGGCCCTTCACGTAGTTACCCCACAACGGCGCCAGAAAAGTCTTGACGGCCCTTCGTGTGGTTACCTGCGTGAAAAGTAAATGGGTTAGGTTGAGACTCCAAGTGCAGAGTGTATGTAGTAGTGGAAGACAGTTTTCCCCACGAGGGGTGACTCGAGGGTTTAATATCGAACTCTCGGGGAACCAGTATTTCAGGTGTTATCTCCTTATCCTTCTCTTGAGAACCTGCAACAAAATAAATTGTTTTGTGCCCTCAACCTCACCAAGTGGTTGTCAAGCACAAGGTGTGAGAATGATAATAAAATAAATATGCAAACAGTAGTAAATATGCAATGATGGTAAAATAAATATGCAAGGATGATGGTAGTAATGATAAATGATATTTTTGGGTTTTTTATGATGAATGCAAGATGTAAAAGTGTTTTTGTATTTTCGGATTTAATAATGGCAGCAAACAAAAGTGGTGATAAAAGTGTTGGAAAGGTGTTTCTTATGATTAAAAATGGACCGGGGTTCATGGTTTCACAAATGCACTCTCTCTTGATAACGTGGTAGACAATGGAACACTAAAATTAACATGTAAGATGGCAAGACATGGTTTGACAAGTTATTAATAATATGGGCATCACGTCCTAACATAGAGATCTCAAGTATAAGTTGTTCTCTCTCTTATGCTCCACCAAGATGCGAACTAAATCATAACACCTTAGTAATTAAGATAAATCAGAGCATAGCAATAAGTTCAATGACATGAAGTTAAAATAAGAACATGCTAGATCTAGTCATGGAGATAGTGGCCAAGGTCACATCCACTCTCCGGTAGCATGGTATTTTTGTTTATCCCTAGTGAGGCAACAAAGTAAGGTAGAAAACCCAAGTGGATCGCAGAACTTTCTCTCACGTTCACTGCACTAGCCACCCCCGTTACTCCAACTAATGCACACGTTCCCCCTCACATGCTCTCATAAACATGCTTGATCATGACAAGTAAATAAGAACGGGGTACATAATATGCATCTACTTTCATAACTGAAACAAAACCATTGCAATCTCAAACATGTATTAACTCATAATAAAGATCCACCACAAAGGAATTACATAGATGACCGTAATCATGTTCAGCAGCTCATACGGTACTAATTAGTGAAGCTCATAGAGAGGAGAGATACATAAGTTACTTCCACAAACCCATAGTCCAGGGGTGGACTACTCCCTCTTCATCATGGTGTCGGTGGAGATGTTGTTGGAGGGGAAGGAGACCACACCGGCAGCGCCCCGCCGGAGTTTTCCCCCTCCAATCTTCAGCTCCAGGTCTCTGTTTCGTGGTTTCTGTTTCGGCGGCGTCCCTTTCGCGAAAGCCCTGGGGGGTCTATATATAGTCGTTTTTAGGTCAAGACGAAGCTTCGGGAAGAAAGATCGACGGCAGCGGAGGCCCGAGGGCCAGGTGGGTCCCACGCGGTCAGGGAATCTGGCCGCGTGGGCCCACCCCTTTCGGCCTTCTGGTCTCCGTTTCTTCGATTCCTTTGCGCCTACGTTTCGTTCCTTCCAAAAAAAGTGATCCCCGTAAATTCAGGTCATTTGGACGTCGTTTGGGTCCCTGAAACATCAAAATATAGAAAAAGGGGTTTTCTGACAGCGCAGGGTTAATTCCAGAAAAATGGGGAAGTTGTTAATTATCCCCAAAACTCAATATAAATCATGAATATAACCCTTATATGATGCAAATAACATGGAATAACATGTAATAAAATGTAAAGTTCATGTATGCATTTTACATGCATCAATCCGCGATCGTGGTCTCAGCCATGGTGACGCGCTGCGTCAAGGTGTGGGTGGCCGGATCTAGCCGTTGGAGCTGACGAGACTTGGATCGGACCGAAAAAATTTCCCCGGAACAAAACTTGGCTCTGATACCACTTGCTATGGACTAGATACACACAATCTCCATCTAGACCAGCATACTCGCGTCACGCACAGTTATGGATCTAAACTTTGATTACAATCACCAGGCAGATGCCGTGGGAAGAAGAAGATGGGGAAGGAGCAGCTAGCTCGAGCTACAGTACAGGATCGATCCACTCTCTGGATCTTCTGTGCTTCATCGTCACGGTTGAAGTAGTCTCTTGCGTGGGCTGGGCTGGCATGGGCTTGGTCTTGTGTTCCCGGCCCACATCCCGTCTTATGTCTCTCGTCCTTCGACGCCTCGTCACCGGTATCGTAGCAGGTACGGACCGGGCGTGCGCGCAGTGCAGTATATCCTGCTTGCGAGTCGGCCGGATATTTTTGCCGACAGACCAGTTTTGTCGGAATTACTTTTTGTATCTGATCAATTTCCTACTCCGTACAAGTTTTTTTCTTCTGAAACCCCATGTTAGATACAATGAAAGAGGCTCTGTTGGATCATGCCTGGATCCGAGATATCCGAGGTTTTTTGACAGACGAAGGAGTGGCACAGTGCGTGTTCTTGTTTACCCGTGTTGCAAATCTGGAGAGGGACACAAACGCAGCGGATCAGTTCAGGTGGATCTGCTCGCCCACTGGTGTCTATAACGCAAAGGACACGTACAAGGCGCTCTGCCTAGGATCAGTCAGATTGGAGGGAGCCAGTTATATTTGGAAGAGTTGGGCACCGATGAAGTGCAAAATTTTTGCCTGGCTAGCAATACTGTTTCGTCTTTGGACCTCAGATAGACGGATGAGACACGGTTTACAGGAGCAGACGGATACATGCTTCACATGTCTACAGGAGGAGGACACGGTGAGCCATGATTTGGTGGGCTGCGTGTATACGAGACAGGTATGGGCGGAGGTTTTGCGTCGGCTGAGACTGCAGGTTGACATACCAGGACACACAGAGGAGCTGTTGAGTTGGTGGTCGAGGGCTAGGAGGAGTTTCAGCAAGAAAGAGAAGAGGGGCATGGACACCCTGATCATACTAGTCAGTTGGCATTTGTGGAAGCAGCGCAATGCTAGGGTCTTCAACAACGTCAGAGGACAGTACTAGGTGGGAGTAACACTTTTGCGAGAGTAGTGCATTAGGATAGGAGTGTGTGGTGTGGGGTGTGTACAGACGTTGGTTTGCAACGATCTGTCAGGTTGTATTCAAATTTCTCCCTTCTATATAAATAAGGCACGCAATTGCGTGCTCTCAAAAAGAAACTCCTCCCTCGCCGTCGACGTCCTACCGTCGCATCATCGTGCTCGCTGGTTCAGAATCTCCGTTTGAGCTACGCCCATTTCGCCCTATGTTAAATTGGATCAAGAGGGAATGCCATGGTTTCGCTTTCTAGGCTTGTCTCCTGAAAAAATTGGAAGGAGCCAAACGTTAAGGTATTTACAAACTCACCCGCGATGGGTTGCGGCGAAGATTAAGGACGAGATCATGATGTGCTAAGGCGTCGGGAATTGTAATGCCGCGAGGATAGTGGTGTATCCTAGATCTAGGTTTTTGCCTAGATTATCATGCATGTTGAAAACATTTCTAACTATATTGTTAATCAATGAAAAAAGATAAATCTTTTGTCTCGTATTAAAAATGAAGCAGCGTTAGCCGGAGGCACATATGTTGGAGTTGGCAAAAGGCGGACCGAAGAAAAGAGAAGGAAACTCGCTGGGATATGGCACACACATTTTCAGTGAATTGAGCAATGTATAGCAGATCATTTAGCACTAGTTCATTTATATGAAGTTATGAACCCTTTTGTTCTGATTCTATTTCGGTGTGGCTGGTCTTATCGCTGGAGTAAGGCTATACGAGTGAATGTTCTTACGGTATGGCTTATTTATACTTCCTTAGGCTGCTCACAGTGGGAGTAACTATGGTGGTAACATAGATGTCACATAAATAAAAAAGATGATGTGCAGCTAATTAATGAGGAGAGAGACAAATGGAGTAACATAGCTAGTTACCATCACATAGCGCTTCCCAAGACATGATGAGTCTACAAGCTAATAAATGAGACCATCTATGTTACTACTCCGTATGTTGATGTTATTTTGCACTGTGAGGGTAGTAACATAGACTAGTAACATTACTCTCCGTTTTGACCAGTCTTAGACAACAATGCTTATGTTACTAGTCTTAGTTACTCACCGTTGTGACCAGTCTTAGACAACAATAGTTTGAAACCCATACCGGGGCAAGTTCCCGAGTTCTTGTATGATCTTCGCGGACTGGCCACCTTCTTCCCCATATATATCCTCGACTGAATACCTCCTTCTGCTTGCACACCATTAAATCAAGGGGTATTTGAAATTGTTATCATCAAAAGGACCTTTTTTTGGGTTCCAACACGGGCTTCGATTTAGGGCTCAAGATGTCCCCATGCAAGTAGTGCATGCGTCTAATCAAGTTGAATTCTATCATATCCACATCGTCTGACACAAAATTGATAATTTGGTAAACTTGGTACGCACGTACCCTTGACGGATAGAATGGAGGAGTTGGTCAATTGATCCCCTTTAGCCAAAGATCGATGGTTTTTACAATCTTGTATGTACCACAACATTGAGCAAGTATGATTGTATGAACACGAAGCTCTTGTTCATCTAAGCAACTATCTAACGTCTAATTAACTTCTACTGAGGTCACGTTTAGAATAACAGGCATTTGATGCCATATCTAAACTCTTTAAGTAATAAAAATTATATTTATAAAATATATTTAGAATATCCTATCCGTAAATTGGACATTCAAGATATGTTAGGTGAAGTTGAATCATTGCCATATATCAGTTACTCTAATATGAATCAGAGAACCTGAATCGATGATTCAAGTCAAGTGGGTTGTACCCTGTAAACATGCTACCAACGCGATCCCCACTGGGACCGATTTTGATTACCATCAGATAACGAAAACAAGCTAAGACAACATCCAGGTGCTCGACATCCGAAAAAAAACAGAGAAAAAAACTGCAAACTAAACGAAAGAAGGAACTAGCTCCTCCGCCGACAGCGAACCCTGTAAACATGCTACCCTTAAAATATACTAGTTTGTTTCTCTATCTTATTTCGAGTCATCTGTAGCCTATGCACGCGATATTCCAGCCTCAAGAACTCCAACGAAACCAGACAGAGCACTTGGGTTCTCAAACTATTTTCTTCTCCAGTGACACAAACTTGTACTTTCTGTGGCTACAGGAAGGTGCCATGAGTACCAACACCAATATTACAGGAATAGACAACCGCCCTAACTCATCGATATTGCAAGGGAGTCGAGAGTGCACACCACCAGAGTGGAGAATGAGGCAGCGTGGACCAATATTTCGAGGACCATCCTCCTTGTGACAACCATACAAGAATATTACCTATAGGACTTTATTCTTCTAATAACACCACCACCAACACTAGGATGCATCACCTCCATCGGCACCACCACCGTTCTATATTAGATGTCCTCCTCGAAATGACAGAGAGCCACAATGTCCACACGCTCAAGATTCTGAATTACCGTTTGATCTCATAAATGGCCGGTCCAATGGTCCAGTACGTAGCTGACCGACTGAAAGATCCTGGGTTCAGGTTTGCCGCAATACTTGAGCTCGCAGCCTCCAGGATCCTCTTTATTCCAGCGCCTCCAGAATGGCTTCCCTGCAGGCAAGCAAGTCCAACAGTCTCGGTTGTGTAGACATGATTCAGCTTTATCTTTTTCTTTTTTGACGAAGGCAGCAGCGCTGCATTCATTTGATTAGAAGAAGAAAGAATAGAAGGTTTACAACGTTTAAGTTACAGGCCAACAACCGGTTATGAGCTTCTCCAACCCATATGGCGCACAACTCATATCTCGTCATCTATTTTCGTGATTTAGCCCTCCAGATTTACGGTTGAACAAGTTGAACATTCAATGTATTCAACATCAAATTTCGGCCGTTCAATCACGGAAACGGACGGCCTGGGCTATGCGCCATATGAGTCAAAGAAAATCAGTTTTCGCCAACAACGGTGAGACAAGATGAACAGGAAAATAAACAAGAAAAAAGTTAGACAGACAGAGGGCATAGCTTTGCGGAAGCCCTCAAGAGGAAACAGAGCTACATTAAGCAGGTCCGTGTGGTCTTTGTGCTCCCATCATGATTCAGCTTTATCACCAATGGTGCAAACGGCCTGTTGGTACAGAAAGACTGATGAATCATCAGCATCAGCCTTGAGCCATCCTTCTCATTTCTGCAATAAAATGGCAGAGCGTGTACGAAGAAAATATCTTACCCAGAATATAAGCAATGGATCGCCAAAATCATTTACGTACAGACTAGTTATTTGAATAAGCACCGAAAAAATCTCACATGTATTAGCTATTATGTGTAACATTGAGGTCTGCTTAGCAGTGCAATAAGGCATCCAAACTACTTTATGGAAAAGCCATACAGATTACAATAAACAAAGCGAAAGCATCAGAGTAGAAAGCTGTAAAGAAATTAGTTACCAATGTGTTAGACGTTGTTCTTGGAAATAATCAGGTATAATCTTGAAAATAACCCCACAATAGCTTCTTACCAATAACCAACGAGCCCCGCACCTGAATGTGTGAGTACAACAATTGCACTGATTTAACAGCAGAATATAGAATAGATTATTGCATATTTTGCATATAATTGATATGGACAAAAGAATTATATGCAAAATATGTATAGAAAAGACTCATTCCATATGCACGTAAGCAACCAAAAAAATCAAATATTGTACTCCCTAGATAAATTGTTGAATTGTTTCATTTTACATCCCAATGCTTCACTGGTGGAGACAGGGTTTTCTGTCCCGGCCCGTGAGGGGCTTTAGTCCCGGTTCGCGAACCGGGACAGGACAAGCGGGACTAAAGGGCAAACCTTTAGTCCCGGGCCTGTTACCAGCCGGGACCAAAGGCCATCCACGTGGCCGCCTGCGGGGCGCGCTGGGGGCAACCCTTTAGTCCCGGCTCGTATAACGGGCCGCGACTAAAGGGTTTAGGGTTTAGGGTTTCTTTTATTTATTTCTTTAGGGTTAGGGTTTAGGGTTTATTTTATTTATTTCTTTAGGGTTTATTTGTTTTCTTTTATTTTCTTTCTTCGAGCATACAAAGATAATTGTTTTCTTTTAGCGGTATTTCTACGCTACCACATACCGTACACGTTCGTGCATATATATAAGATAACTTGTCTTACGATCGAGCATATACAAATATATACAATTTTGATAGTTACATGGAGATCACAATTACCGGGACTAGAGCCCGTCTATTCGATTACACGGCCGGGGATCATCAGTAGCGCCTATTCACACTAAATTCTCCGGCGTCGTCTACCATCTCTTTCATCAAAAATCCCGCCAGTTCCTCTGCAATTCCTAGTAGGCGTTGCTCTGGTAGGAGTTGTTCCCGCATTCTGTCGAACTATATAAGAAAAGGAGATCAATATGAACATCAATCATGATAACAAAAAGTGACGGTAATAAAATAATGTTGTGAATGTATTGCTTACGTAGAGTCTATAATCATTGTGCTCAGTGGTAAACGTGCGAATGAACTCGCAAACGTAGTATCCATATAGATTCGTCCCCGGTGGCTGCCTCGCGCACTTTACGAGAATAGAATTCAATCAAAATAATAATCTAGCATCATAATTGTATTGAAACTAGAATTAAAGAGATGCGCAGACATATCTCGTACTACTTACCGTGACCGGAGTAAACGTCAGCTTCTCACTAAAGGAACCCGCCACCAGACTCCTGAACAGGTTCCAAACCCTGCCCGGCAAAGAAAATGAATTAATGAATGAGTTATTCATTACCTGATATCTCATGAAATCAACGAAAGAGACCGATATAGCGCGAAAATTACCTCTGGAGCATGTCCTGCATGTCGCGGAACTCTTCCAGGTGTCTCTTTAATGGGTCCATGACTTCAACTTTTCCCTTATCAACTTGAATGTCTAGCAGAATCCAGTGGAACCTGCACACGTTTATATATACGTCAGTAACTCATCAATTACACTTAACATCGAGTAAGCAAAAGTGAATGTGTACAACAAAGTAAGACCCTCACTGGAAGTTGTAAGGAAACAGTATGTGGTCACATAAATGTTGCTCCGTTAGAAACCTTAGAAGGTTACTCGCCGTCTCGTCGGGTTTCGTCGTTAGCGAATATATATGTACTTTATCTGGGTCAATGAACCCAACACTATAGATCTTTGTTTTACATTCCCGGATCTTCATTCTGCATAATAGAGTACAAAAGGATATAATGAGGATAATTACATGCAATGAACTGAACAACTGAAAAACTGGACAACTTATATGTAGACAATGAATTCAACAACTTACAGACAATAGCAACTCATGAGAGTTTTGTCGAGGGCGTCGAAATTGTATAACTGGAAGAGTTCGAAAAACTCAACATGGACCTCTTCGGGTCGGAAGAAGTACTCATGGGACTTTCACCACGATCATTGTTCTGCCCCCTACCACACTCAAGTACCAGTCATGCAAATTCCACATATGTGTTGGCAATTGTGCCAACTTCTCGTCGCTGACCAAAGGCTCCCTGCGACATATGTAGGGACAACATCAGCCTTGGGTAAATTGTCGTCTTGGGAACCTAGCAATTCAGCAACAGTCACACCCATAGAGGCCGCCAACTTCGCAGCTTCTTCCATATCCTGCTGCAGCACCTGGGGAACGTTTTCGGATAACACCTTGAGGGATGGGATCGATTGTTTGGCCTGTTCTCCGAGCTGGGGAACGTCCCTTATGTTCCCACTTGCACTTTTACCTGATTTGCTCCCGCTTGCACTTTTACTTGATTTGCTCTTCTGCACTTCCTTCCGAAGTGTGCGTACATAGTCATCTGGCTTATGGTGCAACACATTGCGATTTTGTGTTCAGAAAATCACGTGCCCACTTTTTTGCTTCTCGGTGTATACAGGGGCGGGCTTGGGTTTCATCTTTGCAAAATGCGCATCTTTTTCGGCCATTGCGGCCGCTGCGGTTTGCTCATCAGTAAGATCGTAAGCTCTGATGGGAAGATTCTTATGAGGTACTCTTGGGAGGGGCGACTTTTGTCGTTTTGGGCTGCTGCGTCGGTTAGTACTCATCGACGGAGCACGCTTCCGCTTATTGTCCTTAGCGGGCAAAGGCGGCGGCGAAGACGGCCGACCCAAGTCCGGCGGCGGAGATCGAGATGGACTCGCGCTGTGGTGGTCGTACTCATGGGGTGTGCTTCTTGGAGGTGATGGAGGTGTTGGTGACCTGCGACGACTCGGAGGCGGTGTTGTCCTTGGCGTCGACCCTGGAAACTTGATGTAGTTCTTGTCCCATAGAATGGTATCACCCACAACTTCTCCGAGTGTCCTCTCATCTCCAGGTCCAGGGATGTCAAGCTCCATAGCATGAGACCCCGGTACGATTTCATCCACCACGACTTTAGCATAGCCAGCTGGAATCTCACGGTCTTGCCAGCGTGCGTCAGGTGGATAAGGTAAAGCATATCCGACCGCCACCTTCATGGATATGTTCTTCAATTTCTGATGGAGCTCACAAGATATTGCATCCTTGATTCCATCCACGGGGTAGCCGGGACCGCCATCTATCATCCGCCGTGCATCGTCAGCCGGGACCTCCGAGTCACCCACGCTGCTTTTCCGCTGAGATGGACCGGCGGTAATATCGAGTACAGGATCTTGCGGGCGCACTACTCCTCTAAGTTCATCAATCTGCTGCTGCTGGTGGTTAATTCTGGCAAGCAACTGGTTGAACTTGTCTCCCTCCTCCTCCTGCTTTCACTGCTTTGCTCTCGCTCGGCTTCTGTAAGTTTCTACGTCTTTGGCAAACCCAAGCCACCACGGGACGGAAGGGCCAAAGCCTCGTGTTCGTCCTCCTTTTTCGTCATTCCCGAGGACCAGTGTCAGCAAGTCTTTCTCTCTATCGGGAGTGAACTTTAACTTCACCTCTTTAATTTCTTTCACCACTTTAACCCAATTTTCCCTGGGTACCCTAATCCCGTCACTGCAAATAAGGTCCCCTGTTGTTTCGTCGTATGAACCCCCATGCGCAAGGAACCAATTTCTTGCCCTCAATTCCCATTCGTCGCGCATCCATTCTGGTTGGATCCCTTTAGCAAGCAGCTCTTGCTCTTTTTTATCCCACTTTGGCATGGTAGTTGTAGCCCCCTGGCCCCAATTTATGGTGATATTTTTTCTTGTCAGCATTTATCTTGTTCCTTACTGAGATCGCCTTGGCATTTTGTGACTCCTTGTACTCCTTAAATGCGTTCTAGTGATTCGCCTGCTTCGCTAGATAGCCTTCAAATACTGGAGCAGTCTTTTTCGTCTGATATTCTTGCCATAATCTTTTCTTCCACACCCGGAATAGTTCGGCCATCTTCGTAAGAGTCCACTTCATGACTTTCTTCCTCAATTTTGCAGTGTCGGCAGGATCCTCAAATTCTGGCAGGGTGAAATGTGCCATGAGGTCATTCCAAAGACCCTCTTTGTACCTTTCGGCGACATACTCACTATCGTTCGCCCCTTTGCGCTTATTCCAGTCTCGAACGATGATCGGGACGTGATCCCTAACCAGAACTCCGCATTGTTTTCTAAATACAGCGCAGCCTTCTTGGGTTCTTCGGTTCGCCCGTAGGGGCTATGACCTCAAATGTATAATGCGTAGATGGGGCCAACATTTTGGTCGGGCCTCGTTTGGAAGATTTGATCGATGTGGAGGCCTAAGAGAAGAAACATTCGTCAATTTATATATATACAACTTAAGTAATGCATCTACTGATCGCCAAAGAACTTCATATCTACCTCGCCGGACTTCGTTAAGGGTCCACCGGCTTCTCCATCATCGGAGCTATCGCCTTCTCCATCATCGGAGACGTCGACTTCATCCTCACTTCGGTCGACCTCCATTCCATCCCCGGAGGGGTTCAGATACGACGACGGAGATTCGGCTGGATCAGCATCTGGGGCGTCGTGGATTATATTCTCGAGAATTTCTTCCTGTATTAGGTCTCTGCGGGTTGGACTAGGTGGATCCATAGTTTCTGCAAAATGCACACAATATTATTTCAAAATGCATCAAATAAAATGAGTATCAATTGTTATAAATAATTACTAAAGCAATGAATACAAGTCACTTATCTAATGTGTATCAATTGTTATCATCAATACTTTGTAATTAAAAAATTACTACAAATCTATTAAGTCACAATATATCCACTACAAATCAATTACTAAAAATTACTACAAATCAATTACTAAAAATTACTTAGTCCTAGAATTTATTTAAATGAATTATCATACCTTACAACATAAAATGGTTTTCATAACTTATTCCATTTTGAAAATGAGTTCAAGATATTTTATATTACAAAATATTACTCTTAATAGCATTTTACAACTAACTTTATTTTGTTTTTACTTAAGCACTAACAGTACTAGCATATTAAGAACAACATTATGTAGTGATCTACAGTACCTAAACATTTCACATACAACAATAGCAACAATTTCATAAAGGACCAAATATTTATTTTATCACTTTTAATAGGTAGAAAACACCATTTTTAGAGTTTATTAAGTCCAGGGTGTTCTGTTCATCAACAAGTTATGCAAAGATAGGTTTAGGTTCTATGTAAGTATTTTAAACTAATGCAATTGGATTTAGTCCAAAATCTTATTCACAGAAAATTAATTAAATGCTAGAAAACCCCACTGGTCTAAACTACCAACACATGCCATTTCAAAACTATGTATCGCAAACATATGAGGCTAATTTCTACAGAAAGCTATAATCACAGGCATTCCAGAACAATTGGATTTACAAATTTTGGATTCATATTTCTCAAGTTAAAAAATAGTTCTTGATTTATACCAGTGGCAGTACAGTAATTATCAAGCACAATCAAATTAATATTTTTAAAATTTGCTAGTTGGAAGTGGTTCTAAACTCATTCATTTATCACTGTGATTTTTGGTTTGCACAAACACGGAGTTTAACTATTTTATTTTGAATTAAAGCTACAGCACAGAAACAGAATTATAAAGCCCTATTTTGAAATTTCGGGTTAATCAAAGATTGCTCGAATCCGCGCGTTTCTGGATGATTCGAACGCGCTGCGACGTAGAGGAGGTTGCAGTGAACCTTTTGGTAGCGGCGCCGCCCAATTCGGGTCGCCGGAGCAACGCCGGCGACGATGTTTGGCGGCGGCCGACGACGGGCAACGCGGCGGCGGAGCTACGGGGCGCAATAAGTCGAATTGAAGGAACTGGAGGATGCAAAAGCTCACCCTGAGCACGATGGAGTGGACGACTAGGTCGGGGGAGGTCGTACGGCGACGGAATCGTGCTCGCACGCGGTGGCCGGAGTTGGGGAAGGGGCCTCGATTCGTCGGATTCCGGCCTTCCTACCACGGACGACTCGGTGGAGAAGTAGAGGAGGCGCCGGCGACGGGCAGCGGCCGTGTCGAAGACGGCAGCGGCGTCGGGGACGGCCTTGCCGGCGACGGAAAATTTTGCAGCCTGGCGGTGCTCCTCTGCCTTCTGCGCTCCTTCGTCTTCAATGAAAAAATGGCTAAGTTCCAACCGTGGCTTAAGTAGTAATGGGACCTTTAGTCGCGGTCCATGGCTCAAACCGCGACTAAAGGGGGTCTTTAGTCGCGGTTTGAGGCACGGGCCGTGACTAAAGGGTTTGGGAGGCCTTTTCGCGTTCCCGCGCGCAGCGCGGGCTTTAGTCCCGGCTGGTAAGATGGTCCGGGACTAAAGGCCCAAAAATTGCGCGGGCTGGACCGTTTTTACTTTTTTTTAAAAATCTAGCACAATTTTAAATATTTGAACATTTGAATGAAACAGTTTTTGCATACTTATGAATTTGAGAAAACTTTTAACATGAAAAGTGCTTGAATTTGAATAAGTATTCCAAATCCATTTTCTGTTTTATAAAATAATTATTCGAACTCTACAAACTATTAACCATTTTGCCATTTTGAATTAAAAAATGCATTAACTTTTATCTTTTGCATATTTTTGAATCTCACTAAACTTTCAACATGAAAAGTGTTTAAATTTGTATAACTATTTCAAAACCATTTTATCTTTTATAAAATAATTATTCTAACTATTCAAACTATTAACCATTTTATCATTTTGAAAAAATGAATCAACAACTGCCAATGAAGGGTACATAGACAAATGACAACAAACTTGGGTACATAGACGAATAACAACAAACTTGGGTACATAGACGAATGACAACAAACTTGGGTACATAGACGAATAACAACAAACCATTTTGTCCAAACCAATGATGTGGCTCAGGTTAGTCATACTCTTGCCTAGGCCTATAATACTCGTGGGTGTAGTCGTCGTAGTCGCCGTCGTCGTCGTCACTGTCGTCGGACGGCCGTGATGTAGTCGTTGACGGGGGTTGTCGCATGGACTGTAATTGAGGGTAGCGCAGGCGGGGGTTATCGCCGGCCGTGATGTAGTCCATGACCCTCTTGAGAGTCCGGCCGGCCCACCACAGCCGACGGCCGGCCTCGTTGAAGTTCGAAGGACGCGGGCGGTCCTCCTCGTACCTGGCGAGCGCCTTCTCACGCCTTTCGATGAAGAAGGCGTCCCAAGTTGGGCGATAGTCTGGATGCCAGCGGGAATCCATCCGCTGCTCCGGAGTGAGCTCGAGGTAGTAGTGGTTCGTGATGGCCGCCCGGCGCGCCAAACCTTGAGGGACAGGAGGGACCGGCACGCCTCCGGTGCTCAGCCTCCAACCGGCGGGGACGTCGTAGCCGGGCGGGCAGGGGTAGTTCGAGGCGCAAAGCGCCTCTGCCTCCGAGTAGGTCAGAGTGTGGGTACGGTGGAAGCCATGAGAGAGTGATGAGGTTGCAGATATGAGTTTAGATGTGCTATGCCAATGGAGACCATGACTACATATATATAGTGAGAAATGGCGGGAAGCGGTGGAAAGCGCGGGAAGAAATAAGGCGGGAAGAAACAGACCTTTAGTCCCTGTTCGAGCCACCAACCGGGACTAAAGGGCTTATTTGTTCCCGCGCAATTTTACCAACCGGGACTAAAGGGAATCCCACCAATAAGGAAGAAGCACACGGATCGTGTGTTTCTTTCGAGCACTTGTGAGCCGTTGGATCAGGGGTGTGTTTCTTTTGAGGGCTTGTGAGCCGTTGGATCCATAGTTTCTGCAAAATGCACACAATATTATTTCAAAATGCATAATATTATCATCTATAAAATTCCATCTATAAAATTGCTTGGAAATGCTGATTTGAAGCTTCTTGACAATACACATTGGAAATACACATTGGAAATACACATTCATTATTATTACACATGCTCCTTACATAAAGGTTTAATACATTCCATAGAATGCATTACATAAAAGGTTTAATACATTATTACACATCACCAACATCCCTATCCATTGTTTCTGTTTTCTTCTGAGCCGTAGCCATGGAGAATCTTCATCATTTAACAGGATGCCTGGGTCAGTTTTCACTGTGAAGGGCGGAATTTCATGAAACTTATTATAATCTTCTGACATGTCTGTCTTGTCATCCACTCCCACGATGTTTCTTTTCCCTGAAAGAACTATGTGGCGCTTTGGCTCATCGGACGATGTATTCTTTTGCTTATCTTTTCTTTTTTTTTTGGTTTGGTGGACATGTCCTTCACATAGAAAACCTGAGCCACATCATTGGCTAAGACGAATGGTTCGGTGTGGTACCCAAGATTCTTGAGAGCCACTGTTGTCATTCCGTACTGCGGGTCTACCTTTACCCCGCTAGCTGCGACCCATTTGCACCGAAATAAAGGGACCTTAAAAGTAGGTCCATAGTCAAGTTCCCATATCTCCTCTATGTACCCATAATATGTGTCCTTCTGCCCATTGTCGCCTGTTGCATCAAAGCGGACACCACTGTTTTGGTTGGTGCTCTTTTTATCTTGGGCCTTCGTGTAAAATGTATTACCATTTATCTCGTACCCTTGGAAAGTACATATAGTCGAAGATGGACACCTGGCCAACAAGTACAGCTGATCTCCAACAATGATGTTATTCATGAGATGTATCTGCAACCAACTGCCGAAAGTCTTCTCGTGTTCCCCGTCACGGTTTTCGGAGCGTAGAATATTCTTGTGTCTCTCGATATACGGAGCCACCACGGTGGAATTGTGTAGAACTGTGTAGTGTGCTTGAGTGAAAGAATGCCCGTCCCTACATACCGTTGCTTTCCTTCCTAGTGTGCCTTTTCCAGTCAGCCTCCCCTCATACCGACATTCAGGAACACCAATCGGGTTAAGGTCAGGAAGAAAGTCAACACAAAACTCAATGACCTCCTCTGTTCCATAGCCCTTGGAGATGCTTCCTTCTGGCCTAGCACGGTTACGAACATATTTCTTTAAGACTCCCATGAACCTCTCGAAGGGGAACATATTGTGTAGAAACACAGGACCAAGAATTCTAATCTCTTCGACTAGGTGAACTAGGAGGTGCGTCATAATTGAAGAAGGATGGCGAGAACAACAACTCGAAGCTGACCAGACATTGGACCACATCAATTTGTAACCCTGATAGACTTTCTCGATCGATTACCTTCTGAGAAATTGCATTGAGGAATGCACATACCTTCACAATGGCCAGTTGAACAATTTCCGCTAGAATTCCCCTCAATGCAACCGGAAGCAATTGCGTCATAAGCACGTGGCAGTCATGAGACTTTAGGTTTTGGAATTTTTTTCTCTTTCATATTTACTACTCCCTTTATATTCGACGAGAAGCCAGACGGGACCTTGATACTGAAAAGGACTTCAAAAAAATTTCCTTCTCTTCCTTGGTAAGAGCGTAGCTGGCAGGCCCTTGAAACTGCCCTGGATGCATGCCGTCTCGTCCTTTATAACGTTCCTGGTCCTCCCGTGCTTCCGGTGTATCTTTTGACTTCCCATACAAGCCCAGGAAGGCTAGAATATTCACGCAAAGATTCTTCGTCAGGTGCATCACGTCGATTGCGGAGCGGACCTCATGGACTTCCCAATAGGGTAGCTCCCAAAATATAGATTTCTTCTTCCACATGGGTGCGCGCTTATCAGCGCCGTTCGGAACAGGTTGGCTGCCAGGACCCTTTCCAAAGATTACTTTTAAATCCTTGACCATACCAAATACTTCAGCACCAGTACGGGTGACAGGCTTCGTCCGGGTTTCTGCCTTGCATTGAAATGCTTGCCTTTTTGCCTTAAGGGATGCTTGTGCGGAAGAAAACGACGATTGTACGGGTACACATTCTTCCTACATTTGTCCAGATATATACTTTCTGTCTGATCCAAACAGTGCGTGCATGCATTGTATCCCTTGTTCGTCTGTCCTGAAATGTTACTAAGAGCAGGCCAATCATTGATGGTTACGAAAAGCAACGCTCGTAGGTCAAATGTCTCCTGTTTGTGCTCATCCCACACACTTACACCTGGTTTGGCCCACAACTGCAAAAGTTCATCGACTAATGGCCTTAGGTACACATCAATGTCGTTGCCGGGTTGCTTCGGGCCTTGGATGAGCACTGGCATCATAATGAACTTCCGCTTCATGCACAACCAAGGAGGAAGGTTGTAGATACATAGAGTCACGGGCCAGGTGCTATGACTGCAGCTCTGCTCCCCAAAAGGATTCATGCCATCTGTACTTAGACCAAACCATAAGTTCCTTGCGTCACCTGCAAAGTCCCCGGACTCTCTCTCGATTTTTCTCCACTGCCGACCATCAGCGGGGTGCCTCAACTTGTCGTCTTTCTTACGGTCTTCCATGTGCCATCGCAACAACTTGGCATGCTCTTTGTTTCTGAACAGACGTTTCAACCGTGGTATTATAGGAGCATACCACATCACATGGGCAGGAACCCTCTTCCTGGGTGGCTCGCCCTCAATATCACCAGGGTCATCTTTTCTGATCTTATACCGCAATGCAGTGGATACCGGGCATTTATCCATATTCTCGTACTTCTCACCGCGGTAGAGGATGCAGTCATTAGGGCATGCATGTATCTTCTGCACGTCTAATCCTAGAGGGCAGACAAGCTTCTTTGCTTCGTACGTGCTGGCGGGCAATTCGTTCTTTCTTGGAAGCATCTTCTTCATTAGTACCAGCAACTTTTCAAATGACGAGTCAGTCACACCGGTCTCTGCCTTCCACTTGAGCAATTCCAGTGTGCTACCCAGCTTCTTCTGGCCATCTTCACAAGTTGGGTACAACAATTTGTTGTGGTCCTGTAACATCTGCTCGAACTGCAACCTCTCCTTTTCTGTGTCGCAGTCTCGCCTTGCATCAGAAATGACCTGACCAATATCATCAACGGGCTCATCTGATGCCCGTTCTTCGCCCAGACCTTCTTCTTCACTGTCTTCCATTGCGGTATCAGCGTATTCAGGGAACATAGATCGGTAGTTGTCGTCATCGTTCTCTTCTTCATCGCTGTCTTCCATCATAACCCCTCTTTCTCCGTGTTTGGTCCAAACACTATAGCCGGACATGAAACCGGACCGAAGCAGGTGGCTCTGAATGACTCTTGAGTTAGTGTGATCCTTCACATTCAGACATTTAACACATGGACAAAACATAAAGCCACCCCCATGCTTGTTCGCCTCGGCCGCATCGCGAAAAGAATGCACGCCTGCTCTGTAAGCGGCTGTGCGTCGGTCACCGTACATCCATGGATGGCTCATCTGCATCATACAACTATATATCAAACGCAATGATGATGCTAAAATTAGTACCGCACGATGACCGACTAGAAAATAGTTGCTAACCTTTTAGGACAAGTGGAAATAAAGAGGTGAAAGCTTAAGTGTGGCTCGGGCACCTCATATCATGTTTGTATTGTGTGAACTCAAATGGCATCACTCTAACAGGCATTTCATCGAACACCTTGAGTGCATATGAAGGAGAGAAAAAATAGCACTAAACCACACCTCCTCCACCAGAAAAAAACAGGGTGAGTGGAGAGGGTGCTGGCATATATATAGGGGTGCCAGCCCTTTTGTCCTGGTTTGAAATACAAACTGGGACTAAAGGGGGGGGACCTGGCCGCTGCGGGCCGCGGACCCCTTTAGTCCCGGTTTGTATCTCAAACCGGGACAAAAGGGTCCTCACGGGCCGGGACAAAAGGGGGGAGGGGCGCCTGGGCTATTTTGGGCGACGTGGCCTAGCCATTTGTCACGGTTTGTAAGTGGACCGGGGCTAAAGGGGTTGGACGAAAGGCCCTGTCTCTACTAGTGCTTCATCTTCTTGCTTCCATTTGGTTTGCAATGCGTGCATTCACGCCTGCCCATTTATTTATTTTGTTGATTTTGCTCAGAAATTCCACATGAAAATTGCAAGAAGATTAAAACACATCAGCAAGATTTCACTGTTAAATTATGTGCACAGAAAACATTCGTACATAACAGATCTAGTGAGTATGTGAGGAAAGTTAGTGATATGGACAAAGAATCATATGAAAAATATCTGTAAAAACTACTCATTTCATACGCTCGTGGCCAACAAAAAAAATCAACTATTGTAGATAAAATTGCGAATCATTTCATTTTACATCCCAATCATTAATCTTATTTCTTCCCTTTGGTTTGCCAGTGCGTGCACTCACGCCTTCCATTTCTCTTTTGTTGTTTTTGCTCGGAAATTCCACATGAAAATTGCAAGAAGATTAAGACACATGAGCAAGATTTCAGGATTAAATTATGTGCACATAAAACAGAAGTACATACAGAGCAAGGCAATTCTGTGCAGAAAATTATTTGGACAAAAAAAGAGTATAGAAATATTGTCAACAACGAATCATCATTATCATAAAATGTTAAAACCAGCATTATCATTTCAAATAATGGTTTTACTTTTAAACAAGCAACTGAAGCTGTAGGTATGGTTGAACAATACCAGTCATTGCAGTACACTAAATGTTAGTACAACAGAGTTGGATTACATAGCGGCTATTCGAATCAGTAGTGTCCTCAATAACAAGACCAGTTCACTTCACCCTGCCAATGTGCCCAGAGATGCAGTACATAGCGGCTATTCGAATCAGTAGTGTCCTCATTAACAAGACCAGTCCACTTCACCCTGCCAATGTGCCCAAAGTTGTTAACCTGCATGACCTTGGGCAAGATGGACTTATCCATCTTGTCTTCTCCAGTAGCTGCAGAGAAATCACGCATGTAGATATCATCTGAACCGACAATTTGAGTAACGTCATCGGCTTTGTCTTGGAAGATTGTGGTAGTACTTCTGCATAAACCTGTACATTTTCTTTGGCTGTGCAAGCGACTTCTCAGTCTCCTGCTTCTCCCTAAACCTCCCCTCTATCTGCTCCCTGCCCCTCTTAATCCTTGCGATCTCTCTACTCTTCCACGCCTCATACGGCTCCGCCTCCTTCACCTCATCATCGGTATCAACGCTGCCAATGTCAAGGTCGAGGTCATCGTCGGTCGGCTCGGCGGCCCACTCTGGGGCTGTCCGGGACAGTAGCGCCTGACCTTGTTCCGGACGATTTGCCGATAGCGGCGTCGCCGAGACCAACCGCCGCCAACATTGCCGCCGCTGCGGGCTAAGGATCACTGACGTTTGTGGAGTTCTGGACGAGGACGACGACAGGGTTTTGTCATAGCCTTTGCCCTTGATAGCCGCGGCCCGCACCGGGTCCTGATACGAATCGGAGTCGACGTCGTTGGGCTGACGAGAACTGAGTGTTTTTGTCGTGGGCTGCGCTATTTTATCAAAAGATATGGGCTGGGCTAGATTTCGTACAGTTCACATCTTTCCAGTAAGGCCTTGAAGGAATCTGTCATGGTTATTCCTCGCCACTTTCCTGATTTTTTCCAATCTGACTACGAAGATCGTTGTGCTCATATGACAAAGGAATTGGAATATTTTTATTAGTCCTTAATAATTGACATTATGTGCCCCCGATGGGAAATAATTGACATTATGTGCCTCTGATGTCAATTACTTCCGATCGAAGAGAGTATTAGATTATGTGCCATCTATTTGTTTTTTGCATGACATCAAGTACTACCATTCTACCACATAAAACAAACATTTTTGCCTTCTTATTGCTTGCAAATTAAAACTCACTTACATGTAAACCTTCATATGTGGAACTGATTCAACGAATACACCAAGAACTATGGAAAACAGCTAGAGGTTCTTAGTAATAATATTTGAAAGCATATCTCCAGATGACAATAATGTTCCAAGAGCTATATGGCCCCCTTCTTTTCAGCTTATTTTCCAGATTCTTCTAGAAGCTACCCTCCATCAGATTCTCCCAGAATCTCGTTTTTAAATTTGTTTAAACTTCTAAATAAGTATTGGGAAGACAAATTTAGAAGTTTAAACAAATTTAAAAAACGAGATTCTGGGAGAAGCTGATGGAGGGTAGCTTCTGGGAGAATCTGGAAAATAAGCTGAAAAGAAGGGGGCCTATATATAACTTGTGTTTTATACAAAAATCATACTAGTAGCACAGACGGGTTGATGACTAGTTCTTGAAATGAGGATCTGAAGAAAACAAATTATTGATGACTCGCTGTTACCACATAATAACACTTGGAAATGAATTAATAAATTGGTGGATATACAATTGATTCATCAAATAATCATATTTTTATTAAACAAATAAAAGAATCAAACAAATACAATTGATGCATCGACATTGTTGCAATTTTTTGATTGGAAAAAGGGGAGGGTACGGCGGCTCTCAATTGAGGCATTGTCACTAGTTGGCCATGGAGCACTTGAGCCTCACTTCCATTGGCATCCCCTTGGGCGGCGGTATGTTGCCCATTTTCACCATTGCCTTGGCAAAGTCCCTGGCGAACGCCCCACCGTCCGCGCTGTACATCTCCACTAGATTGTCCTGAAGCCCGCCGCCTCCATAGAGCACCTGGTCGGACGTAAGGAGACCGCGACGAGCAATAAGGTCACGGTAGTAGGCTTTGTCGAAACTCATCGGCGTCTGCGTGTCAAAGGGCGCCTTGCCACTGTCACCGGAAGGACCTTGGCACGACTTCCGCAGGGTTTCCGAGAAGGAGGGGTCGATGTCGGCGTCGCCGTTGGTGCCGTAGGCGCGCGGTCCTTGTAGTTCTCGCAGCTGGCCATCCCGACGGTGTGCGCGCCGGAGAGCGCGGTCATATCACGGGCGTCGAGGCCGTGCTTCTCGAACATGGCGACGAGGTCGCCGAGGTTGTCATCCGGTGTGGGGAGGCTTTTCTCGGTGGAGTCCTTGTCGGCGGCGAACCGGGAGTCCTTCCGGCCAAGGGGCACGTTCCATGTGGGCCCTCCGAGGATGGTGACGGCGTCGCGCGACGCGAGGGCGATTATGTCTGCGCAGGAGACGGTGGCCGGGCAGTCCTGCTCTAGCAGGGACTTGATCTCGTCGATCACCTCGAAGCCGGCGAGGGAGGCATTGGGCAAGGCTTCCTTCTCGCCCTCGGAGGAGGGCGTGGCATCCAGCAGAACTGAGGCATCACATCCCTGTCATGTCAATCGTGAATTGCAATTAGCATGTAGCGCCTTTAAGTCTTTAACTATAGCTAGTGGAGGAACAAAGACAAGAAAGTATTACGTACGTTGACGAAGCAGTCGTGGAAGAAGAGGCGGAGGACGGCCGGCCCTATTCTCGGCTCGCCTGCGACCTTGTGCGCCATCACCGACCTCACGATGTGCTGCGCACTGGGGCACGTCTTGTCGTAGTACCTTGTAGACAGATCGTCGCCATTGGCGATGGGCGCGAGAACAACGAAGAGGAGCAAGGCAAGTGCAACCCAAGAAAACACCCTGGATGATGTCATGGCTGTCGACAGATGTGCCAATGCGCGGTGATACCAGTAGGCGGCCGGGTGGACACTTGATGATGAGATTGTGAGAAGGATCGCTGTAGTGTAGAATCACTGAATCAGGCAAGTACCAATGCATGTGGATGAGTGGAAAGCATGAAACGGAGACATGCTTATATAGGTTGGTGCAGGTGCAGCCTTCTCCTCGTGTGCGCGTACACGTGCGAACGCCCTGGGATATTATAGATCGACTTACAAGGCCTTCGGTCTGATTTCAGCTAGTCCTCGCTCATGCTTCTTCGCAGAAATCCTGACGAGGTCAGGACCGGAAAAGAGAAAATAAAAGGGAAGAGAATTGACAGGCTAACTAACACGCGTACATTATAGTTCTAATGACACCAAATTAAGGATCGTCTGGTTGCTGCTTGGATGACATGGAAAACATCGTCCACGTAGTTGGAACTTGGAACCACCTACGAAAGAGGTTTTGATTGTTTGCCGGATACGAGCATTATTCGTCTACTTTACCATCGAGGTGCTCTGTGTTGGTCACCGTGGAACACGAGAAACAAATTTACCATCGAGGGGCTCCTCCCATCACAACCGGTTGACTGCTCTATACAAAATGTCTATTCATCTGAGTGGTTAGAACATAGGACCGTGGAGTCTTGGAGCAGACGATCGGCAGGCTGCGTTTGCTCCACACAGCTGGTGCGAGACAGCCCGGAATAACCCTCCCCTACCAATATCTTAGTAGTCTTAGCTTTCGACTGATGGTGTCTTTGTATGATGTAGCCTGCGCGCTACGTCACTACGTCACTACGGGAGAGCGGAACGTTGCCGTGTGCCAGGAGCACACGGTGAAGACCTAAAAGCGCACGGCGAAGACGTTATTAGATTGATGCACTAGCCAATTATCTCAAAAGTCCGAACTGATGGGAAAGGGCTGTGCAATGTATATATTATATTCTGACACTCCCCCTCACGTCCAGGCTGTGGACTTTTCCTCACGAGCCTAGGACGCGGAATTTAGGGTGTCCGCAGATATTTATTTTTTAATACTGCGTTAGCCAGGATTTGAACTCTAGACCTCTGGCTCTGATACCATATTAGATTGATGCACTAGCCAATTATCTCAAAAGTCCCAACTGATGGGAAAGGGCTGTGCAATGTATATATTATATTCTGACAGACGTTGCCGTGTGTCACACATGGCAAAGCACACACGGGGGAGAATTGCACGGCAAAGGATTCTTTGCCGTGTGTCGTATGTCGGGAGCACGGCAATGACGAAAGGTGGGACCCACATTGACTTGACGACGATGGACGGTGATGGCTGTTCTTTTCCGTGTGCCAGCGCACGGCAACGTCGTCCGTCTTTGCCGTGTGCAACCCACGGCAACGACGAACAGCGCGGGTCTCAGTTGTCAACCTTTGTCGTGCTCTCCTTTTGGCACACGGTAAAGCCCTTACCTCTTTGCCGTGTGCGTAGGCGAACACACGGCAAAGAGGACACGTGTCGTCAGCCTGTACATCCTGGTGCCTGGCGTTCCAGGTTTTTGGTCATGCTTTGCCGTGTGCTGCACACGGCAAAGATGACCAAATTTTCCTGTTTTTTTATTTTTCCTTAATTCCTGCATTTCAAATTTCCAGAAATTCCAGAACAATATATAGAGCATATATATACACAAAATATCACATATTGCACACAAAATATACAGAATTCACACAAAATATCACAAAGTGTCCTACTCGAGTCCGAATGTAGCACACAACAAAATAAGGCCGCTCCGATTACATCATTGTAGCACAACAAAACAATGAGAATGCAACTCCGGAGCATCATGCCATCGCTGCCATCCACTCCTAGCTCCAATCCATCTAAAACATGAGAAAAAGACACAAAGTCATGAGCTATCTTCTTTTGCTCCATGTCATAGATAATTATTTTCCAACATTGCTATCGTCTATCAAGACACAAAGGCATATCTTTTGCTACGGGGGTTTGAGCTAACTACCTGACGGCCTGCTGTATGTGGCGGAGTAGTGTTTGCTGCTCCTTTTGCTGCTCCTTCTGCTGCTCCTTCTGCTACTCCGGGTGTCTGGGGCAAGGGCGATCTGTTCGAGGCCGCGGCAGAGGCAACCTACGGTAGTGTTAGATGGTTAGCACCGGTTAATTAGAAGGACATGGTAAAAAGACATAAAAGCTTTGAACATGAGAACTTACGGTAGTGTTCGGAGAATGAATCACCATCGCTTGAAACTGTGCCATGTTGGGAACCATCATACCGTTGGCTTGGAACATATTCTGCATATTAGTAAATGAAACAGTAGAGCACCATTGGTATCTTATGCGCATGAAACTCACCGCGAAGACCGACATCTGTGCCCGCATCGCCTCCATCTCCTTCCTCGTCTGCTCGGCCTCCAGCCTCGCCTGCTCGGCCTGCTGCCTCTGCTGCTCCTGTAGGGCTGCGTTCTGTGCCGCCATCTCCTCCATCGCCTGATCCAATGAAATGGTTTGCATTAGTTATAACGAAAACATGCAAATAACTAGAGGATGCATTGTTTTAATGAAACTAACCGCTTGTAGGTCACGTGCAGGCTCGTCGCGCCTCTGGATCTGCAGGCTGGAGCTCGTAGACCTAGCCCTCATGCTGGCTAGGCCCTCCATCCCTAGAGGGAAGGTGCTGGCTCCAAGAGCAGGCCGACCGTGCCTCAGTCCTTCTCCTGACGTCATGACCAGCACCGGGTCCAAGTCCCGGGAGCTCGGGTCAACGGTCTCCCCCTCCCTCGCCTTTACCGCATCATCGTACTTCTTATTGCGATTGGCGGTGGGCAAGTTATAAGAGGTGCTGGGAGTAGCGGGATCAAACGGCTTGGCCTTTTTGGCCGATGCCAGCTTGGCCAAAAAATATGCCTGGTACGTGTTAGGCTCTAGGCTCTGGCACCTTATTGTGAGCCGCCTACAATTAAAAGTGACATGGTTAGAAGAGCATATCTTGTTCCGCCTAATCAAGCATGCATAAAGATCTTGTGAAAAATAAACACTAACATATATCTTGGCGTACCGACGCACGGACTGGCTACCCTGGTGGTGCGTAGCCTTCACGGTCAACCGATTCGCCCTGCCGCTAGCGTTAATCGCCTTCCACTCGTCAGAGTCCCACCAAACCGACAGCCGCCTCTAGCATTCCGCGTGGGAGGCGCACCAGCTAGGCCTCACCTACATAAACGAGTATGTGGTTAGTATGCATGAAGAATAATTCAAGTGTTAGCCATGCATGTATGTAAGGAATAACAAGAAGTAAACTTACCGAATTATACTCGTGAGCCTTGGGGTACTTATAAATGGCTTTGTCCCTTGTGCATCTCGACCCCTTGGCCGCCTCGATCCTGACGACAGCAGCGACACGCGCCTCGTAGATCATGTCCGTCACCTTCTTGACGCCCATCTTAATGAGGATATCCCTGTACTCGGCCTCCTTCCCCTCCTCGCATCTAAAGAACTCCTGCAATTAAGCACGACGAATGCGCAAGTTAGTTCATTCAATGAGATGTGCTAAACGAAATGTGGTTGCTGACTTACCCAGAAATCGTGGAGCACGGCCTCGTACTTAGAGCCGTGGGTGGTGTCAGAACGAAGCTTGTAGTCCTCCCACCGCATAGCTGGCACGACCTCACCGGTTTTAGGGCGTGTCACCAACCCCGGGTAGTGGGTCTTCATCAGAGAGCCAAACACGTGCCCCATGTGCCGCCCTCCATCTTCATGCTTCTTGAACCTATTTGCAAAACCAGGAAACAAAAATATTAATTAGAATGTGTCGAGAGATTTAAGTTGCAAAATGTAAGAAAAATATTAGATAGTGTGCATCTTACGTAGAGCCGTTTGGTTCAACCAAAGGCCGTTGTGCTAGCGGGACGTTCTTTGGGAGCGCTACCGGACCTCGCAGGTACACGTCACTAGTCACCTCCTCACCAGCCTCCTCCTCCTCAGCCTCGGAGCCATCAGCTGACGGGACCTCGACCTCCCACCCATCCCTCCCCATCTCCTCCCCCCTCTCCTCTCCTCGTCCCCCCTCACCCTCTGTCTCCTCCCCTCGTCCCCCCTCTGTCTCCTCCCCTCCTCGCCCACCCCCTCCTCTTCCTCCTCGGAGGCCTACCCTCGGTCCCTCTCGAGGAACCGCCGACTCGGGATCCTCCGCCTCTTTCCTCCTGTTCCCTCCTCTCCGCCGCCTGGATCACAGCGTTGAGGGGCTTCGTCGTGCCCCCTCTCCCTCTCTTCCCTGCTTTCCTCCCGCCCCCTCTACCTTTCAAGCTGCTTGAGCTGCCTCCTACCATGTTTATGTGGCCTGCAATGACAAACATTAAACCGATTAGTACGAATGCAAAAGCAAATAAAATAAATAGAAAGCCTGCAAATCAAATAAACTAAGTGAAGTAAATAGAAGCATACATATATTGGCAGCTACTAGGAGGAAATGGGCTATTGTATTTCCAGAGATAACATGTAGTTCTCATCTTGTTAAATCATTACCCAAATGCACATGTACTAGCAGCTACTAGCACTTTTCAGAACTTGCATAAATCACACACACATGCACACAATCATCATTTATGTTTACAAGTTATATAAACACAAAGCCACATGGTATCATAATAGTGAACCATTTACAAATTATATAATCTCTTCTGAAATGGACAAAGAGATCAAAACCTTGCATGTATTGTTCGACAAAGTGAAATAAATGAAGAGACAATATCTATCATTGTAGTTTAAGCAGCACATGATAATTAAGCAGCGGCAATTACATAGCAAGAAACTCATCCAGATGAAATGGGTATATGCATGAACCACATACCTAGTAAAACGAAAAATAGCATGTCTAACTTGAACACTCGGGTGGTTTCCCTTTATTTAGGATAAACACTTGAATATTTAGAAGTAAAACTAAGACATTTTTCTCTTGCTATCATGGTTGTACACCTAGGTGGCCGTCTTTTATTTAGGATAAACAGGGCCACCCAAATGTTAGACATTTCTGTTACTAAATTGTAAAGCACATCCTCAAATGTCAACAGGGCCACCCAAAGCATAAAGGAAGCAAACAGAAGATTTAATCATTATTACTCATTTTTATCTCCTATTGGGCATAATAAGATGTATTGCATAATCTCTATGCATCTAATTTTTGTTGTAGCGATATTTGACAAGTTACTTCATAATCAACAATGTCAAGAAGCAATCAATAAGTTCGGCTTCATGACAATGGAATTTGCCTGCGCATGCACAAACTGATGGTACCACACAACAATTCCTATTTCATTCACCGAAAAAGAAACAAAGTTGGATATTTTAGAGGCGGGGGAGAACGTGGTGGGGGAGAATAGACGCACCTCGTCCTGAACCGGCGGAGCGGGGAGGCAGGGAGGCGGCGCGGTCGACGGCGAGCCTCGGGGGAGCAGCGCTAGGGCACTAGGGCACGGCGAGCCTCGGCGAAACCCTAGACGATGTGGACGCGCGGGAGGAAGGCGGCGTGCTGCTAGGGCACGGTGGGGTCGGTGGGTGGCGGCGGCGGGAGCTAGGGCATGGCGGGGTCAGTGGGTGACGGCGGCGAGGTGGGTGGCGGCGGCGGGAGCGCGCTAGGGCACGGCGCGCGGGAGCGAGAGAAATTGGGGAATAATGTGGCGCGCGATGCCGATTGGAGCGAGAAATTGGGGAATAATGAAAGATCTTTGCCGTGTGTCTACCCAAAGACACACGGCAAAGAAGGAACAAATCTTTGCCGTGCGCATGCACACGGCAAAGAAGTATTTTTTTTGCATTCTACTAATATTTTTATTACTTTTCCATTTATATAATGTGAACTGAAGGATGATTTGTATGCGGTCGATGAACTGAAGGATTTCTAGATAGAACAAAACACACGGTTTCCCCGTCATACAGCCCAACGGTGGCTCGTGAGTGCCTGCATATCAAATGCACCGTTGGGCTGTATGACGGGAATCCGAATGATTTGCATTCGGTCGATGAACTGAAGGATTATGTAGATATATAGAACACATGATCCGTGTGCTTCTTCCTAATCCAACGGCACACCAGCGCTCGAAAGAAACACACCGCTGATCCAACGGCTCACAAGCGCACGAAGGAAACACACGATCCGTGTGCTTCTTCCTGATCCAACGGCTATAAGTCCAGGAACTCCGTATGGACCCGGTCACACACCGGAGTGAGATCTTGTGAGTTTCGTTCGAAGTGGGAGTTTCGAGCTATAAGTCCAGGAACTCCGTATGGAGAAAGTGATGCCTGTGAACCCGGTCACACACCGGAGTGAGATCTTGGACATGTACAACTCCCAACACACTTGTACACATATGGTATGGAAACACCTAGGTTTTGGTGGGGTTCCGACGCTCCGGAGCCCCGCTTCGGCGAAACCCTTGACCCGCTGGAAAAAAGTCAAACTTGCCGTCTACCCCTTTGACCGGAGTCGAAAGGGGGTAGGCCGATGGATTTTTTTTGCTTGGTTGTGTTATGTTAGGACATAGGAAGACTCAAAACCAAGATCCACCCCACCCCTTGCCAAGATTCCCTCCGTTTCGCCCGAAGTGGGAGTTTCGAGCTATAAGTCCAGGAACTCCGTATGGAGAAAGTGATGCCGGTGAACCCGGTCATACACCGGAGTGAGATCTTGGACATGTACAACTCCCAACACACTTGTACATATATCGTATGAAAACACCTAGGTTTTGGTGGGGTTCCGACGCTCCGGAGCCCCGCTTCGGCGAAACCCTTGACCCGCTGGAAAAAAGTCAAACTTGCCGTCTACCCCTTTGACCGGAGTCGAAAGGGGGTAGGCAGGTGGATTATTTGCTTGGTTGTGTTAGGTTAGGACATAGGAAGACCCAAAACCAAGATCCACCCCACCCCTTGCCAAGATTCCCTCCGTTTCGCCCGAAGTGGGAGTTTCGAGCTATAAGTCCAGGAACTCCGTATGGAGAAAGTGATGCCGGTGAACCCGGTCACACACCGGAGTGAGATCTTGGACATGTACAACTCCCAACACACTTGTACACATATGGTATGGAAACACCTAGGTTTTGGTGGGGTTCCGACGCCCCGGAGCCCCGCTTCGGCGAAACCCTTGACCCGCTGGAAAAAAGTCAAACTTGCCGTCTACCCCTTTGACCAGAATCGAAAGGGGGTAGGCCCGTGGATTTTTTTGCTTGGTTGTGTTTGGTTAGGATATAGGAAGACCCAAAACCAAGATCCACCCCACCCCTTGCCAAGATTCCCTCCGTTTCGCCCGAAGTGGGAGTTTCGAGCTATAAGTCCAGGAACTCCGTATGGAGAAAGTGATGTCGGTGAACCCGGTCACACACCGGAGTGAGATCTTCGACATGTACAACTCCCAACACCGGAGTGCGTGGACCTTTATTTGCTAGCTTGGTTCCTATGTATGATGGGCTGGTTTGACCTTTGTCATGACACTACCGGTGTTGCTTCATTAATTTAAACCGGGCTCTGCTCGAGACATGATGGAGAGGTAAAGCACCGCGCAATATTTCTTAGCATTACAAACCCTCAAGCAACCTCACTACATCGACCGTCTTCAAGTTTTCCTTCCCCCTACAATTAATTTCTTTCTTCTCTCTGTTGCAAAGTTTCATTTAACTTGTGTTGTTATTATTTTTTAGCATGACCTTTAGTCATTAATGTCCCATTTCTACGGCTAGAGGTCATACTATTTGGATTTGTAAGACTAGTCACAATGGGGAGTAACATAGGAGTAACATCAGTGCCACATAGGCAAAAAAATTGATGTGGCGGGTAATTAATGAGGAGAGAGATGGTTGTGGTAACTAGCTATGTTACCATAACATCACACATTTCAAGGCAAGATGAGTGTATAATCTATTAAATATGACACTACACACATGTTACTCCCCACTATGGAGGTAGTAACTTAGACTAGTAACATATGCATGTTACTAGTCTAAGTTACTCCCCATTGTGACTAGCCTAAGGAAACTATTTCTTGAGAATAGACTTCCACGGACGGACTTCCAATCGGAATATTAAGTTGTGATGGAAACAAAATAACGGCACCCCTTTGCTCTTGAACACAAATACTATTTCCTCCGGTTCAGTGTGTAGGTTTTGTGTCTGTCTCTAGGTTGTCAGTTTGACCAATCTAATACTCACTTCGTATCAAAAATACAAGATGTTTTATCCTTTTCTGGACTGCAGGTATCTAGACACGTTTTAGTATGTACATTCATACCATCATATGCATCTTATACTGAAATAAGTCTAGATATGTGCGAGATGGAAAAGACTAAAACATATTATATTTTGAAACGAAGCGAGTATAAGTTAAATAGTAAAAAAAGTACTCCCTTTGATCTGAATTTAGTGTCGCCAATCTGTATACGTTTTGTACTACGGTAGTAATGTTTTTGCGACAGTGTTTACGGACTGGAGGGAGTATATCATTTGAAATTTTAGATGCTATATTTTTTAATGGTAGTATATCTTTTGTGTTATATAACTCATTTTAAATTGGTCAAATTAACAACTTAGCGACACACGCAGGACCTATACACCGGATTGGATCGAGGAAATAATTGTTTATCCAGTTGGCGCTGATGCACAATTAAGGTGGTGGTTGTCGCAGCGGTGTGCAAGGCGCGCACATCGTGCGCTGTGAATCGGTTGGGGAAGTGGACCAATAACTATTTATGGTACTATTCTAAATAATGGCTATTTACGGTATTTACGTGCCATTCAATCAAGAATGTTCAAGCAATACATACCTGTTTAGAGCATCTCCAACAGACGCCCTAAATAAACTGCGCGCACAAAAAACTGCTAGTTTAGCGCGCGCGGGGCTGAAAACGACGCTCCAGCCGAAGCTGTATAATCAAGCGCGCTATAAAAATCGTCCAGCGCGGTAGTTTTTGCCTCATATTTGAGGCATCCAGTACCGCGCGCTGGGCAAAAGGAAGAGGAACGCGCGAAGGAAACGACCACGGAAACTTCCGCTCGCCGGCAGTTCGCGCGTCCAGGGCGAGGCCCGCCGCCGCCCCCTGCTCTCTCCTCCGCCGCCGGTCGCCGGAATCGACCACCGCCCGTCGGAATCAGCCGCCGGCCGCCGGAATCGACCGCCGCCCCACCTCTGCAGGCCGCCGCCGCCCCGAGCTCGCCGCCCCACCCCTGCAGGCCGCCGCCGCCGTCCGGAATCGTCCGCCAAAATCGACCGAGCCGGGCGCCCGGAATTGCCGCCGCCCACGCCCGCTGTCACGCGGTCGAGCTCCCCGGCGGTCGAGCGCCTCGGCGGCCGGCGGGCGAGGCTGGTCGAGCTGGGCTCCGTGCTGGTCGATCTGGAGCGTAGAAGAGCAATCAAGGAGAGATTCTTGGCGTGCTCACCAGTTGCCCCGCAACGAATTGATTCTCTCTCGTCTTGTTTTTTAGCGCGTAGCTTTTTGCGCGGCTGCTGGACTGCTGGACTGCTGCATTTTAGCGCGTAGCTTTTAGCGCGTCTGGAAAACCGATTTCGGCCACGGCGCGCTAAAACTGCTATTTTCGCGCTGGAAACTTTTTTTAGGGCGCCGACGCGTAGCGCGTCTGTTGGAGATGCTCTTAGTGTTATTACGTATTCCAAATATTTGTGCTGCAGGAAAATATTTGTCTTGGGCAACAGAAAAATCATCACGCGTACGGCTATATATACGCCCACACACGATATATGCACACACTAGTCTACTGGATAACGGACCCCATGTGCAGCTGTGCAAACAAAGAGCCACTCCGGTTCTGTGCCTGTGAAGTGTGAAATCTTGTTTCGCGCGTGTACTTGCCAATGGGGAGCGTACCACTTGACTGTGGTGACGCGCCATTGCCACTGGACCCCGAGACCTTCGGTGAGGAGTCCCGCGCGGTGATCAACTTCCTCGCCGGCTACTACCGCGATGTCCACAAGTTCCCGGTCCAGTCCGACGCCGCACCAGGGTACCTCCGCGAGGTTCTACCAGATTCGCCGCCTGAGAACGGTGAGCCGGTGGACGTCATACTGGAGGAGGTACGGCGATACGTTGTCCAGGGACTCACGCACTGGCAGAGCCCCAACTTCTTCGCCTACTACCCGTTCAACGCCAGCACGGCCGGGTTCGCCGGCGAGATGCTCTCCACCGGTCTGAACGTTGTGCCGTTCGCGTGGGTCGGCTCACCGGCCGCGACCGAGCTCGAGAGCGTGGTGGTGGACTGGATGGGCAAGCTGATAGGCCTCCCGGACAGTCTCCTCTTCTCCGGCGGCGGTGGCGGCGTGCTGCAAGGAAGCACCTGCGAGGCCGTGGTGTGCACGCTCGCGGCCGCGCGCGATCGCGCGCTGAGCAGGCTCGGCGGCGGCCACGAAGGTATCCTTAGGCTGGTGGTCTACGCCTCCGACCAGACCCACTCCACCTTCCAAAAGGGCGCGAGGATCGTGGGGATCCCGCCGTCCAACTTCCGCGTCATCCGGACGTCGGCAGCGTCGGGCTACGCCCTCTCCGCGGAGAGCGTCCGCGACGCGGTGGAGGCCGACGTAGCCAGCGGGCTGGTGCCGCTGTACCTGTGCGCCACCGTCGGCACGACCGGGCTGGGCGCGGTCGACCCGCTGCGCCACCTCGGGGAGCTGGCGCGACGGCACGGAATGTGGCTCCACGTCGACGCCGCGTACGCCGGCAGCGCGTTGATCTGCCCCGAGTTCCGGCATTACATCGACGGCGCCGAGCTCGTGGACTCGGTGAGCATGAACCCGCACAAGTGGTTCCTCACCAACATGGACTGCTGCTGCCTGTGGCTGGCGAACCCAGCCTCGCTCACTTCCACCCTGTCCATCAATCCAGAATACCTCAACAACGTCGTCAGCGATCAAGAAAGTCCAGCAGAGGTGGTCGACTACAAGGACTGGCAGATCGCGTTGTCGCGCCCTTTCCGCGCCATGAAGCTGTGGGTGGTCTTACGCCGCTACGGCGCGGCGGGGATGCGGGCGTACATACGGAGCCATGTCGAGATGGCCAAGTGGTTTGAGCAGGCGGTGGAGGACGACGAGCGGTTTGAGGTGGTGGTGCCGAGGAGATTCTCCCTCGTTTGCTTCCGCCTCCGCCCAAGGCACGATGTGGAGGAGGACTTGGACCGCAAGCTCCTCATGGCGATCAACGCTAGTGGGCGAGCGTTTATGACACACTTTGTGGTGGACAACAAGTTTGTTATCCGTATGGCCGTGGGCGGCGCCATGACACAGATGCGGCACGTCCGAGACGCATGGTAGCTTGTCCAAGAGAAGGCCAGGGAAGTAGGTGCCCTTCCAAGCGACTCCCATTAAGTTGGACGTTTATCGACTCTTTGATCGTCCGATTTGCAGCCTGCTTCATGCACCAGAGAGTTCATGAGTTGTAATTGCACATGCGATTGCAACTGCACATGATTTCCAATCAATTGCACACTGGTTTTTTTTTCCGAAATGGGAGAAGCCCAGTCTCTGCATCGAGTGATGCACACAACTTTTTATTAAGAATTATTTGAGTATTACCTGTTTACATCTCAACGATCGCATAAGGTTGAGACATGTATCAACTATCAACCATCTAAATAACAACATAACTCAACTACCAAAGTCGACTAGTATGTTGCGACGTAGGCCGGAAAAATAACTCCTGTGCCACCAACAGGAGCCGCGCGCATGCAGAAACCATAAGTTCCATAGTTGGATCCGGTATGTTGCCATGTTGATAACCTATAAGACATGAAAATTTGTTTTCCTGTTAAAGACAAGATTATTCCGACAATTTCAATATACCAACAAATAGCTGAAAGGCCAATACGAATTCTAATTTTGGTCTTTTTATCAATCTCATTCAACCAATTCTCAAACATATTAGAAACATTGGGAGGTAGAGGAATATTATAATTGTAGAAAACAACACGCCATATGAGTCTAGCAAAAGAACATGTGATGAACAAATGATCAACGGACTCCTCACATCCACAGAAGGAACATTTAGTACTACCATGCCAATTTATCTTTACTAAATTATGTTTTGTGAGCAAGACTTTTCTATTAAGGAACCACATGAAAAGACTATCTCCAGAGGTATTTTTAACATAAGTATTTTCGTAAAAATCTAGTATGTCCATTCATTAAATGCTCATACATAGATTTTACCGAAAAATACCATTAGTGGTAAGTTTCCAAACAAACTTATCAGGATTATCCGACAAATTAATATCCATTAATCCAAGGCATAAGTGAGATCATGCATCCCATTTATCGTCAATAAAGGCTCTCCTGAAAGTCATGTTTAAAGGAGGCACCCTGTTAAAACGTCATGCACAGAAACATTCTTTTATTGCGCATATATATAACGATGGATACTGTTGTTGTAACAGTACATTCCCTAACCAGGTATCTTCCCAAAACCTTGTAGTTTCACCATTACCAACCTTGAAAAAGCCTTTATTAAAGAACTCCTCTTTAACTATCATAAGACCTTTCCAAAAGGGGGAATTTGTTGGACAAGGTTCAACTTGTGCCAATGTTTTATTATAAAGATATTTGTTTCGTAAGAGCTGTTGCCACACTCCATCTTTACTTAAGAGTTTAAACAACCATTTGCTAAGTAAACACTTACTCCCTCCGTTTTTTAATATAAGATGTTTTATGGTAAAACATCTTATATTAAAAAACGGAGGGAGTATTTTTTAGCTCTAAAACCTCAATGCCGAGACCACCTTGGTCCTTTGGTCGACATATTATATTCCATTTAGTTAACCGATATTACCAATGATCATCGCTTTGTCAAAAGAAGCGTGACGTATAAAAATCTAGTCTTTTGCGTACCCCTTTAGGTATTTCTAAGAAAGACACCATAAACATCGGTAAACTTTTCAAAACTGAATTTACAAGAACAAGGCAATCACCATATGTGAGCAACTTGCTCCTCCAACATCCCAGTTTGCCTTCAAACCGACACTCTACAGGATACCATTCGGAATTTCGTAATTTTCTATAGTGGATTGGCACTCCAAGGTATTTGAAAGGTAAAGATCCTGACTCGCATCCAAAATATGCTTGTATTGATCGTCTACCTCTTTAGCCTTGCCGAAACAAAAAAATCTCGCTTTTGTGGAGTATCTTGAGGCCGGATAATTGTTCAAAGATACAAAGGATTAATTTCATATTAACGGCCTTTGCTAAATCATGTTCCATGAACAAAATAGTATCGTCCGCATATTGAAGTATGGAAACCCCTCCTTCAACCAGATGAGGAATGAGCCCTCCAACTTGTCCATCCTCCTTTGCCCTCACAATGAGAATGGCTAACAAATCTCCCACAATATTAAAGAGCATCGTCCTTTGCGTTTATGACACACTTTGTGGTGGACAACAAGTTTGTTATCTGTATGGCAGTGGGCGGAGCGATGACGCAGATGTGGCACGTCCGAGACGCGTGGCGGCTTGTCCAAGAGAAGGCCAAGGAAATAGGTGCCCTTCCAAGTGACTCTGGATGTCTGGAAAGATAGCCAGCATTAAGTTGGGCGTCGATCGGCTCATTGATTTTCCGATTTACGGCATGATTCGTGAACCGAAAGTTGTACATGAATTGTAGTTGCACATGTGGTTACAATTGCACATGATTCTTTTCAATTGCACAATGGATGATCAAAATTAAGTTAATTCTCGAGAATTAGCCATATGGATGAAGACACCGATGTTAAAATGTATGGCTTTTGCTAATGATTTGGAAAGTTACTACATCCGATCCTAATTAAGTGTCGGAAGAAAGACGGGTAACATGCACAATTTTGTAGCTCTGTCAGCGACACTATTTTAGGACCAGAGGGAGTATATGAAATGAAAATTTCAATTCCGCGCGACTGCATGCATTGCGACGTAGCTGCCTGGTCCATGCGCGTCCACCATGCTAGCCGTTGACCATTCCACGCTCGTTATTTGGCCATAATTTTTGTGTCGTGGGGATATTCAGACAAAAAGCCCTTCGACAGGTCCTTCCTCCGCGTCGCTCTCGTGGACGACGGCGGGGGGAAACCCTAGCATCTCTTCCTATAGCATCCCCCTCATCCTCTCCTCCTCGCTGTCGTCGGACGGCGTCTCTGGCTGAAGGCAGAGGGGCCTTCGCGCGGGCCAAGGAGTCAGCTTGGGCGTTGGGCTTCACGAAGGGCGTGGCGGCGCGGCCGCTCCGGCGGTTGTGTGGCGGTTTCGTGGCGGTGATGGGGCGCGCTTGTGGCAGCGGCGGTTTGGACGGTGCTCCAGAGCGGCGCAGGTCACGGGCGACGCAGCAGAGGCCAGGCTGGCCCCTTTATGGCACTGTTGCAGGGACGTGCAGGCACGTCACACCACGTGTTCCGAGTGCTGGTCGCTATCCTCGACCTCTCCAGTCCGATCTGGTAGGCCTAATGTCCATTGCTTGCATCTCAACAGGTGCGAGGTGTTGGATGCCGGGCGGCGGCCCCGAAAGGTGGACTTGCGGCTGGTCTGGGGCGAGCGACGTGGCAGTGGTGATGATCCCCATCCTAGACTACGTGGCTGAAGGGACTGGACGATGGGGGATCCTGGTGCTGACGACCTCGGATCTAGCAGCTCCCATATCACGTTTTGGGAGCCTAACTCGATGACGGGGGGCGGTCTGAGATACCGGTGGGGCGAAGGTTTTGGGCGAAAGCTCAGCGCTCCGGCGCCGAATGTGAGGATGCCTTCGAGTGTCGTCATCCTCTTGGGGGCGGAGTTGTGGCTACCTTCATCGTGCCAGGACTCTGGGTGAAAACCTTAGCCTTCGGTCTCGACAATGACGGCGTTAGCGTGCTTTCCTTCTTGGGGGATTTGTCGTGGAGTTCCGATTTCTTTAGGCTTAGTTCTGTTGTCATCGGAGGCAAATTTGATTCTCCGGTGCTTTTTTTATTTTTGATTTGCTTTTTAAGAGGGTCACCGCATCACCTTACATCATTGGTCATTGGGCTTTGTTTATAAAGTGGGGCGAAAGCCTATTTCAAGGATGGGGGTGCTTATGCCACATTATGGGTTGGATGCAACCAATCAAACTTTTTATGCCTTCATTCACACACCCACTTTGGCATTCAGTTCAATTTTTTCCTTCTTCTCTATTCTTCTGTTTTCTTCTTCGCCAACCATGGCACTGGTAGATTATAGCCTAGTTCTTTTGGACTTCCAGGACGGCTTCCCGGAGAAGCTGCCCTCACCCCAGCTTCGTGGAGAAGCCGCCTCACAAATTTGGTTCGGCTTCCAAATTAGTTTAGCCTAAATTAGTTTGGAAGCCTAAACAAATTTTGGGGACGGCTTTTCTAGGAAGCTGGGGGTAGGGTACCTTCTCCGGTAAGCCATCCCGGAAGCCAAAAATAACTGGACCTATGTTCACCGGCAACCCAAATCTGGTCATGGTTTCTTGATGACGTGTGATGGCACGTTCGCTGGGAACCCCAAGAGGAAGGTATGATGTAGCGTAGCAGAAGTTTTCCCTTGATTACAAATTCAAGGTTGTCGAACCAGTAGGATTTGGAGAAGGCTTCGGAAAGGTGTCAACGAGAGTTGCGCCGAAAAACTCTTGACGTGAACCTGCGCACACATGAACAAACTATTTTGCCCCAACGAAACAGAGAGGGTGTCAATCTCTCCACCGTGCTGAACACAAAGGATTAAACGTATGATGGAAAATAATATGACAGCAAAAATGACCAGCGAGCAAATGACTAGGAAAAGCTATGAAAACGGTTGTAATCAATGTAGGAAAATAGGAACGGGGTCAACAGTTCACTAGTGGTGTCTCTCCAAAAGATAAACGTGTTGGGTAAACAAATTACAGCGGGGCAATTGACAAACATGGGCGCAACACAATACTATCAAGACACAAAGTTCACCGTTTCATTTAATATGGGCATTACGTCAAAATACATAGACCGTTATCCAACTGCATCTATGACTAATAATCCACCTCGGGATCGCTATCCAGCATGTCTCCCGAAAGTATTAAGTTGCAAGCAACAGATAATTGCAATAAGCATGGTGCGTAATGTAAGCAATGAGTATTAACATATAGCAATAAACACCGCTGTTTTACCCTAGTAGCAACAGCACATCTCAAGTCTAATCGTTTCTGTCAACTCGAGCTCAGACAAGAGAGGCATGAACCACTATCTAGCATAAATACTCCCTCTACTGACACAAGTAATTACTTCGGCCAAAACATACACAAGCATCGGAGAGAATGCAAGATCATAAATAAAACATATCATAGATAAACTGAACAATAATGTCATGACTCCATAATTCATTGGATCCCCACAAACACAACACATAGCATTACATAAAGATGATCTTAATCATGTAGGCAGCTCATAAGATCTAAACAATGGAGTACAAGGGAGAGACAACCATCTAGCTACTGCCATGGACCCGTAGTCCCGTGGTGGACTACTCACGCATCACTCCGGAGGCAGGCATGGTGGTGTAGATGCCTCCGGTGACGATCTCCCCTCCGGCAGGGTGCCGGGAAGAGCTTCAGAACCCTCCCGATCTAGGGTTGGCGACGGCGGTGGCGTCGGAACTTTTCTGGAAAATATGATCGGGTACCGAGGGTTTTGGGAGGAGGACAATTTATAGGCGAAAGGGCAACTCGAGGAGGTCTCGGAGCCGCCCAGGTGGGGCCCAGGCGCGGTCTGCCTTGGACCGCGCCTGGGGCGTCTGGGGCCTGTGGGGCCCCCTGCAGGCGCCCTCCTGGCTCCGTCTTTGTTTCTTCGTGAAAATAAACACGTAAATTGGCAGCTTATTCCGAGAAAGTTCCCCGACTAGCTTTTCTGAAACAAAAAGACAGCAAAAACAGGAACTGCACTGGGCATCTTGTTAATAGGTTAGTTCCATAAAATATGCCAAAATGATATAAAAACATTATAAAAGCATGTGGCAATGATATAATAAGCATGGAACAACCAAAAATTATAGATACGTTTGGACGTATCAGCATCCCAAGCTTAATTCTGCTCGTCCTCGAGTAGGTAAATGATAACAAAATAATTTTTGGTAGTGACATGCTACCAACACGATTATGATCAAGTAATGTAAAGCATATGAACTGAATGAAGTGATCCAAGACAATGGTCCATAGTTGACATAAAGCAAATAATGATTAACCATGTGTAACATCTAAGCAAGAATTTTCATGGATAGTACTTTGGAGACATGAAAATTATAAGACTCGTCAAGCTTGATAGTTCACAAAGCAATATACTTTCGGCAAAGGTATTCAACCAACACAAAGGAAGATTTAAGTTTTCAGCAAGAACTTCAACTTGTAACATATTTATCTCAAGATAATGTCAATATAAAGTTTTCACAGTTAAACATAAAGATAGCATGTAGTAGACTTGTACCTCAATTGATACTATGTGTTTGCTTGAGAGATAAAGATTGGAAAGGAAAACTGACTCAACATAAAAGTAAAAGAAAGGCCCTTCGCAGAGGGAAGCAGAGATTAATCGTGTGCTAGAGCTTTTTAGTTTTTGAAAGCATATAGAGACATAAAAATATATTTTTGAGAGGTGCATACTATGGTCAACGAATGATAGTGAGCAATGCATTACTATTTGCTAGACAGACTTATAAGAGCGGCTCCCATGAGGAACGTTATTTCTGCAGCAAGCAGATCATTCCTCTTTATCTCCTTTGTTTACACATGCAGATGTTTTACTGAATTCACAGGAACAAAATGTGAGGAGAGTTTTTGGTGAAAGTTGTAATTTATCTTTTATGGGGCTGGGCACCCCTTGCCAGCTCTTTTTGCAAAATTAATGGACAAGTAGATGAAGCATACAAGTCCTGAAAGAAGTCTGTCCAACAAATGCAATAAAGACCACCCACTACTTCCTCATGAGCTTAGTAGTAGTGGCACAAAAAGGAGTAATAACATTTTGAATATTTAAAGGTAGCACACGAAAAATTTACTTGGAGTGGCAAGGAAATACCACATGTAGGTAGGTATAGTGGACACAAATGGCATGGATATTTGGCTCAAGTTTTGGATGCACGAGAAGCATTCCCTCTCAGTACAGAGTTTTTTGGCTTAGCAAGGTGTCAAGCAAACACATATTAACAACCGAATACACGAATGACCACAAGATATCATTAAGCATAACCATTAGACTCGACACTGTCTCCTTGTCAACCAAACATACTTTGCAAAAAGGATATCTAGACTTTGAGAAATAACAATCAGAACAAGTATTAATAATTTTAAACTTTACGGTATTTCTCCACTAATCCATTCTTAAGCAAATGATCCACAAGTTTAAGCATTCATCTAGTTTATATCTCAAAACAATTGACAAGTATCAAGTTATCAAGACAATGCTATTTGAATTTCTTTTACCATTTCCTACATGATTTCCCTTTCAAGCAAACACCAATCAATTTATTTGAACAACTCTCTAAGCAAATATGCATGTAACACAAGAGAGTACAATCTAACCACAAGAAACTAATAGCTCTGAACAAGAGATACATGAAAAACGAGAGCTAGAAGCTAAAATAATAAAAGCTAAACACTCTACACATATAAGTGAAGAACAGGAGTGTTTAATGAAAAACGGAGCGTGTCTCTCTCCCACACAAGAATGCAAGGATCCATTTATTAAAAGTACAAACAAACAAAACAAAACAAAACAAAACTGAAAGCAAAACACAAACGACGCTCCAAGAACAGCACATATTATGTAAAGGAATAAAAATATAGTTTCATGGGATCGACCTGATTAATTGTCGATGAAGAAGGGGATGCCTTGGGCATCCCCAAGCTTAGACGCTTGAGACTTCTTGAATATTTGGGGAGGTCCAGGGGAGCCTCCCCAAGCTTGAGCTTTAATCCCTTCTTGATCTTCTTTCATCACCTCGTTCTCTCAACACTTGAAAACTTCCTTCACACAAAACTTATCACAAACTTATTAGAGGGGTTAGTACTCAAACAAAATAATCCACCTTCAGTTCTCACTTGACAAATTGCATGAACTTGTTTCTAAACATTAGCTACTGTCACAAAGATCTAAGTGATGTTCCGTGGATAGAAGAACTCCACTTTGCCCGTAAAAATGCAATGCAAAAACTTAGACAGAATCTGTCAAAAACAGAACAGAACGCAAAATGATTTTTTTCGAGATACTAGGACACCTCGAATCAGAAAACTCAAAACTAATGAAAGTTAGACAAAACCCAGATGCTTGCTGTCAAAAATTTGCAGCCAGATCACGTTCGTGATTTTTGGATTTTCATACGGTGACGAACAGAAATCTGTTTCTGGACAGCAAACTCAAAATTTTACTTTCCTCTCATTAGAGGCTATTCTTGGCACACAAAACGAAAATAAAAGGATACAAAGGAAGTGTTACCAAAGTAACAGCAACCTTGACTCAAGAAAAATAAAACAAACTGAAAGTAAAATGATGGGTTGCCTCCATAAGCGCTTTTCTTTAACGCCTTTTAGCTAGGCACAATAGCAAAAAGATCAAGTATTATCAATATTAGCATCCAAATCAAGGATGGAAAATTTCTCATAAATACATTGTATCTCTCCTATGCAAGGCTCAGATTCTCCTCTCTCACTTCTTTTAGGCTTGCTACTTTCATCAAAAGGATTTTCAGGAACAATCCAATCAAAATTTTTTCTAGGCTTCATGCATTGCTATGAGTTTAAAGGGTATAGGTATTTTTAGTTCCCTTTCACATTCGGTTTTTCCCTCATACTTCATCCTCTTATCCTTAAAAGTTTTTAGGTATGCTTAATATTTAGGCTACATCCAAGCATATTATAATGGGCAAAGATCTTTCTAGCTTCTCTAGCAATATCATCAAATTCCATAAGCAAGGTTTTAAGCAAGAAATATTTATCTTCCCCTTCTTCTATAAGTTTAAAAAATAATTGCTGTATTGTGGGATGAAGGTTAAAAACCTAGATTCTAACTTTTTCACTTGAGAAACTACATCAGTTTCATAATCATGGGTAAGTTCCACCAAGGATTTTTTTCATAAGATCATAGAGACTATTGATATGATTAAGAAATTCTTCAATATTATTTTTCCCAATGATGGAACCACTTCCTACCTTAATGTCTTCCATAGAATACTTAGGCAAAAGCATGATGACTTAAACAAGAATAAAACTAGACAAAACCGCAATAAAACTAGGTGATGGAATTTTTTTTTTTTGTGTTTTTGAGTTTTAAAGAAACGAAAAGCAAACAAGACTAATAAAAAATATACTAAGCAAGACAATAACAAAATAGAGTGCAAGGACGTGCGAAACTCCCCTCGCTGAAGCTTCCAAATCCCCGGCAACGGCGCCAGAAAACTGCTTGATGACGTGTCATGGCACGTTCGCTGGAAACCCCAAGAGGAAGGTATGATGTGGCGTAGCAGCAGTTTTCCCTTGATTACAAAACCAAGGTTATCGAACCAGTAGGATTTGGAGAAGGCTTCGGAAAGGTGTCAACGAGAGTTGCGCCGGAAAACTATTGACGTGGACCAGCGCACACACGAACAAACTACTTTGCCCCAACGAAACAGAGAGGGTGTCAATCTCTCCGGCTTGCTGAACACAAAGGATTAAACATATGATGGAAAATAATATGAGAGTAAAAATAACCGTGAGCAAATGACTAGGAAAAGCTATGAAAACGGTTGTAAGCAATGTAGGAAAATAGGACCGGGGTCCACAATTCACTAGTGGTGTCTCTCTAAAAATATAAACGTGTTAGGTAAACAAATTACAGCGGGGCAATTGACATACATGGGCGCAACACAATACTATCAAGACACAAAGTTCACCGTTTCATTTAATATAGGCATTACGTCAAAATACATAGACCGTTATCCAACTGCATCTGTGACTAATAATCCGCCCCGGGATCGCTATCCAGCATGTCTCCCGAAAATAGTAAGTTGCAAGCAACAGATAATTGTAATAAGCATGGTGCGTAATGTAAACAATGAGTATTAACATATAGCTATAAACACCGCTGTTTTACCCCTAGTAGCAACTGCACATCTCAAGTCTTAATCGTTTCTGTCAACTCGAGCTCAGATAAGAGAGGAATGAACCCACTATCTAGCATAAATACTCCCTCTACTGACACAAGTAATTACTTCGGGCAAAGCATACACAACCATCGGAGAGCATGCAAGGTCATAAATAAAACATATCATAGATAAACTGAACAATAATGTCATGACTCTATAATTCATCGGATCCCCGCAAACACAACACATGGCATTACATAAAGATGATCTTAATCATTTAAGGCAACTCATAAGATCTAAACAATTGAGTACAAGGGAGAGAGACAACCATCTAGCTACTGTCATGGACCCGTAGTCCCGTGGTGGACTACTCACGCATCACTCCGGAGACAGGCATGGTGGTGTAGATGCCTCCGGTGACGATCTCCCCTCCGGCAGGATGCCGGGAAGAGTTTCAAAACCCTCCCGATCTAGGGTTGGCGACGGCGGCGGCCTCAGAACTTTTCTGAAAAATATGATCGGGTACCGATGGTTTTCAGGTGGAGGACAATTTATAGTCCAAAGGGCAACTCGAGGAGGTCTCGGAGCCGCCCAGGTGGGGGGCGTCTGGGGCCTGTGGGCCCCCCTGCAGGCGCCCTACTGGTTTCGTCTTTGTTTTTTCGTAAAAATAAATCACGTAAATTGGCAGCTTATTGCGAGAAAGTTTCCCGACTAACTTTTCTGAAACAAAAAGACAACAAAAACAGGAACTGACACTGGGCATCTTGTTAATAGGTTAGTTCCATAAAATATGCCAAAATGATATAAAAACATGTGGCAATGATATATAATAAGCATTGAACAACCAAAAATTATAGATACGTTTGGGACGTATCATTTCTACACTGGGACGTGTGCCTCACATCGCCTCTTGGGAACTGGCATTTCTCATCTTTTATGTTGACTATTTAATTTGGCCATTTGAATTGACATATGAGTACGTCTTATTTTTAAGTGTTGCAATGATATGTGCCGCATCGCACACGATTTACGAATTGCGTTCGGTTGACTACACAATTACACCTCGCATAGTTTCGGCTTGAAAAACCGTGTGCGACGATAAATTTAAACATGATGGCTATCAGTGTAGATTGGGTAACTACTATTTCGAAGTCGAGTAAGCTACAATCACTCCCTTAGAACTTGTATGTGGCAAAAATAAAAACTGTTTGCGCAGGGTTAGCGGTTGCCTGGTGAAGGTACTGGTGCGAGGCATGTGGCTTCGGCCCTCGGGTTTGATTACTTCGTATCTTTTTACACTTTGTTTCGATGCAGAGGCCGGCGTTCCGTTCCCTTTTTCGAGAGAAAAAACCGTTTGGATCATTTTGATACAAAGGTTGGGGGTTTAAATCTTCATTTCAAAATATAATCAGAAATATTTTCAGCAGTTTTTCAGCATCGTTCTTTTTGTAGTTTCATAGCATCGTTCTTCTATTTTATGCTCCGCTGGACGGGAAATTCCGGCTCTATACATGCTTGCATGGTATCACAAGTCCACGAATAATGCTCGGATTGGCAAAAAAAACAATCAAACCCTCTTTCATAGTTGGTTCCAAATCAATCAACAACGTCGACGATCCTTTGATGTCATCAAGCAGCAAACTAGACGATCCTTAATTTGGTAACATTCGGACTAGGTACGAGTGTTAGTTAGCTTGTCAATATCCTTCCCTTATTTTATTTCCTCTTTTCCGGTCCTGACCTCGTCAGGATTCCGGCGACGAAGCATGATCGAGGACTAGCTGAAATCAGACCGACGCGGAGACCTTGTAAGTCGATCTATAATATCCCAAAGCGTTCGCACGTGTGGTAGAAGCAGCATGTACGCGCACGAGGAAGAAGAAGAAGGCTGCACCTGCACCAACCTATATATAAGCATGTCTCCGTTTCATGCTTTCCACTCGTCCACTGCATCGCATACTTGCCTGCTTCAGCACTAGAGCGATCCTTCTCACGATCTCATCCTCAAGTACGACAGATATATCCACCGGGTCGATCGCCAACTGGTATCCCCGGCGTTGGCACATTTGTCGATAGCCATGGCGTCTTCCAGGGGTTTTTGTTGGGTTGCGCTTGCCCTGCTCCTCTTCGTTGTTGTCGCGCCCACAGCCAATGGCGACGATCTCTCTTCAAGGTACTACGACCAGACGTGCCCCAACGTGCAGCGCGTCGTGAGGTCGGTGATGGCGCACAAGGTCGCCGGCGAGCCGAGAATGGGGCCGGCTGTCCTCCGCCTCTTCTTCCACGACTGCTTCGTCAACGTACGTAATACTTGCTTGTCCTGCTCCTCGACTAGCTATAGTTAACGCGCTACATGCTAATTGAAATTCACGATTGACATGACAGGGATGTGATGCGTCGGTTCTCCTGGATGCCACTCCCTTCTCCGAGAGCGAGAAGGAGGCCGTGCCAAACGCCTCCCTCGCCGGCTTCGAGGTGATCGACGAGATCAAGTCCCTGCTGGAGAACGACTGCCCGGCCACCGTCTCCTGCGCAGATATCATAGCCCTCGCGTCGCGCGACGCCGTCACTATCCTCGGAGGGCCCGCCTGGAACGTGCCCCTTGGCCGGAAGGACTCACGCTACGCCGCGGACAAGGACTCCACCGAGAAAAGCCTCCCCACACCGGACGACAACCTCGCCGACCTCGTCGCCATGTTCGAGAAGCACGGCCTCGACGCCCGTGACATGACCGCACTCTCGGGCGCGCACACCGTCGGGATGGCCAGCTGCGAGAACTATAAGGACCGCGCCTACGGCACCAACAGCGACGCCGACATCGACCCCGCCTTCGCGGAAACCATGCGGCAGACGTGCCGAGGTCCTTCCGGTGACGGTGGCAAGGCGCCATTTGACGCGCAGACGCCGATGAGGTTTGACAACGCCTATTACCGAGACCTTATTACGCGGCGCGGTCTCCTTACCTCCGACCAGGTGCTCTATGGAGACGGCGGGCTTCAGGACAATCTAGTGGAGATGTACAGCGCGGACGGTGAGGCGTTCGCCAGGGACTTTGCCAAGGCAATGGTGAAAATGGGCAACATACAGCCGCCCAAGGGAATGCCAGTGGAAGTGAGGCTCAAGTGCTCCATGGCCAACTGGTGATGCCTCGTTGCAGAGGCGCCGTACCCTCCCGTTTCTTGTTCAACTGAAAAAATGCAGCAATGTCGATGCATCAATTGTATTTATTTGATTCTTTTATTAAGACTAGTGAACGTGTACGTGCAACGCACGTCTCTATTTAAGAAAGAAATTTTTTTTGTACTTTTTTATTTTAAATGAGTTTTAAGATATACTAATCGACATAAATAGAGGTCAATTGCTCATTTTAGAATGGAAAGAGAAGACATTAAATGCCTTTCATGTATGTTCTGATTTTTTTACCAAGTCTCAAAACCAACGTCTCCAAAGATGTGAGGCAGCCCGGCCATTACCACATAGTATCGTGTTCTTTGTGATCGATGTCATGTGCACAATAATATGTGCTAGTTAGATATACAATGTAAATATAGCAATGGGGGTTTTCTCACTACTCTGCAAGACACTGAATGACTTTATTGGCCGTTCAAACACAACGCCGCCACCGGGAAGCTGAGCGCCGTTGCCCAGGCGACTGGTGTTGCCGGAGAAGCGGCCGAGCTGGATGAGCTCTACGGCTGATGGCGAGCACGTGCCGCGGGGTTGCCCGGTGGCAGCGCTAGACGCGGGGCTCGCCGGCAGGTGCGGTACGGCGCTAGTCAGGAACCTGGAGCAGTATTGGAGGTTCCCCGCCTTGCGACGCCGAGGTCATGATCCTCTCCACTGGTTTCTCGGTGACAGACCTGGAAGAGGGGACGGAAATCTAGGATACACGCCTCACCCTGTAGCACAACGACCATCCGATTTTAGCTACCTATATTACTTAAACACGAATTCAGTTTCTAAAGACGCTCCCATCAGTCCAAACCAAAGTGTCCGGACACCCATTTTATGCCCCCAACTTTTAAGGCAGACTAGCGGTGTCCGAACACTATGCCAAGGGATGAAAACGGAGAGAATACCCTTGAATAGGAGTAAAATCATATCCATAACCATAGTTTTATCGGATTTGGAGTTAGGGGATAGTGCACGTATACAAATAAGAAATCTCATGCCGGTTACGAATATTGAACGGTGGTTACTGGTTGATTGCGGATAGACTTTTTTTTTTCAAAAATCAGTTAAAAATGACTAACATGTAGAGCATATTATAAACCAACTTTCTTGCATTAAACCATCACGCTGTGCACATTATATCAATAGTACATTTTCAATGGGCGAATGCTCGAAATTCAATTTCTTAATTGCTATTTTCTCAGATTGTTGTGAAGTATTTCTATTGTTGTTGTTATGAAGTTGACTACAGCTGTAGTAAATTAATCCATGAAAATCAACGTGGCTGACCAGTTAATTCAACTAAACAATATTGGTACCCATAAACAAATTGATCTAGAAAAGACATTTCGTAGTCATGTGCATTGAGACACTACAGTTAATGTGTATATCTTCGGTGCAAGAGAACAAAATTAATCCTTTCCAGCAAAATTTATAAATAATAATAAATCATAATGATCGAACATATAACTAAGTTTTTAGATGCAAGATATATCTTTACTATTAAATGAGAGTCTGCCGTAGGTGATGGTGCGTTGGTGGTTCGTACATGGTAGGTGTAGGTGTCTGCCCTGCGGTCTGCCTCCCTCGATCGCGCACTTGGGCTAGGCCCCGTGCAGCTGCGGAGCCACAAACGGCCAGGGTTCCGACTTGGGCCACGTCCGCCGCCTGTCATTCCCGCTCCCTGCGCCCACGCACCGCCTCCGACGAGATCCCGCTCACGGAGGAAATTGCACATAACACCATTGTTTGGTAACATTGTTGCACAAAACACAGAATCTAAACGATTTTTGCAGCTGACCCCATGTTTTCGGCTAATACGTTGCAGCTAGCCCAAAATACATGATTTGGGCTCTTAACGGGGTATCTGACCAGTGGGCCCGTATTTGTCTACAGTATACCACCAAGGCTGGTTCTGTAACTCTGTACGTTCTTAGGAGTAGAGCCTGTTCGCATCGAATAATTTATATGTACATAATGTCTATGTTTTCTACCAGATACAGTATAGTAATACGGGCCACATGCCAGATACGTCGTTAAGGGCCTAAATCATGTATTTGGGCTAGTTGCAACGTATTGTCCCAAAAGCTGTGGTCAGCTGCAAAAGTAGTTTAGATTCTGTGTTATGTGCAACAATGTTAGCAAACAATGGTGTTATGTGCAATTTTCTCCCGCTCACGGTTGCTGCCTCGAAGTCGCGGTTGACGTCCCTTCGCCCACAAGACCACCTTCAACTCGATCCTCATCCATGGTCGATGCCTCAAGGTCGCAAGCCCTCATGGTCCCTACCCCTTTATCGTCCAGCTGCTCACGTACGCTGCTACACACACCGCACCCTGCTGCTCCGGCGCCGCCCGCCTGATACGGCGCTGCTCGCCATCTTCTCCCTTGGTGGTGTCCAGGTACAACTCGAGCCACAGATGACCTGTTCGACAGAATGTGTGCAAGATATTGTGGATTCTATCTTCTGATTTTTATGTAGTAGAGATGCCGTTACACATTGAGAACATCGCGAGCCCCAACAAATTTCCTTGAGTGTCTTATTACTGGAGAAAAAAGAGTCATAGTACTATACCTCTGAATTGTGAAAATTGTAGAAAAGGGGTGTCGTCGGTAGCCTTCATGCTCAAGAAGATGGACTCAAACATGCTCAAGACCCATTCAGTACCCTTAGCGTTCCACTACCTCAAACAGAAGATGAACTCAAACAAATCTGGGATGCCACAATTATTCAGACTGCATTTATACAGCCCTCTTGGTATTTAGGTTATCTCTGGCAATTTATCATTGGTTTGGTGTTCCAAGCAAACCTGAACCTGCATCTGCATGCATAGTCTATATTAGAAGCCTTGCTAGCCATTGCATATTTAAAACAGGACTGTGACAGTCACTATGGTGTACTGCATTTTTGTGTCTTACCTTGTACGATTCACATAGGTTTGATTCGTAACAACTTTAATTCACAATGCGATCAGCATTATGTGATGAATATGCAGTTTCAGTATAAGTAAGAATGGCTACAGCTGGATCATCTTAGTACATGGTCCTCAAATTTGCATATTTAGTTTCATGCTTATAGTTGGTAAGGAAAAGCATTTTGTCTGAACTGGTGTAGAAGTAAGTACTTACAATTCCAGCTCATGTCCATCCACATCGGTAATATGCAACAATGTTTGACTCGCTGTTGAAGTGTTAGCCAAAGCATAATATTCTACTGCTATCGTAAATAGCAAAAAAAAGGTCTATCTTGGAAACAAAGAAATGCTGGAATGGAATTGAGGAAACAAAGAACCAGGCTGACGAACTCGTGTTCACCAAGCACCCCGCACAATCCGTCAGGAGGTCCCTGCTCCAGAAGCATGGGAGCTGTGGTGATGGGTAATAGTTTTCTTCTCTTGTTGATTTAGCTTCGTGGAGGCGCCGAATGTTCATGGTTGACTTTCTGTTCAGGATTCGGGATTGCCTGGAGCAGTTGTAAGGCCAACACTGCTGATGACAAACAAGAGCTTGACGAGGCTCTGCAGAGGAAGGTAATTTGCAAGAAAGAGTCACATTCAGATGAAAAGATTGTAAAGTAAATATTGACGTTTTTGTATAGCAAGTGTACACCATGACCTTTCGACTACGTTTTTTCTGTCGAATATAATATATGTAGCTTATATTCCTCTTAACTTTTATGAGCAACCCCAAACCTATGATCCCTTTGTATCATGATACTCTGTGATCCAGTGCTCAGATCCAAGGCATGCACTGATTTTGCCGGGGGTGATCTTCTGCTATGGGCATGTGGAAGTTTTTTCTAGATTAAGAACGAGATAGGTGATTTGGATGATGTGTGCAAAAACTTGATATATCTGTATTAGTTCATCAGATGTGCCATTTGAGTTCGTAATTGCAATGCGATCTTGTTTCTAAGTTGAACTATTTCCAACGTTTCGATGTAATTTACACCCAACTGTTTTTCGTACCATCTTCAGTTTATGGCTATTTCTTCCAGATCAGGAGCAAATTCACGTTGAAATCTATATGTTCAAATAAATACAAACTCGAGCACTTTGTCCTCTTTTTGCAGAACACAAGGTTCACTCACATAACAGAAATAGCCTTGTGATGTGGAATTTATGGATGATCACTAACCTGTATGAAGGGCATTTGCTCTCCAGAATCAGGTATAAACCATTGTCCTTGAAATCCTCTTATTGTGTTATTGATGCTTGGCCTAGGATCATTTTACTGACAGCCAGGGGAAATTGATAATTTTACTCACTCATATCATGCATGTAGTCCATTCAGAGAACAAACCGATGTTCAAATTACCAGCTGCATGACAAGCTAACTGTAGAGCAATACTCTTAAGACTTCATCAAGAGTTCTAGCTAGCTAGGTTGTTACTGCACATATTCATCAAGAGTACTATGTTACCGGCTTGCTGTGTATGTAATTTGAAGTCCGGTACTTTTGGTAGTACAAGTCCTTTCTGCCTAAAATTTTGAACATCAATATTTTTACATAGTACAAATTATTTTTTTCTAAAATTTGTTTTCATATAGATGTTTCAGTGGAAATCAATTCATTTAGATACCTCATTACATGGTTCATGAAGTCATACAAAGGTCAGAAAGGTTGTTCATATTTTCTGAGAGGTGATTAATTTCATCCACAGTGCATCATATTTACATTGTTTTCTTCAAGTTTTTTCTTGATCAAATATATGTTCCTTACTATACAATGGTCGTTAATTGGTGATCCAACGTTGCTTTGATCTGACGGCATGTGCATGATTTCACGTCTTGGTGACTGAGGCCCGAAACTGCTCCGTCTTCCAGTCCTCCGCGTGGTGCTATGATAGCAATCTCCAGCAACTTTCTGCTCTAATCATCCGCCGAGAGCAGATTTGGTGACACATGGCTCTGGAAATGGCCAATGGATGTGTTTCCTTGCAGTGTAGCGCTGGAGCTGCGGCCTGTGGCCATCGACTCTGTATGTAGTACTTTTATATCTCTATTTTTTTGTTTCTTGATTGAATCATTTTGGTTTCTGAAGTTTTATACCTTTTGCTACTGCTCGCAGGTGGCGCTTGTGCGGGTGTCTTGAAACTTTATCTGAGTTCGAAATTCTCACATACATGCATTTCCCCACAAGTAGTACTTGTTTGTTTGGTTGCGCTTGCACCAAGAAAAAATTCTGAACTGGCAAGTGGTAACTAACATGGATACCTATGCTTGATTTATCTGATTCTGGCAAGGAGCTGCAAGTAGAGGCATCAACGACCATGAGCTATATGTTTTTTTGCGGGGAAGTGAAGATATATTAAAACATAGTCCTTACAAGGAGGTCCAGAACAAACACAAAATTACAAAGCAGTCCAGCTGGAACCCGATGCCGTTGACGAGCAACAGGACATGCCGCCGGCGCGCCGCCGCAACTCCTCCCAAGCCTTGGATCAGACGGAGCCCTTCTACGGACGGGAAGTCGACGAACCTCGAACCCACAGGGCCTCCACCCTGGAGCTCCAACGCCATCGCCATGCTTCTCCACATCTTCAGCTTCCGAAACTCTGCACATCCGGCGCCGCCGCACCCCGGCCACCGGCGAAGGGAAATCACGCAGCACAGCTCCCAGGAGCTGCGAGCATGATGGTGGTGGAAGATCCGTGGCGAAGCTCCGCCGAGCCGCGCCAGCGAAGAGGACGACCTCCACCTGCAAACCACGCCCCGACCGCGCCGCCTCTCCAACGCCGCCAGGGAAGAGCCCACCCAAACCTACCTGTACACGAGACGAGATCCGGGGTTCCCCTACCCTCCCGCCGCCGGAGCGGCCGGCGGAGGGCAGGGGAACCAGCGAGCCGCCGCCGGCGAGGTGGATCGGCCGGGCGATTTCACAAATCGCTTCTCCTTTACTGTAGCGGGGGAGAAGACGAGTCCAAGGTCTCTAGATGGAGTGACCATGAGCTATATGTTGTTGTGGATACAAGATGGATGTGCCTCATGCACTTCATGTGGCTCTTATCACGCAACCTATATGTTGGGATTTCATAAATAGATCATACGGTACAATCATGTGAATCAAAGGTTTCAGTTACATACTTTTATCTAATCTCATTGTTTTATTTTCTAGATTATCAGGGTGAAGGTGGTCACGTGCCAAAGGTAGTGAAGAGCAAGGCGAAGATTAAGGCAAAATAGAAAACATGGAAGTGTATAATCTGCATAGCAAAGCCAGGCCCCTTACCAGGGTCCTGGTAGTTCCAACTTCTTTCTGGACACTGATTTGTATTCTATTATTCTTTTGGTAAATGATGTTTACATTTTCCTTTCTCTTCTGACAATCCGAAATTTACGTTTGTATTATGTTTACACATGTGCGGGCAGATAATTTTTTTGAGAGAACCGTGGCAACGCACGGGCATTCAACTAGTCTAACTTAAATCAGGAGTAAATAAATTGTTCTTCCTAGTTGTTTGGTTAACGCCATCGCTGAAATTACCGGACGGACACACAAGAAACTAGGGATCTGCTGGGTAGAGGGTCAAGCAGCTAGCCACTGGGCTACGCTAGGTTTGTGACTGAATCAAAAACGGATAGCACATGAAGCAAAGCAGCGACGCTAACTGAATTTTACAGGGAAAGGTGCAGACTTCAGAGCAGAGGCGAAGACCTCCGAGAGGGCTCCGGTGACGACGACGACCAGAAGCGGGCGGTGCTGGGGTGCGGAGGCGTGCTGGTGTGCATTCAGTGCTGGATTGCGCTGGTGTGTGGCACGGGAGGTGCAGGAACGAAGCAGAGGCCCAACAGGAGCTTGCATCCATGAAGTTCACGGCAACTGGAAGAGTTAGAGATAGGAGACAGAGGGAATCGAACGGGGAGCTAACTGGGATGGTCTTGATGTAGCCGTTCGTGCTCGGGGAATCCCGTCGTTGCCGGAATCGAAGATCTCTCGCCGGTGGTCGTCGTGGACGTCGTGGAAGAAGTCGATGCATGCGGGGATCCTCGGCTCAATTCCTTGCGCGTAGGGGTAGTAGACGTCGGCGCGAACCTTATCGTCAAGGAAGCAGCTGGAGAGGTGGTCGGAGGCGGTGGCGAGCTTGAGCGCCAGCTCCAGCCATGGAGGCGCTCGGGGTCGGGAGGAGGTGGAAGAAGGGCCCTGCAGTTGCAACGCTTGCACCAGGCCTCGCTCTCGATGGACGTGATGCCCGGCGCAGCAGGCTCTCCAGGGTGTCGTGCCGCGCGGGCTGGGGCGACGACTACGGGAACGACAGCGGGGCGGCATCGCAGTCCGAGGAGTACGCCGGCGAGCACCACCAGAAGAGGCACATGAGGACGCTTCGCCTCAGGAGGAATCTTTTGTTTTTAGCTGTGGCAAATCCCGTAATTATCATGAAACGAAAAGATGTGTTGAGTTCAAACATTGGTTCAATCTGGACAATTGTCCAAATATTGAAGGGTTCAGATTTAATGTAATAGTAGTATAGAAAATATTAGTGTGATTATCTGGTGAAAGATATAAGGTGTATTCAAGTGTATTCACTCATTAATTCGTTTCTTTACAAATATTATTATGTGGTAACACCGACTCAATAATAATTTTCTTTTAGAAAAAAACTTGTCCTAATTGATACAACTAGTCATCAACCTCTGTATCCGCATACAAATTGTATAGATCTTTAAACATTATTATCATATGGAGATATGCTTTCGAATGCTATTGCTAAGAACCTCTACCTGTTTTCCATGGTTCTTTGTACGACAAAAAACTAGCAATATTCTTTGAATCACCGGTTCCACTTCCACATATGAACGTTTACATGTTAAGTGAGATTTAATTTGCAAGCAATAAGAAGCAACAATATTGGTTTTATGTGGTAAACCGGTAGTACTTGATGTCATACAAAATAGATGGCATGTTTGGTAAAATCACAGTCCATCTCAAAATCTTATATCTTTTCATAAGGAACAAAATATATGGTTTTTTCTAGTTTGTTTTCCAGTTCCTTTTTTTGTTCTTTTATCTTTCTTAAAATCATGAACATTTTTCAAATCCACGAATATTTTTCATTTCATGATATTTTTTTGGAATTCAAGACATTTTAAATTCGTGAACATTTTTTCAAATTGATCAAAAAAAAATTCATGATGTTTTCAAATTCACAAACGTTTTTCAAATTCATAAAGATTTTAAAATTAATAATTTGTTTTCCAAATACGTGAACAGTTTTATAATTTGTGACCACTTTTTTAAAATCTGGAAAAAAATATTTCCAAAGACTAGCATTAGCATCAGCGAAAGCGGTGTTCGTAAAAAGGAGAGACGGTTGGCATCTCCCCTGACAGGGACGGGAACGGTCTTCGGACTTTCCTCTAGCATCAGCGAAAGCGAACCGAAAAAATACCCACAGGTGACAGGCCACAGCGATCAGAGCGTGAGCGTGCGAGCTACTGTGCCGGCCCAGAGATCGGCTAAAATCAGCCAAACCAAAAAAAAAAATCGATAAAAAAGACCATTCCTAGGTCCCTTGGAGCCATCGCGCATGTCCTCATCCGCCAACAGATCTCGCAAGCGGATTCGGTGCTCGAGTGATGCGGCGGTGACTCTCTTCTTTTTTCTGCGATCACTCTGACTCTCTTCCAGGTTCCACTCTTATTCTGTGGTTGTTTTAGATCGTAGATGGATTCCTTCATTCCTTCTTGAGCAGACGCGTGTGCAACGTTAGCAGCTTGATCAGTTCCTAGTCGCTACATGAGGCTAGCCCCAGCCTTGCAAATTCGTTCCTCTCGTTGGAAAATTATCGGCGAGCCGCAGCGGGAGGTCATCGATCTAGTCATCTAGGGCTATAAAATAAACGTGTTTATCTCTCCAATTGAATTGAATTGAATAATGTTGACTGTCCCTAACTGAATTTGATGCATGTCTCAATGAACTGCATCTAAAGGTATGTTTTTGCTTTTTCTTAATGAAAGTATGTTCTTGTTTTCTTGAAGATGTTGATTATTCCTCTACTAGTGATACGATCATGGGAGACTAAAATGAACCAAACTATTCATTTGTTAGTATCTCATGTAGCTTTGTACTACTATTTCTAGGTTTTTGTCATCTCTTAAGTACTTTCTCCGTTCCACAATGCAAGTCTTTTAAGCTAGCTACTTAGCTTGCTAAAAGGGCTTACATTTTGGAACTGAGGTAGTACTTTGTTTGATCGCCAACAATTGAGTTGAAATTATTTGTTCATCTTTTGCAATCAACCTCCAAAAAAATGTTCTCGTGCATGATTTTTTTTAGTAGTAGTTATAAGAGTATAGTTTTTGACCTGGGATTTACTCCAATCCTGTCTCCGCCACTACCCATGGCCAGATCAGAGCATAAACATCTACTAAAGTGTGTCCACAGTGGCTAATTAAGGCCATCAGAAGTTGAAACCGTAGTTCAGTACATTTTATAATGGATGGAACAATCAATTACACATGACATCTCAAGTAAACTTCAACAAGAAAAAAAATCCAAGGCTTTGCTCACATCTACCCGTACCCTACAGATCATCTGCGATGCACATTCACCTTCCCTCGGCTTTGATTAGCTGAGAGAAAACCCTGCTCATCGACACATCCGAGAGGTCGTGATCAGGGTCATGCTGACCTCCGCCCTCCGCCATGGTCACACTGATGCTATCAAGGGCGCCCACATGCTGAACCTGCGACGGCAGGTCAACAATCCGGTTCATGCTGTTCACATCCGATACAGTTGAAGTGTCTGCGTCTTGGAGCTGCAGAACGTACTCCAAGTTCCAGAGGACGTCGCCCATCGATGGCCGCTCCACGCCGTAGTCTGCCAGGCACTTCTCTACTGTTTCACCAAACTTCCTTAGCGAGTCTGGCCTGATCGCACCAGAGAGCTTCTGATCGATGATCTGATGCAGCTCTCCTCTCTTCTGCCACTTCATCCCCCACTCTGCTAGATTCACCATTTCCCTCGGGAGTGAAGGGTCAATCACAGGCCTTGCGCAAAGCACCTCCAGCATAACAACACCGAAGGAATAGACGTCTGACTTCTCGGTCAGCTGCTGCCTTCGGAAATATTCAGGGTCCAGATACCCAAAGCTACCCTTCACTGCAGTGCTGACGTGAGTTTGATCCAGCTCAGGCCCAGTCTTTGACAGCCCAAAGTCGGCGACTTTCGCGAGGAAATTCTCATCAAGCAAGATGTTTGCAGACTTGACATCACGGTGGATAATGGCCTTTGCAGAACCAGTATGAAGATAATGCAGCCCCCTTGCTGCTCCGATGCAGATCTCCAAGCGCTGTTTCCAGTTGAGCGAGGGGTTTTCTGAACCATACAGGTGGCTCTTGACGGTCCCGTTCTCCATATATTCATATACCAAGATCATCTCGTTCCTTTCATCACAGTACCCAATTAGAGACACCAGATGGCGGTGACGCAAACGTGAAAGGAGCTCAATCTCTGTACGGAACTCATTGAGACCTTGCTGAGACTTGGGGTTCCCTCGCTTCACTGCAACCTTTGTGTCATCCCTCAACACTCCCTTGTACACTTTCCCAAAACCTCCAACTCCAATGACCCAGTTCTCATCAAAACTGTTTGTTGCCTCTTGGAGAACATTGAAGGCGAAGCGATATCCATAGCTTCCACCATTCATACCTGATGTGAGTGTAGTGCCATAAGAAGTTCTGCTTCCTGTACTAAGAGACGTGAGACCATTAATAGAGAAAGGCATCCAGGTCTTCGAGTGCTGCTTGTCATCGGTCTTTTTCCTCCGGCAAAGCAGCACCAGAACAAGGATAATTATCACAAGTCCAATAACTGCAAGGACTGCCCCAATAATAACACCCAAATTTTTGTGTGAACCAGAAGATCCAACAGTAAAAGCAGAACCTGAGCCACTGACCATCTTCATAACCTCAAGGCCATTCAGAATCCCATCAGGAAGTGCATTGTTCAAGGTAGACGGCCCAATGCTGATGCTGAGCTTGCTAGTTGCATCATTAGACGAAAGAACCACATCGACATAGATCGCTGTAGCCAACTGATTCATAGATTGCGATGAGAGATCAAGATCATGCTGTGCATAGAAGCCCCCCACATATGCATTGAAGTAGAGCTGGTTCAGTGCCTTGCTGACTATATCACAGAAGTGAAATCTTATCAGATAGCTGAAGCTTGCATCCACATCAAACTGCCATGTCATGTTGAAAAGTGCGTTGGATGTATTTGAAGCTGCCAATTCTGTAGCTGTACCGTAGACAATATCGGGTGCAGTCACTGAAGTTGCTCCGCCATTCATGTAGTTGACAGCCTTGCCATATGTAACTGTTTTGGTCACACTGGGGTTCAGTATGTACTTTTGATCATTCTGCCAACTCCTCGAGAGGGTATCATTGTTCGGAGTGACCTTCGGACCACCCATGTTGACACGATACACCGTCTCCAATGACTGTGTAGACAAACCACTGTACTGCTGCACAGGGTTGACCATTTGGGCACCATCGGCTATGAGATCATCTGGGACGGAAAGCACTTCAATTGCGTTGATGAATGCAATTCCGTTTGACGGCTTGAAGGAAAGAACAAGCTTGTCACGGGTTATGTTCAAAGAGTATTCCTTGAACAGTGGTGCGGTCTTGTCTGGCTGCTGAAAGTCACTAAGCAGGGGCGCATCTTGGGTCGACACAGTAAACTTGGCTATGGAGAGGTCATAACTCTGGTAGATGAAGGGGAAGAAGTAGAGGCGAACAAAATGCCGTCCCTGCTTCTGGATTGGGAAAGTATAGGACGATGGGCTCGTGAAGATGCGGGCAGTCTGGTAAAGAGCTGAGTTGTCAAACGAGGACACCCCATTGGCCGATGTGCCAGCAAGGATTTCTTGAGAGGTGTCCACTGTCACCGGGGACGCCCCATCGGCAGCGAAGTTCCTCCCACCGACCGTGGTGCCCTTAGCAGACCCACAGTCAACGAGGTAGCTGTCGGCAGGCTTGAATTGCGCTGTTTGCGCTTTGCAGATGCCAGCAGATGACCAGAAACATATGATCACCAAGGTTGCGATTCGCAGCATCCTTGTCCCCATCATGATGTTGACCTGAATTACAAAAATGTGCACAATGTTTGAGATGGCATACGCAATTACAAGCTATACTCTTAAGCTAATAAGCAAGAACAATGTTACCCAGAGAGCAAAAAGGCTGGATCTTGAAATATGCAGGAATTGGTAAAGCTACAAGGGACGAACATTTTTAACGAATGGAACAGCACCAATAGAGGGATGAACAGAACTAGTCCTAGCCACGGGATCGCACCACATGATCCCCACTGAAGAAAACTAAGCCAGCTAAACCGAATCCCAACAACGGACGTTTTCTCTACAGTAGCTAGACGTATTGGGTTTGGAGAGGCTCGTCCCACAAAGGAAGAACTAGATGTTGATTGCTCACAGCAAGGGAAAGACCAAAACCAACTAGAGCTAGCCAAGCAGGCTGGAGCTTCCTTACCAACACAAGAAATCCCTAGTGAGATCTCCCCTCCACCCCAATGCAGCAGAGGGGGCGAGCAATGTGAGGATAGCTCGGATATTGGCCTAGAGGCGAGCTAGGAGGCGGCGCCGTGCAAGATATGGAGTTAGTGCCCGGCGGCGCCGATTTGGGAAGATGCGGTGTGAGAGCTGGTATGGACCAGACCACCGTGGCTGGTTGCGGTTAGCAGGAGATGGGCGCCGAATTACTTGAATGATTTTTGTACTCGGAAAATAATGAGGAATATGTGAATGTCCAGGGTTTCTTGTCGATCTCCTTTTTTCTACCTGCTACAGCTACGAGATTATACATCTGATAGCACCGCATTCAGTCTAGTCTCGTTCTATTTCTGAGGTCTAAAGGCACAGCTAACTCCAGATCAAAGGAAAAAAATCTAGAAAATGGCAAAACCGTCGTGTTATTAATCCAGAGGAAAAATAAACTGCCACAGAAATCAAGAAAGCCGACCCAGCAGTACGAACAGTTTCAAGAACAGTAAAGCTCGAGCGAGCACAAGAAGCTGGATCCAAGAAACGCACCTCTCTCGGTCCACCGGAGCGGCCCACGGCGAGCATTCACCGGCCGAGATCCGGCCAAGATCGACGCCGCTTCTCCGCCGGCGAGCGGGTCCGGCAACCCCACCAGACGCCGGGTAACCGAATGCTCCGGCCGGGAACCACCTCGAGAAGGGATTGAAACCACGGTCTGGAGCGAGCCGAGGAGGGAATGGAGAGAAGGAAAGGTGTGACCTTTTTCTTGGAGGAGTTTGTCGGCTTTACGGAGCAAGCAAACGCTAAGCTAGAGAGAGAGAGGAGTTAAAGAGGAGATGAGGAAGTGTGGCAGTGTGCAGCTGCTGCCACCTTAGAAAGGAATAATAACAGCTAAGTTCGATTCAGCAGAAGTGGACGCAGCTGAGCTGAGAGGGGCGGTGCTCATGGTGTGCTTTGTTTAGTTTAGGGCTCTGGTTATGCGGAAAACTCCGGTCCGATTATTGCACTCCCGTCCCGCTCCACCGGTGTTCGGTAGCTAGATTGGGAACCATATCGATTGGATTGCTATTTTGTGCAAACCAAAGTTCTACTTTCTCCGGTCACTACAAAAATGTTACTTGAGAGTTGACAGAACCACGACTAGCTTGCCCACTATCTTCTTCTCGACTCCCAAGAAGCGATCGTGTGCCTTGTGGTCTTCATTGAGAAAAGAAGTGATACACATTTCTTCTTCTTCTTTTTTGTTTGAAAAAAATGATCCATTGTTCTTTATTTTCGGCCCCGATATTCATCTCTCTACTTTTATTCTTTGAGTGAAGAAAAACATGTGGCGGGAGCGGATTTGTTCTCCACTTGAACAAAACAAAGTCGGGTTTCTCCATGGATGCATTCGTTTGACCAACACGTACCCCAAACGCCTCTCAACGCATTCAAGTATTCAACTAAGTGATATTTGTGCTCCTCACGTCCCACATCTCCGATTTGTTTTCAAGGATAAATAATATGGGTCAAATGGTATCATTATGTTTTATTTTTTAAATCATCGTTATTTTTTTACGGAGAAACACGACTAGTCTGAGTTGTCGTTTACGCATGATTGTTAATAGTCTCTGCCTATCGTTAAAATTCAAATTGCAGCTGTACATAATTAACCCACTGACTCGTGTAGTGGGTATGTTCGTTTTGGGTAGTTGGAACCGTGTAACATGGGCTTCAACGGTGCTCCTGCTTGCTGCCAACGCTTCGATCGGAAGGAAAAGATTAGTCTTTGTGCCATTGCGGATTCTCTGCAACCAGTTGTCCTCGGATTCACGTTATGAAGTTTGAAAATCGGCCGAGACAACTATATATAATCATGAAGTGATGAACTTACGACATGTCACTAGCTGTATGATAACTGGCAGATATAGTTGCAGATGCATGATGTTTCGGTGACTCTATCATTGCTTATGTCAAAGGAATTTGTTTATTTTGAAAAATACACAAAGAGCATCGAACACAGCATGCTTACCAGCTGTTGATCTCCTTTGCATGCCCGTGCTTAGCAACTGTGACATTTCAAGCGGACAACCACCGCTCCCCGGGCTCTTTTTAATCGAGGGAGAAGGTTAGTATATTAACCAGTGAGCCATTAGCATCGTGATTCAGAGAAGGTTAGTATATTAAACCAGTGAGTCATTAGCGCCGTGATGTGAGCCCGATTGCACGCATTACGATGTCCACCTCTCATGGACTGTTGTCTATGCCTGTATGGCTCACCAGTTCTACGTGTTACTCCATGTATAGTTGTGCTTCAGGGACACGCCGCCATCTTACATGTTTATATTTATCTCCTTTGCCAGCATCATATCAAAATCATCATGCCATTTTGTCAGCAATTTCAGCATGTCTTGTGCACCACAAAATCATCGGTCCATGGAATTTGGAAGGTTAACTAGAGATGTAAAGCAATATCGGAACGGCAAGATCATAGCGATCGTTTGAGAGGAGATGAAGTAACCATCCCATGTGAGAAACAGATGTTTCTCTTGCATCTCGATGTAATCGTTTCCTGTGTCAAAGTTCGGTGACTGGACAGTTAGAGCAATAAGTGGGCAATGAAAATGTTAATACCCCTATCACGAAGATGGAGGCACATGGCAATATGGTCCATATATCATTTCTACATCATTGTATGTGGGGGAGCCGGGGAAGATATGCATGTTAGGTTTGACCCGGTGTTTCAAAACTCTACCTCTTCTTCCTTGTGATGGCGGAATTTGTAGGGAACTGCTTTCTCGGAATTTAAGTGGTGGTCCATCGATGGAAAACCTCATAATTAATCACAAAGTTATTTTGCCGGAAAAATCATAAAAATATTTCACTCTTTGCATTTTTTTTGTAAATTCCTATTATGTAAATGTATTTCAATTTTCTTTACACAACAAAGTTAGGATAGGCCACGGGGTTGTTTTGCCCAACCAACATGTTCTAGATATTTATTTCATAGGAAATATCTATTTCTTGCTGTCTCAACTATTGCCGAGTAAAATTTGGATCATTTTATCCGAGAACTCTCAGGGAACCAAATTTGGATCCTTCTATCTCAAAACAAGACAAATGCAACTATTAACTACTAATACAAAACTATTTTTGTCCATGACATTTCTCTAAGCGCTTTGTGATACTCTAATAAAAATGATAAAATTTGACACGAAAGGAATTTAAGAAACATATAGGAAACAAGAAATGTGAAAGATAAAGAAGAGTAAATGAAAAACCTAACAAATAAAACCTCGATCGGCAAAAAAATCACAAATAGATATTCCAAAAAACTAATGGGAAAATAGTCAGAATACCTTAGTTATTGAAAGAATATAAATAATTAAAGCATTCGACAAAACATGAAAATAAGCAAAAAAAAATATGTTTTTCCTTACATGTGTTTGAATTTGTGCTCTTTTTGGAATAGGCTATTGTTTAGATAACATTTTCTTGTATTTTAACATTTTACTATTTTTTAGTAAAATAATAGCATTCTGTAAAAGTATTTTTTTATAATCTGAGAAGGCATGCTTACTAGGACATAACAGTGCAAAAACAAGCCGCATTCTTGCATATTTCATAGAGAAGTTATACTTCTTATCCCTCAGCTAGTGTCGAGTATGCTTTCAAAATACTATTGCCTAATTTAGTTTTGCACATTTCCAAACAAAACAAGTGCAATCATTAACTTGTAATGCGAATTTGATCCCATACTTTCTCCAAGCACTATGTGGCACTTTAATAATAAATGATAAATTTGACATAGATGTGGTTACATAGGTAGGAAAAAAGAGAATTGTGAAAAGTAAGCAATAATATATTACAAAAACAGGGAGAAATATGGGGATGATCGAAAAATACCCGAATTTCTAGAAAACGGAGAGTTAAAGTTAACTGGAAAACAAGAAAATTCCAAAACAAAACTGTAAATAATGAGATGATCAATTGTTCCTAAATTATCAGCAAGATTTCTCATCTTTTTGGAGAACTTTTGATTTTTCATCCTTTTACAAATGTAATTAGTAAAATTTTCTATGATATTTTCTCATATGTTGATTTTTTTTTTGTTCTTAGTAAAAAAAGCCTCAACCAAGAATCCTTTAATATTCTAAGAATACTTTTGTGCTCACTAGGAGGAAAGATATACAAAGCCAGCACTACAAATCGCTTTGCTCAAGGTAATGGATATGCGCTTTGGCTGAGGCTAGATATCATTATCTTGAAAGTTTTTTAAAGGGAGACAGAATACTTGCATCATCTCACTAATTGATAAAAAGAGACCACATGAGTTTTGTAAGAAGATATAAGACAAAATAGGTCAATACGAAGGTGCTTGGACATATGGCTCCCAAACAATAGGGAGACTATCATTTTCAAAAAATAGAAAATCATACTTAAAAGGTTCTAAAAATCAAATTTTATTTGTACACATATGTGAAGATGATTTATATGAGCGTGCAAAATCCTCCTGTATTATAGACTACACAAAAGTCAAAAAATGTCTCTGAGCAGGTACTCCCTCTAATCCATATTAATTATCGTATATTTAGTACGGCTTTTTTACTCTCTCTGATCCATATTAATTGTTGCAGATTTAGTACAATATGTATTAATTGTCACAGATTGTAGAAAGTTATATTAAATCTTCGACAATTAATATGGATCGAAGGTAGTATGAAATTTTTGATTTTGTTCTTCTCATTTTTGTTTCTTGTGTATGTCCCAAATGAAAACATAACTGAACTAAGACTTTAAACGTACATATTAGATACACATGTGCTTGCATTAGAATTTCCTTCTTTCGCTTGGGTAGATAGCAAACAGAAAGAAATAAGGTCTTTTCACCGGCTTGGGTAGATAGCAAACAGAAAGAAATATGGTCTTTTCACCGGCTTGGGTAGATAGCTTCATTTGAATCTCCTTTTTTAGCTTTCTTGTTGTACAAATTCTTGCACATTTTATCCAAAAAATCAATAAAAATGCACAGGATGTACTTGCATTTTTTAGAATAATTTTAAGTGATAGAAACGAACTTTTCAAAAAAAAAATTGAGCTACATGTAATTGTGCTCCATTTTGGAATTTCCAGTGTGAAGGCACTATTCTCCTAGTAAGTTAAATCTCAAATGTTTTGTACCAGCAATGGCCTATTTTCGCATCGAACATAATCTTTGAAATGACTACCGGAAGCACAACTGCTTGAGAGACCTAAACATCTCGCTCATTCTAAACCTCCCAAGATATGAGCATAATCAAGGAGCTCATCGCTATCTATGGTTACCCAAAGTACTTAACACTTCCAACCTCCAATCTTTGACTGATTGTACGCCGTCTCAATAGTTAAGTTGAATGGATGCAAAACAAGCCAGTCTCTAATCATAACCCAAATCGTCAAAGTGTATCATGTTAACTTGAATGGTTTTATAGTCGAGCAGCAAAAGCAACTCATGGGGATAAAATCATACTTTTCTCATTTTTACAACATGGAGTATTATGGTGCATAGTTGAGTGGTGGACGTTACGTGCAAAAGATATACTCCCTTCGTTCCACAATATAAGATGTTCTAACTATCTCACATGTTGGCTAGATGCAAACCCAAATGAGTGTACATACACATTAAAACATGTCTACATACATCTAGATACATGTGAATATGGAGAAAAGGTAAAACATCTTATATTTAGGAACGGAGGAAGTATATATGTGTGTCCCATCGCTTTAGGGTAGTATCTCTGACTGGACATGACAACCGGATATGATGTATGCAACTTCCGGCCCAATGTAAAGATTTTTTCTTATAAGGGAAACAGTTGCATGTATTTTATAAAATTTTGGGTTTGTAGATTATTCCCTCCGTTCCAAATTAATTGACACATATTTGTTTAGATATGGATGTATCTAGACACTAAACAAGTATAGTTATATCCATATTTGTACAAATGCAAGTCAACTAGTATGGAACGGAGGGAGTACATGTGTACAAGAGAATTGTTATAAATTTTTGGGTTTATAGCTTACATGTGTACAAGAGAATTGTACATGAACAGAAAGCTCAATCTAAAGTTGTAATCCTAACAGATGGATCGGAATCGGATTGTGTTGCGTGCGTGGTTGATAGATGTGGTGGTCTCTCAGCTTAATTAAACGCGTCATGTTCAAATTTTTGTAGTACTTACCTATCTTGCTCTACCTTAATGTTCAACGTTGTATATACTCCCTTCGTTCGCAGTTACTCTGCGTTATGGGTTTATTTGTGAAGTTTGATCGAATGTGTAATAAAAAATATCAATATCTAGAATATAAAATTAATATTATCAGAATCAATACAAAATATATTTCTGTATCATATGCATTCGGTATCATATATGTTAATATTTTTTGTATAGACTTGGTCAAACTTTATAAAATTCGATTTTAACTAAATCCAAAACCCATCGCCGTAAAACTTGTACAACCCAAGGTAATAAAAAACATAGTTTGTTCAAACAAGTTATGCGCAGAGTATTTCGCTAGGTCACTCACTTTCTGATTTGATCACTCTATCGCATAAAATTTATTAGATTTTCGGGAATAAAGACAACGACGGCCGCAGAGACATGCAGGCATTCGGAGCCACCCATGGTAGTAACACACTCCTAAAGCTAAACAGTTAATCGCCTCTTTGGTTGAGAGGAATTAGGGATAGAATGCCAGAACACATGGAATTGTACGGGAACTGAAAACGCAGGAACTAGCCACACCGGTTGTTTGACTGCACCACAGAAAAAACGCAATAATTTTCTATAGAGTTGAGTACAAATCATAGTTGTCATATACACATAGATTTTTTTTCAACAAGTCTAACCCCTCGCTAGATATCTTATGTGATCATAGTGTAGGAAAGGAATACATAGAAAATTTGCGGAAAGTGTCTTATGCACCGAGCACCAGTGATCCCGGTGCTTTCAAAAAATCGAAAAAAATATTTATAAGTCTCAAAAAATTCTGAAAAAAATCCAGGTGTAGCCAATGATGTATCCCACAAACGTGTAAAATATAAAGTTCAGATACGTTATATTCAGGGCTACACAAAAAATTGAAGATTTGAAAATATACATATTCAGATATACACTTTTGTCATTTTTGTATAGCCCAAAATACATAGTATTTGAAGTTGATATTTTACACGTTTGTGGAATACATCATTGGATAGATCTGAATTTTTTTTCAGAATTTTTTGAAATTTGTAAATATTTTTTTCGATTTGTTTAAACCACCGGGATCACTGGTGCGCGGGAGCACAAAATCTGCTCTGGAAAATTTGGAGGATTCATTCCTTTAAATCAAAAGGACTCCATAGTAAACATTCATACAGACTGATATTTTACAAAAAAGTCTTTTTTTTTACAAAAAATTCTTTTGAAAATTCATTGAACCAAAGAGACCCTATAGCTAAAGTGCCACACTGCACTACTCATTTCGTGTATCACTAGCTTGTAGTTGCATCCCGCGGCAGTGCCATCACCATCGCGAAGAATCGACACGGCGCATACAGAAGAAACCAAAAAAAGGGTTAATATTTTGCTTCTAATGAAAAGCGAGATGAGCTGTGCACAAGTGCCAAGAGAAACCAGCTGGAGGTAACACAACGCCTGACAACGGCCACATATATCATGGGAAACAGAACAGACGGACAGGCAGAGAGAGCACGAACGGACGCGGTTTCATTACCCAACACAAGACAAGACAGACAGCGTCGTGCCGTCTTGAGCAAATCTTGATTCTGGCTTTGCACCGGTGAGCAGTTCTTTCCGGCCGGAGAGCAAGGAATGAACTAGGGGCCGGCGGCTCACATGGACAGCACGAGGGAGAGGTATAACTAATCGCAACTGTCCTGTAATCCCGCTCAACCTGACCAATCATGTTCATGATCCCGTCCAGCTCGGCCTGCAAGACTGCAACCGGCAGTATATATCTTCTCGCGTTTGGTAAGCCGTTCCGGCGTGCAAGTTGACATCCTCCCTCTCTTCTAGACGATCGAAAACAAGGAAAAAGAAACCGCAAGTTGACATATACTCCTCCTCTTCGTGCCGGCCAAAAGTCGCGGAGCGAACTGTGCCGCACTCGCCGATCTACTGCAGAAACGAAACGAAATGCGATGCGAAAGAGCAAACAGAAATGATGATGTGAAGTCTCTGACTCCCGGTGGCAATCCGAATAGGTGTTGTTGGGTTGGCAAACTCGTTTGATTGTTCAGGTCAAGGAGACTCGCTAGCTAGCAAGACAGGAGATCGATCGACCACACGTAATTCAGTTCAGGCTGCGCCCACCTCATTTGCCACTCGGCTTATGTTATCTCAGCTCCGGACGATGGAGATGGTAATGGTACGCAGAGGAAGAGGAGCGTGAGCTCTCTGCTCAACACGCTTTAGAGGAACAAGATAGACTCGCATGTGTCCGAGTCTGGGCAGTTGGATCGATGGCCGGTGACCATTTGCTACGTGAGACCGGCTCCAACGCACCACGGCGTCACGCAACCGTTCGGTTGGGGATGGTCAAATTCGGGTTCGGCAGCTCGCCCCGCAGGCCGCAGCAACCTCAAACTGACCTCACTCACAAAAAAATTAGTCGATTAGCCATTTTCATGTTTTTCTTTCATCCCACTTGATCATCGAAGGTTCCCATTTGGCATTGGGCTGGACGCGTGGAAACAATTTTTTCTTTCACACGATGTGCCTTATACTTAATTACTACTCCCTCAGTTCAATATTATAAGATGTGTTTAGGGATTTCCATGCTTGATTTTGCACCTGATCTTCTATTTGAGAAATAGATATGATTTGTTGCATGCACCAGGTAATACCAACTGTTTTGCATACAAGCATATCAGATTGAAACCATATGTAAAATAGACTTTGCGATCGATGATATTTCAATAGTAAATTTATCACCAAACCAACTTTGCAAGACTATTGTTGATATTTCAATTTATACTGTACAAGTATATGTAGACGTGCTTACCTAATCATAGACGAGAAATTACTATTAATATATTTATTTATTAGACCGTACACTACTGAGGTCTCTACCATGATGTTAATGATATTAAAATAGAGCTCAACACACATGCGTGCGTACACACATAAAAATAAACACCCTATAAGTTATATTAATACACGAATGTAATTCATGGATAATTTTTTATGATTTTTTTAGAACTATCATGACACAATTTTTACCGATAGACATTGGAATAATATAATAAAGAATTATATAATTAATATTAGCAACATTCAAATATGGTTTAATATGAGAAATAATTGATAGAAAACTATATGAGTTAAAAATATAGTTTAATGAAGAATAATTCACAAATAAGTATACAATTTTAGTATAAATATATTCATTTTAGTTTGCGCTAGATCTAAAATATGTTTGGACGGTCCTTGTATAAATCGGTTTTAGATAAACGGGTTCTAAGAGCAGCAAAATGCCCCACGACGGACTTTGTTTACCGTCTTGGAGCAACGTGCCAGCAAGGAACACGATGAAATCAACATATTCGCCAGTGATGGATCGTACAGTTTGTCCGATTGATGAATGGATAAGATATGTTGTTTCTTGTCAAAGTTGCTGAGAAGAAGAACCAAGATAGGGAACAAGTCATTTGTAGAATCCCAAAACGTGAATTTTGGGCGTTAAAAGATCAAGTTTTACTTACCCAATAAATAGTATAGGATCCAAACAAAGTTTTAGTTTGTTACGATCTTGTTCTCTAAAAACTGCTTATCCATACAACCCACTGATAGAGTAATACAAGTACGACATCATCGAATATTCTCTCAGTTCTCAAACTTATTTTTTTTCTTTCACCTTGCTAACCCGATTGACGTTCTATTTTCACCATTTGAGTAGTCACGACGTGATTTTCAAAACTACATCATGTTATATGTGTAAGTTGTTATTACTAACTAACCAGATTATTCACTCCTTAGATACCAAATTATAATAATGCATCTGTAAGGCTCATATATGCCATTCTCCACCAATATAAGGTTCCATGATACTACTTTGTGTGAATGATACATTTTTTAGATCTTGGAAACACTTGAAGACACCTCTATCTAGTTGTGTATATGGAAATTCTAAAAATGTGTAAAAAATTATCCGATAACCATGTATAATTATCGTGATAACCGTTCAACTGGTGTGACGAAAAAACTGCCACGCCCGTTCTATAGATTTGCGTAAAATTGTGATGCCTAAAAATGTGAAAAAAAAATCTAATAACCACATGCAATTATCGTTGTAATTGTTCGCTGCTATAATATTACTATAATTTGGGATCTAGTGCGACACAAAAAGTTCACCGAAAACATAAAACATGGGGTCAAGTTTAACCCTTGTCGAGAGAAACCTAATAGTGAAAAACAGATATCTAATCGAATTAATTGTTAAGAAGATAATCATTCTGAATATTTGATTTAACAATTAATTCAATGATATTATGTATGAGGTGGCACATATGTATTTGCTCTTCTAAAGGATTCCCATTGGAAACAGTGGCACGAGAGGACGCCCTGTGCGGTGCGGCTACCAGCGTTGGTTGGGCTCCGCTTGTTAGAAAAGACCATCCCGAAAATATGAGGGTACTTCCAAGGGTCATTTTATTCACAAGATTTTAAAACGAGAGAATAAGAGATCACAGCTCAAATTATTTTTGTTATATCCAAGCGACAACGTCAAAAATGGCCGGGGACAGGCATGTGCATGACCCGAGTCGAGTTCGGTGGATAAATTTCGGTATGGACAGCTCATGCCTGTGTGTATAGTCACAAGTCTGGATATCTGGCTAGTGGACAATTATTATGTATAGTGATGGAATGGTTGGTACTAGTATCCATTTGCTGGTCTGGTCTGGACGGTCGTCGTGTGTGACTCACGTTGTCATGGTTGACATTGATAGAACACAGCAAAAAGCCCAATAAGAGAAGGCCCAAACAGTTTCTTCAGTGTTCTATCTTTGGGTCGTTGGGGCCTCTATCCACTTTTCTTGTGCTGCTGCAATTTGTTATTACTATTATTATTAATGAAACATAAAGTGAGTCTAGGTCAATGGAGCCACTGACACAGTTTAGTGTCATACAGAAATGACATCGTGTCATAGTTCTGGTTGACGATGAAACTGTAAAGTGGAATTCAACCAATATCAAGTCCAAATCGTCCCCACCTTTATTTAAGAGAGCTCAGTCATAAGGGTGTGTTTATGATGTCTGTGCGCATATTATTTGTCTCTTGGTTTGGAAACAACTACTTATCATTTGTTTGCTTTGCACGGTATTTGGTGCATCTTTGACCACTAACTAATTTTGTATGTATATGTAAGTGGAAATTTATAAATCTCCTGTGAAATCGTTTTTGTAAGTCCGTCACATATTATATCTTTCTTCGGTGTCTAAGGAAAGGTAAAACATGGGTCATTTTAACAAGGAATAATCTTGCAATGCACAATTGGCATGGTAATGGTGGGCATGCACTTAGTATATCGGAATTTTGGAAATCAGGACCAACTTAACCCCCTTCTTTGGCCATAACATTAACAAACTTATTTTGCTCTATTATAAGTGACTATTGACCGCTAAAAAAACTGACCATTGACCAAGTCAGAGAACATGAGCGAAGAACTTTCGAAAATATAATGCTTGTTTATCCATAATGCATGTTCGAATTTTATTTTGATAAGCTATCACCATATCATATACCGTGAGGAGGGGTCAGAGCATCTCCAAGAGATGTCTTAAAACATGGCAGTCGCCCATAACATTGTTTTAACGGTTTAGATAAAAAATCGCTGCTCCAACAGATGCCCATCCCTATATCGCCCCCTAAATTTTTGGACACCCAACAAATTTTCCCCAAGTGTTGTATATTTAGGGCAAGCGCGGGAGAACCACAAAACAAATTCCTAGCAGCGCACGACCCAACTGCTAGCTAAAGCCCCCCCCCCCCCCCACCCCCGCAGCTTTTCACCTTGTCGGGGTCTGCCCGAATCTGCAGTGCCTAGGCCACCCACAAGCCGACGCCGCCTCCCCTGTGTCGTACCAGTGCCCACTCATCGCCGCCGCCTGTACGCACCCGCCTACTCCGGTGGTTGCGTTGTAGATCCCGTCGCCACAGTCGAAACCTCCCGTCCACGTCGTCACCATGCTCAACCAGCTCCCCCCAGGTCGTCGTCTTCGGCCGTGGCGCATCCATGCTCCCGCTGTCTTTCGTGCTCTTCGTCACCGCGGTTAAGGACGCTTATGAGGACTTCCGTCACCACTTCTTAGATCATAGGTACAACAATCGCCTCGCCGCCGTCCTCGCACCGTACACTGCCTCCCAAGAAATAGAAGCACATAGACTTGTATGATGCCCCCCCTCTCCCCACCCTGACAGCGGAAATTCGACGACGGTCACATGCGCCTCCCTCCCCAGCTTTGGATCTCGTATTGAGTAACCTTACTGCAAAAATCATCTGGTGTCAAGAAAAAATTCAGGTGTACACAAAAATAAACTTTTTGCTGCCTAAAACTGCCCTATTCTAACGACCCCCCTCAGGATGACTCCAACGGGGCGACCCATCGAGTCCGCGCGCGTCCGTCCCTGTCCGCGGGAGCCAAAAACACGGCCCAACGGGGCGACGCAAACGGACCGCGGTCCGTTTTTTGGTCCGCCGCGACGCATTCCTGGCCCAAATTTGGGTCACCGATGCGTCGGGCCCGGACGCGAGCGGACCGTTCCTGCATCCTCCCGTGTCCGCCCTGGCCCGCGTGTCATCAACCCAACGGCCACCTACCCGTAATAACTGTGGGCGGTGGAGCTATATAAATCGCGCCGGCCGGCCAAACCCTAGGGCACTCCTCCCCAATCGCGCCGGCCGGCCAAACCCTAGCCACGGCGGCCACCATCTCCAAGCTCAGATCCACGCGCCGGAATGGATCCGCCGCCGCCGCCGCCGCAGCATCTGGTGGACGAGGTCGAGCGAGCGCGTATGAGCGCGCGCGGGCGCTATCGCGACAGCTTCTCGCGCCGGATGGCGACCAGCCCGGCATGGGCCGGCATGATTCCCCAGCCGCCGCGTCCGCGCCTGACGGACGCCCAGAGGAGTGCGGTGGAGGCGGCGTTCGCGGACTGCGCCGACAGCGACGAAGAAGAGTACGCCGCCGGTGTCGCGGCGGCTGCTGTCGCGGCGGCCGGTGTCGCGGGGGATGGCGCGCCGCCGGAGCCTCCCATTGGCGTGGGCGGCCCTGCTCACATCACCGAGGAGGAGGCGGTGGATGCAACCCACATGCAGCTGAACGCGCAGAGGGCGGCCGCGTTCATGTCCGCCGCGCGCGCCTGTGCCGACGCTGCAGTGGAGGAGGAGATGAAGCAAATGCGCCGCGCCGAAGAGTCCAAGAAGCGCGCGGCGAGGCGCAAACGGCACCGGGAGGCCTTGGCGGCGGCCGAGGCCGCGAAAGGAGCAGGCAGCTCCACCTGATGTCAGCTCCACCGCGAAAGGAGCCGAGGCCGTGGCCGCCTATGTGCGGTTCATTTTCCACTAATACCGGCGCCCGCTACGTGTGTCGTAGCTACAAAATGATCAAAGAAGATTGAGTCAGCCAGCCCTGGCTGGCCATGGGCGCGATGAAGGAAGAGCCAGCAAGTCCGTTGCAGAACGGGCATGCTGCGTGACGTTCCTCAAGGCCGCAACCCCTCTTTGATCTTCCCCCTTGCCGGCCGGTGGTCGGTTATTAATTTCCTTCAAGTTTAGGTTTAGGTTTTAGGGTTTAATGTTAGGAGGAAGTCCTAAATTTACTATATAATTTTAGTTTTAAAAATGTAATCCTAGTATTAAAAAAAATGGTAAGCGGACTCAATGCGTCGGCCCCGTTGGGGGCACTGCCCAGAAAGGGACAGACATGGGCCGGACGCGCGTCCGTTCCCCGACCCAAACGGACAAAACACGAACCAAACGCGCGTCCGTTTGGGTCGGCCCGTTGGAGTCATCCTCAGGCCCTCATCCAACGGCGGAGGGCGGACGCAGCCCGCTCTCGAAAACCAGATTGGACGACCTCCACCCAGTCCGCTGCCACCGGCATACCATACCATCCCTTGACCCCGTTCGCCAATGGTCGTCGCAAACTTGCTGTAGCCTCTCTCCTCTCCCTCCCCAAACTCCAAACCCTAGACGCGCAGCCCGCCGCACGCCGCTCCACCACGTCCAGCGAGATGCGGCCGCGCGGCAGAGGAGACGACTTGGACGACGACGAGGACTACGAGTCCTCCCCGCAGCGGAGCGCCCAGGGGCCGGACGCCGAGCAGGACCCCGAGCCGGCGCCGGCGCCGCAGCCCACCCGCGCGCCCCTCAGTAGCCTCGTCGTCAGGCCATCACCGCCGCCGCCTTCGCCGCAAGATAACGGCGTCTCCTCCCCGTCCCTGTCCCCTGCCCGCTCGTCCCCCTCCCCGTCCCCTGCCCGTGACGCGCAGGTTCGCCGCCGCGGGTCCTCGCTCCCGCGCCGCCGTCGCGACTTCTCGCCGCCGGACCCCGGATCAGGGAGAGACGCCGGTCCCCGCCGCCCCCTGCCAGGCGCCGACCCGGGAGCCCGCCCCCGCAGCGCCGCCGCTTCAGTCCCCCAGGGTTCCAGCCTCGGCCCCCACGCTTCTACGACGAGCCGCAAGGTCTGGTCAAAATCCTCGAATCTTCACGGTTTCTCTAGATCTATTACTCTTGAATTCATTTTGACATCTTAAGTTGCTATATTGTCGTTTGATGTCGTATATGAAGCTGTAAAACTGCTGAATTTGCGCCCTAGGGTTTAGTTACGTTTGGTTGTTAGACGAGCACTCTGTTGCTACCACACGATGAATCGATGGTTACTTATCATTCCTCATTTGATGGATTGTAATTCTTCCATTCTATGTATGGTGATATTCTGTGAAATCTCTGACTTCTTCATCTGTGTAGGTGTCTGAGCAGCGGTATTTTATATCTGGGTTGCTTTGTTTGAAGGGTGGTTTATTAGATATGCTTTTGCCTTTTGTTTGTAGTCAAAGTTGCTGTCTATTGTACTTTTTCATATGCACAGTTTTGCATTTGCAAAGTAAAATTAAGATGATTATTGTTGGGCTAAACAAACAAGATTTTCCTTTTTAATGTTAAGTGAAATCTTTGATTGATCTGCAATGTCTGACTTCTATGCTACTTCTGCGGTCCGTTCCTACTCAGAATTGATCTAGCAGAAGATCTCCAGCTAGATTTTTTTTTTGTATATGATGTATGTCTATTTACAAAAAAGTCATTTGAGCGAAACAGCTAACGTGATGGCTAGGATTTCATTCTCCAAAAAAGTTCCCACATTGAGCTAGCTGCAAGCATTGTTGTGTGGTAGATTGTGTTCTTTTGTATCACTTATGATTCCTCTTTTGAAGGTACCTTAAGAACACCTCTAAACACTGTTTGATCTGCCTGCCTCTCATCTCTCGTAAACGTAGAATTGCATTACTTGATTTCTCTGAGTGCATGAATTCTTAGAGCACTATAGTTACTGTTTGATCACTGTAGAATTTCATTGTTAGGTTAGAGGCTTGAACACTTGATCTTGGTTTAATCAAATGCTCATCTTGCTAAGAGAGTAATATTAAGAAGTGTGATTAAATACATGAAGAGGTTTTGTTGCAAGCATTTGCTCTGGCTTTCTTAGTTCTTTCTTATTCATGGTCATGTACAGAATTTCTGTGACCACGCCCATATTTTTTATGTCCTTGTTTCTGTTTTTCCTTTAGCAAGTCAGGTGTTATATGGTAAGATACTAAGATTGATTTCAGTATCTCTACTTCAACTCTGCCTTCTCTTTTGATGTAACTACTATATAGTTCAAATACCTATACACTCGTCATGCAGGAATAGTTAGTTTCACCATTAACCACCACTATATCTAGGAATATAATGCACAGAACCCCAAAGTTCAGATCTCCTCATTTGTTTTGACCGGTTGTAGTTTATATCTAGGAATATAATACACAGAATCCCAAAATTCAAGATCTCCTCATTTGTTTTGACCGGTTGTAGTTTATAGATATTATCTAATTCTTTACTGGCTTGGATATTCAGTGTTATGGCCAAGCACTGCAAGCCCCCTCTAAGTATCAAATGAAGTATGGAATTGGCTGTTCTACTGTAACAGTTTCCAACGTGTCTGCCTAGGAGACAGGATCTTAGTATTGATGCTTATTTTCTGGCATATAACGTGGAAGTATTCTGCCTGTGTCTCGATGCAATTATATGGGAAAACAACTCAATTGCCGTGCAACTGGTGAACCCTGACAAGGTTGGAGTTGATAGTGAAAACAAGGAGGGCAGAGAACTTGAGTTGTACTGACGCTGCTATGGTTACATACATGCTTTTGTTTTGTCTGAGAGCTACAAGTCTTACCTTGTTGAAATTATCTTGGCGCATGGATAGCTAGGAATGCCATTGATATGAATATGAGGAGCCGCTTCTCGCTACGTGAACCTGACCAACTGCTTAATTGAGCTTTTGTGATAAACAAGTTGAGATAAACCTGAAGTAGTATCGAGGAAGCTGTGGTCAGTGTTTCGGCATTGCCTGAGTTTGGAGTTAATATGAATCTGAGTTGTGTCTTGTTGCATCTATTGTGAAACCTGACCAACTCCATTTTCAGTTTTTGTAATCCTGATAACTTCAAAATGAATGAAGCCGTGGGTTACATGTTGGAAGTAGCGTCATGAGGTTTTTTTGACCATCTTTCAAACAAGTCGTGGGCTACATTGCATCTAATGTAATCCTGATAACTTCACAATGAATTAAGCCGTGGGCTACATTTCGGAAGTAGCATCATGAGGTTTTTTTGACCATCTTTCCAACACGTTGTTGGAGGTTTGGGCAATATTGTTGAGAGAAGTGCGCGGCGGATACCAGCATAAAGGACATCAGCGAGTGCAACTGTTGATTTCGTGAAATGGTACATGGACTTCGGCATTAGGGATATGCTTGTTGTGGTACTGAGCTCTCTAAGATTGCAAGTTTGTTTGATGGTGAGGAGAGAAGCAGGCAGACAACTTGGTAGCCTTTGTGGGATGATGGCATGGCAAAAAGTAATATAGGATGCCTGCCGGTCTATCTCATCCTTCTTCATGTAGTAACTTCTCTTTAGCTTTCAGTGGAGGATTAGCTAAGTAATGTCCGATAAGATGACCGGTCTTACATGGAGTGAGTTGGAACAGAGAGGCCTGAGTTTTATGTTGGCAGCATGATTTACTCTTGAAGATACCATTGACAAAGTGCTGCAACGGGCCAACTGGCGCACATAGGCATTGGCATTACAAATGGTTGAGTTCCTGACTTTATGGGAAATGATGGGGCTGTTACTGGGTCACAAGGAAATAAGATTTTCTTAGCAGCATCTGATTCCAATATCTTGATGCGTAGCTATGAACAGATAGCTCGGTTTTGGGTCGAGCTGCAGTTTCAACGGTATTTCCTTCTCAGAGCTTATCTTAAGAAATGCTGGCCTTTGCAATTACTACCTCGTTCGGTATGTGGAGAGTAACTTTGTTGAAAGTGATTCTCCTGATGGGGTTTGCCTATTTCAACCCCATGTGGCTGGAGTAAGCACTTCTTTGCTGAATATTTATGTTCCGTGTCTTCTAATGTTTATTTGGAATTGCTGGTACTCTCTTTGCAGGATATGGCATGCATGCTGAACCTTCACCTCCGCGCCAACGCAGATTAGAACGCAGCAACTTTGATGATACTATTATTGGTCCACGTTACACTCATGGATATGAAGGGAGTGGCAGAGGATATGAAGGGGGTGGTAGAGGAGGTGCAAGGTTCCGAAATGATTCTCCACCATATGGAAGAGGGGGTAGATCGCATGGAAGGGGCTATAATGGTCCTGGAAAGGAGTTCATTCTTATTGATGGAGAATATGTTCACAGGAATGACCCCAATCTGTCACCAAGAGAAGGTGATTGGATATGCCAGAATCCGAGGTAAGGTCATTTCTGAATTTTCCGTAACTACTACACTTCCATCTTGCTTTCTGAACTTCATTTCTTGTTGCTTTCCATTTCAGTTGCGGAAATCTCAACTTTGCTCGACGAAGTCACTGTAACAACTGCAACAAGCACCGCTATGAGCCTAGCCGCAGTCCTCACAGGGGTTACTTTGACTCTCCTCCACGAGTGCCTGCAAGGGCGCTTGGTCCACCAAGTGACCGTGTCCCACCAAGAGAAATGGCCAGGTACAGATCACCACCCCGTGATTGGGGTGTGGGTGATCCTAGAGGTTATCCAGCTAGATCACCTCCAGATCGTGCAGGACGGTTTCCAGATCCGTTGCAGAGGGAAAGAATGGGCTTCCGTGGTGACCGTGAGTTGAGGGACCCTGTGAAGTTTGAGTGGTCTGCTGCTGAGTACAAGCAGAGGGAGCGCCCACATGGCGGGTTGTATCCTGACAGGGCCGTCGGCACTCTGGATCTCCTCGGGGAACTGGGGGAACGATATGCGGGACAGAAGCCGTTCTCCTGCAGGTAACAGACCTATGAGGAGTGCTTTCACGGGCAGAGGTCGACCAGACCTGGAGTATGGTGGCTCTTATGTAGGCCGAGGGGATGCTGGCCGTGGACGTGGGCGTGGTCGTGTTCCTGTGTACAGACCAGGGGGTGATCCATACCCTGGTGAGGGTCGAGGTGATCGGCGTGCTGCTCCATATGGTAGGAATGAGGGACGCTACTAGCTATGAACTGACCAGGCTCAATCTTGGAGCTGCCCTGGAAAGAAAATCTAGTTATGAGTGCTTGACAACAGGTGCAAGCTTGTAATATTAAACTTGCCGTACTACATGTCTTGAACTGTGATGGCATTTCTACTGTTCCCAGATGTTCAAGTTTAGTATGCCTTGGATGATCGTAGTATTTGGTTCAGTGAGCTGCTGAGGTATCTTGGTTATTTCAAGCTGATTATTTGATTCTTTTGGTTGGTTTATGCCTCCAAGGTTAGGCTGGTGAAGGTAGGGCTGCAAACACTTCCAGGTCTCTGGTTTCCCTCTGGTTACAGGCCTTGTGTGGAGGCACGACATTGATTTACCAACTTTGTAATGTGCTAATACCTCGTGTTTCAGTAGTGCCTATTATGGCCGTTGTATGAAAATGGGGTACACAGGCCAGAGTAACCTTGGATTGATGGTGTCATGTGCTATGATGATCGTACTAGTCTCTGTCAAAACTTGCGCATTGTGTCAATCCATTTTGCTCATAGACCAATTGTAAGTAAAGTTTTCACATAAATCATCTCTCGTGGAAGGTATTTCCATTGTTCGTCAGGACTACGGTATTCATACTGAAGGCAAAAACTGTCTCTGTGGGTTTATTTGCACCTTTTCCTTAGCCACCGAGCAAATTATAGGATCCGGAGCCTCTAAGCATGGAAACAAATCGTCTTTGGAAAGTTATTTGTTCTGTGGTATATTTAGAGCCAACGAGACAACGAGCGACTCTATACTGAGTGCGAATATTTTGCAAGTTTTCCCTCTATACGAGTGGGAATATTTTGCAACTAATTGCACCCGCACCCCATTATCGGATGTCCCACTTTGGAGTTTTCAAAAATTATGTAATAAATCATGGATATGGATTATGTTGTTTCTTATGCACCCAAAAAGTTTCATAAAAAAAATGACCATATGTGACCTGTGCAAAAAAAGAAAAATCTAAATGAATAGTATCATGTGCTATTCACACTTTATTTGTCTTTTTTGCACAAGTCTCGTATGGTTATAATTTTTCATGAAACTTTGTGGGTGTACAAGACACAACATAATCTATGTCCATGATTTATTAAGGCTAAAGTCTTCATAAGTATAAAGGCAAGCGTGAGTATTGTAAAATGTAATTGTAGAAAGGAAATTGGCAATGAGCACAAATGCATTCGAAGTGTTGACTCGTTATTGACCAATCATGCCTACATCCCTTCTGAACATGAGTTAGGCCTGTTGGAAAAGGGAAATCTCCAACTTGGTATATTCGAAGTGTTGACTCGATTATTGACCAATCATGCCTACACCCGGTATTTAAAAATACATTTTTATGTTGAATTTTTTAAATAAAATTTTGCGGGTATATTTTCACATTTTATGTGTTCAAAAAGTCGTTTTTGCAGGAAACCAATATTTCTTATGGCTTGTAAAAAACAAAAAAAATCGCTCGTAAAAGGCCTTGTTTTACCACTAAATTTTATCTTTTTACACATGACACAAAAGTCGGTTTTTCATGAGACAACTTTGTAAACATATAGGATGTTAAAATCTATGTACGAACATTTGTTTTATAATTTTTTGGATATTTTGGAGTCAAAACCCCTCCCCCTTAAAACGCGGAACCACCTGTTGGTTTCTACAGTTTGGATAAAAAAAGGGTAGTCAAACAATTTTTGCACAGTGTTCCAATACAATCTATTGATATGCCAAATCTAACTTGCAATCCACTCTTTTTGTTGGGAATATCGCCAACTCACACACGCACACGCGCGCACACACACACAATGCATGCTGAAGAGTAAAGACCGAAGTCGTAGTCTTTCAAGATTGACGAAGTCACTGTAGTCGACTCAATGTCGATGGTAAGATCTCCTCACAGTGAAAGAATATTTAGCCTTTTTTTTTTTGCGATGACAAACACAGAGTTACAGCGACAAATTACACAAAGGCCCTCATAAGAAGCAAAATTACAACCCAGCCCTTATGCAACTCGACCACGCCGGAGACGACGAACGCTGCGGCCGACGCGCCGCTGCCCAAGCTCCTCACGCCTTGGATCAGGAGCCCCCCCAGACAAGCGGGAAGTCGCCCTGCACCGATCCCGAAGGATCTACATCTGAAGTCGCCGTCGTCGTCACGCCGCTGCATCTCCACATCTGTCGGAAGTTCCTGAGCCAGATCCGCCGTCCCGCGGACTCCGGCGAAGGGGGGAACGAGCCAAGCAGCTCCGCAGAGCCCCGGACTCGCTGAAGGCAGCAGGTCGACGCCGGAGCTCCTCGGAGCACCACCGTCGAGGAGAAGGACCGCCACCTGCAAAACCGACACCGACCGCGCCTCCTTCGCCATGGCGCCGCCGGCCGAGACCCAACTCACACCTACTAAACGCATATGTACAGATCCGTCGATTCCCCGTCCTCCCGCCGCCGGAGCGGCCGCCGGAGGGCGGGGAATCGAACGGACCGACGACGATGCGGTGGTGCGACTCAGGAGTTCCAAAAGTCGCCCTCTCTCAACTGTAGACGGGGAGAGGAGACGCTCCAAGGCGCTATGTGTTACGGCAAAGAATATTTAGCCTTAACAAAACAAACAGCTAATACGTTAAAGGTTAATCCCTAATGGATTGAGGATACAACATTTTTTCTAACCATCCAGTTACACGTTGGCTCTCAACTTGTAACGGCCTTGTTTAGAGGGGGTGACAACTGACAAATATCTCCTCCTGCCTTGGGCTTGGGCCCTTCATATAAAGCTCCACTTCTTGAAAGCGCGCATCAGCAACCATCCGTTTGCTCCTGCATTTCCCTTATCGCGGTGGATTGGCCTCTCGTTGGCCGCCCATCACTCCTCCAAACCCCCAGCTCACTCCCACCCCGCTGTTCTCGAATGGCAGCCACCTCCGGCCTCACGACCACCGTCTCCTCACCTCCGGCCGCCCTCAGAACCTCGCCTCCCGCTGCTCTCTCCCTCCGGCCCATCTCTCGCTGCTCGGGGTACCATTCCGTCAAGGCTAAGGTCTGAAGCACTGCCTTACCTTGCGTGTCTCGCCCCTCCCTATGCCTGCGTGTGTTCTTTGATTTCGTTCTCTTTCATGGGATAATGAACCGTAAGGAATGGATGTACTTACTTTTGCTTTCTCTTCCATGCTCGACCTCCAGATGTTAGCTCTGTAGGCTAGCAGGTGCTGACCTTGTACAGTTTCTGTTTTTTTTTTATAGTTTTTGTTGTACTCTTTCCGTCATCTTGACGAAGTGTGTATTGGAAAAAATACACCTACTTTTTCTGCACGTGCTAGTATTCTTGAATTGCTTTTGTGTCTTATGACAAGAAGGAGTTACACCTAGAGTTGGGGTGCGGTGCCTGTGTTTATTCTTTTAGCAACGTTGGGCTACTCGGCCTCGTGAGTCATAACGAGGTGGTGTTCCAGTTGGATTTGTTAGACTTGACTCTCGAGGTTTGGTTATCAAACCCCCGGTGATCGAATGAGCCAAGTGATCAGGATTAAACGCAGAGTGATCTATATATTTCTAGATGAATGCGAAGGCGCTACTGCGCTAATTAAACTAGTAGGCATTGTTATGATTGATACTTTTAAGATAGCCCCTGAGATTTTAGTACAACCAATGAAGTTGGCGTGGGAAAATAATTTATCTCCTTTTTGTTTGGAAACTACTCCCTCCGTTTATAAATGTAAGATGTTTTAGCATTTTTTGAGAATCTTGCACTAAAACATGGCGTAGCCAGGCCCCAGGCTACACTGGCCTTGGCCTGGGGCGTGGAAGCTAGTTTCTTTGGTGATTGTAGCACTGTAGCTAGTGTTTTTTACTGTTCTATATTGTAGCATGCGTTTGGCCTGGGCCGTTGCTCTATCCTGGCTACGCTACTGTGTCTAGATACATGTGGGTCAAAAAAAGTTAAAATATCTTGCATTTAGAAATGGAGTGAGTAGTAAGAAATACTCCGTAGAACTTAACAACTGATAGCATGTATACTCTGTAGAACTATATACCATGTAAAGAAACAATAAATTTAGTCTGAGGAATGATCGCATGAATCAGTTTCCCTGTTAGGTTTTGTAGGGGAACTGTTTTGGGTACAGAAAAAATATGTTACATCTTTTGTTTCTTCTGATGAGGAAAAAAATACAAAATATCTTTGCCTTTTGTTGTCTTTCTTGTAATGTTTGAAACTGTTCTATCTACACAGGCAACAAAAAAGGACCAGGAGGAAAAGAAGACCGTGAAGTCATCGAGTCTTGTTTGCTCTGCTTGTGAAGGGAATGGTAAGCCTTCTTTTGTTTAAACTAGAAGGTACCCAATGCATAACTACAATATAAAGCAAACAATATAAAGCAATCTGAAACAACCAATATATATGCAGCTCGAAACATTTGACATAATGTTGCATCAGAGATAAGATTAGTGGTACTAAACTACTAATTTCATCAATAAGTGGTATAACTTGTGTAGATACATACGATAAGATCTGTAGCGTTACATATTCATCCAAATAGCTCTATGTAACTCATTGTGAAAAGGTGAACACAGAGACCATAAAACCAGAGAGCAAAATTTTGTTAGACTCCCGTGAAGCTTACGAAGTCGGAATTTGTTATTACATTTTGCCTGAGCACTAATTATAGCTATGTACTACCATGGTTTAATATATTTTACAAAAAGAACATAGAGTATACTTGTGAGTTGTTTGATCATAGTTTGAGAACTAGGTTTGGGGTTTCGGTGGTGTGCTGCACCACCTCAGGATCTGTTTATATACACGAACCACAAGGTTACATGATGTCTATTACAACTCGGAATCGTATCCGATTCTAACTCTAACACCGATTCTCAACACTCCCCCTCAATCTAAACTATTACATACAAGATTTAGATTGGATTTGAATCGGTCTAGCATTTGCCGTGTGGCTGGTTTTGTAAACACGTCAGCCAACTGATCACTTGAAGAGATAAACCGGACCTCAAGTGCACCTGTAGCGACACGCTCTCGAACGAAGTGGAAATCAATCTCAATGTGCTTAGTCCGAGCATGAAAGACTGGATTTGCCGTCAGGTAAGTAGCCCCGAGATTATCACACCATAGAATGGGTGTACGCTGTTGAGTCACACCAAGTTCCTTGAGTAAAGAATCTACCCATATTGCTTCAGCAGCACCATTTGCCAAAGCCTTATATTCAGCTTCGGTACTTGACCTCGATACTGTGGGTTGCTTCTTCGAACTCCACGAGATTAAGTTTGGTCCAACAAACACAGCAAACCCACTTGTGGAACGCCTATCATCCATGTCACCTGCCCAGTCTGCATCTGTAAAAATACTGACTCCAACGGATGGAGACTTGCGAATATGCAAACCAGTCTGCAGTGTCCCCTTGACATACCGCAGAATGCGCTTGACTGACTCCCAATGAATATCAGTCGGCTGAGATAGAAACTGACACACCTTGTTCACCGCAAAGGAAATGTCTGGACGAGTAAGCGTCAAATACTGCAGGGCACCAACAACACTACGATACCGGAAAGAATCATCAGCACCAAGCGGCGTACCTCCTTCACGGGTCAACTTCTCAGAGGCGTCAAGTGGTGTTGAGGTGGAATTACAATTCTCCATGTTGACTCGATGAAGAAGATCATGCGCATACTTTCGTTGAGTCAACATCATACCCCCTGAATTGTAAGAGGCCTCCAATCCAAGGAAGTATTCCAACCTACCCAAATCCTTGATAGGAAAACTGTCGGAGAGAGAACGCACTAGACGATCAACAACCTCTGGAGTGGAGCCAGCAATGACAATATCATCAACATACACCAACATGTATATGTGAACTCCGTCGCGAGAGAATATGAACAGGGACGTATCGGCCTTGGACGAGACAAAACCAAGTTGATGAAGAAGCTGACTCAGACGATCATACCACGCACGGGGTGACTGCTTCAGACCATAGATAGACCGCTGAAGCTTGCAGACATGAGAGGGGAAACGGGCATCCTCAAAACCTGGCGGTTGCTGCATATAGACATCTTCAGTCAAGAAACCATGAAGGAATGCATTACTGACATCAACCTGTCGGAGACTCCACCCGCGAGACACGGCAAGTGAGAGCACTAGGCGAACAGTAGCAGGCTTCACAACTGGGCTGAACGTGTCACCATAATCAATCCCATGTTGTTGAGTAAATCCACGTGCAACCAGTCGGGCTTTGTGTTTATCAATAGACCCATCTGGACGATGTTTGGTCTTGAAAATCCATTTGCTACCAACGATGTTGACGCCAGGAGGACGAGGAACCAAGACCCAAGTGTTGGTCTGACAGAGAGCCGCAAACTCGTCAGCCATAGCCGCATGCCAGGCCGGTTCTTGCAGAGCTTCTCGATGAGAGTGCGGAGCAGCAAGGAATGCTCGACGTCGTGGGTCATATCGAACAGTACCATCTTTAAACTCCTTTTCCTTCCGTGTGTTATCCCGCAGCCTCGTGATCATCTGATGTGCCGGAGCAGGAACAGGCGACGGAGCAGCCAAAGGTGTCGCGGCCGGCGACGAACCGGCAGCAGGCGACACGGGCTGATCCGCTGGCGGGGACGCTGGAGAGGCCACATCGGGGACCAACGCTGGTGAAGCCACGGCAGGAGAGGGCGACGTCCCATGCATGCACGTCTGCATGCGATCATCATGCACCGCATGCACGTCTGCATGCACTAGCAACGGCCCACGCATGCGATCATCATGCACGGCAGCAGCCTGCTGCTTGTCAACACACTGGACCTCAATCGGTGGCACCTGAAACAATGAGACAGCACCTTGCGGCGACGGATCAGTGGACAAATAAGATAAGTCGTATTTGCGCATAGGCTCACTCGTAACCGGTTCATCGCAAGGAAAAGTGATAGCGTCGGCAAGAGCGGACACGTCTACAGTCACACCAGGAGTAGAGAAAGGAAACACATTTTCGTCAAAAACAACGTCACGTGATATGTAAATACGCCCCGTAGAACGATCCAAGCACTTGTACCCCTTATGCATCGAACTATAGCCTAGGAAAACACAAGCCTTAGAGCGGAAGTCAAGTTTATGAGAATTATACTTGCGAAGACTAGGCCAACATGCGCACCCAAAAATGCGAAGAAAGGAGTAATTTGGCTGGACACGGAGGAGACGATAGAGAGGTGTTTCCTTATTGATAACAGGTGTAGGCATACGATTAATAAGATAACATGCTGTCAGAAAAGCCTCATCCCAATAATGTAGAGGAAGAGAGGAATGTGCTAGAAGGGCAAGACCTGTTTCCACTAGATGCCTATGTTTACGCTCAGCAATACCGTTTTGCTGTGAAGTATGCGGGCACGACACACGATGGGACACGCCCGTACGCTGAAAATAGCGAGCCAATTTTTGGTATTCACCACCTCCATCGGACTGAACGGCTTTGATCTTAGCGTTCAAGAGGCGCTCAACATGAGTCTGGAAGGCATAGAAAACCTGCTCCACATCAGACTTATGCTTGAGGAGATAGATCCAGCAAAAACGAGAGTAGTCATCCACAAAACTAACATAATACTTGTACCCCCAGAAGAAGTACGAGCAGGGCCCCAAACATCGGTGTGAACAAGCTCAAGAGGGACGGTAGTGACATGAGAGGAAGCAGTATAAGGTAATTGATGACTTTTAGCACGTTGACAGGCATCACACACTAAAGATAAATTGTCTGACGAAGAACACGAAAGCTCATGTGTTTTAACAATAGAGTGCACTACATTATTTGAGGGATGACCAAGACGCTGATGCCACTGTGTAGGCGTGACTTTTGCACTAGCGGATGCATGGAGAGGGGACGACGATGCCTTGTAAAACGGAACGGGGTAGAGTCCATCTTGACTCTTACCGTGTAGGATTACCCTTTTTGTGGCCTTGTCCTTGACACAGAAAAAATGACGATGAAATTCAACAAATACGTCATTATCAGAAACTAGACGGTAGACGGAAAGGAGATTTTGACGAATATTTGGAACATGGAGAACATCTTGCAAGCGAAGTGATGAACCGGTTAAATTTGAATGGCCAATATGCGAAATAGACAAACCTGTTCCGTTGGCCACTTGCACCTGATCCTTTCCCGTGTACCGCTCGTGGACGTGAAGTCGCTCTAGATCACTCGTGAAGTGATCAGTAGCCCCTGTGTCCATGATCCAAGGGTTATGATCGGTGGCGTTGGTGGAGGCTGAATTACCGGAGCGCTGGTACTCCTGGTTGTAGCGGTTGCGACAGTCCGTCGCCTCGTGCCCCCAGTTGCCACAAATCTGGCAACGAGGCCTCCAGCGCCGTCCATTACCACCGTTGTTGCGGCCGTTGCCGCCCCCACCGCCATTGCGATTTGCACCGCCGCCATTGCCACCGTTGCGGTTGTTGCCGCCGTCGTTGCGGGTGTTGTCGTACCCGCCGCCATTGCCGTACCCACCACTGGGTCGGCCTTGTCCCTGTTGACCGCTGGGACGGTTTCCCCCTGAATAGGGTGAGCCCCCACCTTGATAGGCGGGGTTGACGTACGGAGCTCGTGGACGAGGAGGGTTCCCGTATGGAACGGGGCGCGACGCGGCATTGGCCGAGGATGCCCATCCCTCGGCGAGGGCTTGCTGTGCCTGCAAAGCCTCGAACGACAGCACGCTCGCGTAGAACTCGGAGTAGGGCATCGACTTGTTGCCGACAGTGAGCGAGGCGGCGATGGAGTTGAACGCCGACCCGAGCCCGGTGATGATATAGTCGACAAGCTCGTCGTCGTTGATGGGCGATCCAGCGGCAGCCATGGTGTCGGCGAGAGACTTCATCTTGTGCATGTATGCCGCCGCGGACAAGCCCTCCTTGCGCAGCAACTGAAGTTGGCGTCGGATATGGCGGACGTTGGCACGGCTTGCCGCACCGAACATGGCGTGAACTGAGGTCCACGCATCCGCGGTGGTCTTGCAGCCGAGGAGCTGGCATGCAATGTCTGGCTCCATGGAGCCGAGGAGCAGTCCTAGGACTTTCTGGTCCTGGATCCACCAGCGCTGAAACGCTGGGTTGGGAACGGATAGCGCCTTGTCCCCCTCCCCCTGGGTGATTGTCTTGGCCGGCGGCGCCTCAGATCCGTCAAGGTAGCCATGGAGGCTGGCGCCGGAGAAGTTCGGGAGGAGGAGGCCCTTCCACAACATGAAGTTGCCATGATCCAGGCGAACGGAGATGGTGGGCGCGGGCGTCACTACCGTGGACGATGAAGCTGGCGCGGCAATGATCACGGCTCCAGCCGCTTCGGAGGACTGAAGGGCGGTGTTGGTCATCGTCGCGGCGGCGACGATGGTGCGCAGCTACGGCGCGGAAGGACTCGCGCGGCGACGGCGCGGAAGAACTCGCGCTGCAGCGTCGCGGAAGAACTCGCGAGGCGGCGGCGGAAAAGCTGAAACCGATCGATCGATCGCTGGAGCTGGAGCAGTGGCCGGCGGAAATATGCTCTGATCGTCCGATCGCACTGCCCAGCTTGAGCGTATATAGTAAATATGGTCTGATCACTCGGCGGAAGGACTCGCCGATCGATTTCGGAAACAGCGGCCGGCGGATCGTACTCGCGGCTCTGATACCAAGTTTGAGAACTAGGTTTGGGGTTTCGGTGGTGTGCTGCACCACCTCAGGATCTGTTTATATACACGAACCACAAGGTTACATGATGTCTATTACAACTCGGAATCGTATCCGATTCTAACTCTAACACCGATTCTCAACAATCATTCTCTGAACTGACTTTGTTGAAACCTTGGAAGTGAATAATGTGGATTTTACTTCAGTACACCACTTCTCGGAAAAGCTTAGCTATGGCAAGGATAATTCAGTGGTGGCACAAATTATATGCTGTGTCAATCATGTTGCGATGTTTCAAGTGGACTGGAGAGTCCCAATTGCATTTTGCTGGAACTCTTCTGCATCCAGAATTCAAGATGTTCACTTTTTGGGCATAAATACAATTCATTGGTTGTAACAATCTTATGGCTACTGACAGGCGCAATCGCGTGCACCCAGTGCAAGGGAGGCGGGGAGAATTTGGAAGACCATTTCGGTGGCCGATTTAGGGCTGGACTAACGAGCTGCTCGGCTCGTTAAGGCTCGGCTCGTTAAGACTCGTGATCGTTAAGGCTCGAATCGTTAAGCTCGTTAAGGCTAACGAGCTAAATATAAAACTCGGCTCGGTTCGTTAAGTGTTCGCGAGCGCTCGCGAGCAGCTCGTTAAGAAAATAAATCTGAATATAGAGATGACGAGGTAATTGACGATTAACAGGAAGTAAAAGGGATTCAATGTTTCCTACATTGGTTGACCATAGATCTCGGTTGTGATATGTGCTTGCTAAAAAAAAGTTGAGTCGTCACTTGTTAGGTTGCTAGTTAGATGAGACCTACCTTTAAAAAGACATGGGATTCAAATTAACGAGCTTAACGATCTGCTCGCGAGCCTCGTTAGCTCGCTCGTTTAGCTCATTAGCAATAACGAGCCAAAATCATTGCTCAGCTCTGTTCGTTAGCATAACGAGCCGAGCTAAACGAGTCGACCAAACGAGTGCTCGTTGAGCTTGTCGAGCATCGAGCTTTATGTCCAGCCCTAGGCCGATTCAAAGCTGGAGGATTATGCTGGCTTTGCAGGTAAAATAAGTCTTGGTCTAATAACAATGGTCCTGTAGGCATACATTTCTATTACAAGTAATTTAACTAACTGTCCGATCTCTTTTCTGTCGATTCATTTAAACTTCGGCAGGGGAAAGCGTGAAATTCTATGCGGGAGCTGCAATGGCGCTGGTTTCTTGGGTGGATTTATGAGCACTGCCGACGACACTTCTGACTGAATGGCCTATGCTCTTATTTCTGTTTATTCTGGATCAATTTTGGGGAATCTGTAACATTTTTTACTTGTATCCCTTCGAAGCAACTTGTCACTTAAAAGTCAGACTTTTTTCGTATTTTTTTTAGATTGAGATTTATTGTATTTAATGCGTATATAAATTTTGTATTTGCGAACAAAATATGCCACTTAGGCTCCTCGTAAAAAAATATATGTTATTGATATATGGCGTCAAATCCATCATGGGAACCCATGTTTTGCTGTTTTGTATGTCGCTCTAGATGTCGAATGGTGAAAGTTTTTCAGCAGTTGATCTTTAAATTATTACAACATTCCTCTTTTTACGAAGAAGATCCCACAACTTGTATGTTTATCTGCTTGACTTACCGTGGATGTGAGATGATCGAACGAATTGTCTATTGGGAAAGATTGAATTGTTTCAGTATCTTCACAGTTACATGTTATTACAATGGTATTTCACTATCTTAACTCTTACATGTTGACTACAATTGTCTCATCTTGAATTGGGCTCGAGATCTTGTTATAGATTCTTGCTAATGATGACATTTTTATGAAAATTTTCATGGCTTTTTGAATGTGTTAACCTAGTAAGACGATGCCCAGTCGTGGCCATGAATAATTTTAGCAATTTCCTACAAATTTTTATCTTGAAAAACGTGGTGATGTGAGATCTATTCATTGTTTGCTAAATTAAAAAATCTCTATTTTCTTACCAACAGTCCACCTTTTGTAACACACATTTGATTACCAATTGATGAAAAATCAAAGATAAGCAAACGAATTTTGAAAGTTTTGGGAAAAAAATCTCTAACATGCACCACTCAAATGTAAGTAAAACGAAAAATGGTGAATTCCAGCCTTTACCTTCTACTCTCGTACTTTCGACACGAATTACCTCATATAGCAGGTTTTCATCCGAATTGCCCCATTAGTGAAAACTTTGACATTTTTACCCATTTCAAGATTTTGGGAGCGGTGAGCCATGAGTCCATTTTTTCAGATAAATGTGGCATTGCCACCTCGAGGTTTCTCCATTAGATTTTTATTTGACACGGTTCGCCTCCACTGAGACAAACTGGTAGGGGAGGCAAATTAGTTTGGACGCAAAAAATAGAAGACTCACCAATTCATCTTGTCCGGTACTCCCTCCGTTTCAAAACATAAGGCACGCTATTTTTGCGTTGGTCTTTGTTGCTCAACTTTGACCATCAATATATACTAAATTATATGGATTGATAATATATAAATGGCACCGTTGGATTCGTCTCGCAAGATTCTTTCATTTCATATATCACTATACTAATTTTATGAACATATTATAAATACAAATCATGGTCAGAATTGTACGTCGTTGACCTTCGAAATTTAAGGGAGCCTTATATTTTGGGACAAAGGGAGTATATGTTAAGAAAGGTGAACCGGTTCTAGCCCAAGAAAAAACATGATAAAACCACAACAAGACATGTCATGTGTACAACCACATGTGGTAGATTGCTTCCAGTATCCTACAAGTGGTAAAACGTGGCAAAACTTTCACTAAATGGCGTAATCCGGATAAGAATCTAGGTATTAAATGGGATAATTAATGTAGGAAATTTTAAATAGGGTATAAATTGGAATTCACTTGAAAAGAAATTTGCCGCCTATCTCTTTTTAAATGTACATTGTTAGATAGATGAGACCCTTCAGCGATTACATCACCCAGATACCACTCCGTTCAGCCCGCTTCACATACAATTCAAATGTGGGTGGGCGAGTTCACCGCTGTGAGTTATAGCCACCAAGCCAGCGTTTGTTCTCCCTATCGACGATACGAGATGTTCCTTTCTACTCTCTCTGTTCCTAATAAGTTATTTAATTTTTTTATTCTTTCCTGATTTTAGTGGGTAGTTTATTCATTTTGCTCCGTATTTGGTCCATATTGAAATGTCTAAAACATCTTATATTTTAGAACAGAGGAGGTTTCTACTAACTAATATGTTAACTAAAGTCCGCCAGCAAAACGATAAGAAAACAAAGCATTAGGACAAAGAAGAAAAAAAAGATAGAACTGCAGAAGAAAAAGGAAAGCAAGTCGGAATATAACACATGAGATTCAAAAACTTGGGAGAGACCAAACAAGCCTCCGCTGCGTTGCCCATCAGCTCTTTCTCCCCCCATCACCACCTCCTCCTACCAAATCCGCCCGCGGCACCAATTCCTCCCCTCCAAATTCTCCCCGTCTCCCTCCGGATTCAGCTTCCTCGATTGACCCCTGCTCCCGGCTCCCTTCATTTCCCTCCTCCTCTTTTTTTTGGGTTCTGCTAGCTTCTTGTTGAGTTGCGGTCGCGCAAGAACTCGGGTTCTTGACTCCCTTGATCCGAACTCCCCCAATTCCGCGAAGTAGCGCGGAAAGGTTCAATTTTGAGGCCTCTGGAGTGCTTTTGGCGCCTCAATCGGAGAACCCGCCCAGGGAATTTCCTTCCCTGACCTAAACAGGTGGGAATTTTTTGGTTTCGTGATGGAGCCGGAGAAGCAGCACCAGGTGCTGCCTCCGGCGCAGGAGCCCGCCCCTGCAGCTGAGCTCAAGGCGCCACCGCATCCGCCACAGCCGAGGCCAGCGGTCTCGACGCAGCCTATGATGCCGACACCGATGCCGTGGCCAGTGGTCTTCACGCCTATGTAAGCAAATTCTCTTGACAATTTGAAATCTACTGTTGCTGTTTGTTCACGTGTTGGCAGGAAGAACGTAGTTCGATTGAGGCGTTTCGAATTTGTTTTGTTTGTGTAATTTTCAACGAAAAAGATGCTGTTTTATAGAGCCAGGAGGAAAAAGGTCGAGGTTAATTTAGTCCGAAAAATTATTGAGGTTAGAGATATTTTGCTGTTTGTGGTTTGATGATATGCTTGTGGAAGTGATACTAATTTGTACTGAAATATGGTATATTGGTCACAATAGTTATTGACAAGGCCGCGGTTACTGTATTTGCTATGGGATTCTTAGGGTTTTGAATGAAAATTTTGCTTTGGACGTTTGATACTTCAGCACTCCGAATTTGCAGTACTATAAATGGTACATGAAGTGGCGTCCATCGAGAAGACATGCTGGCTATGTATCATTCACCATCCTCCCATTCCTTGCGTGCTAATATTTTTTTTCCTTAAATGGGTCTTGTGCCTCGAAGCGTTGATGAAAAGAGTGTCGCTGAAAATCTCACTATTATGATAGAGCCATCTCCGTTCGCCATTTTTGAGAGAAAAAGTTCTACAAGGTTATTTGTTATTTGAGCTTCACTCTGTTGCTCGTAACTCATGAGCGGCGTATTACTTTTTTGGTAAAAAATAACAGATGCAGCACAGTTCTGCATTTGTAAAAACTTCCTTTCTAATGATCTATTTTTTGCTTGTATTTTCCAGGAAGCCAGTGGTCGAAATTAAGAGTGTCACTCCACCAAGGAGAAAGAAGCAGTGTAATTGCAAAAACTCACATTGTCTAAAGCTGTGAGTTCTCTAGCACACGAGCATTTGTTCTAACCATGTCCGTGTAGTAACAGAAATATTCAGTTTAGACTAATGATCTTTGCAAACGTTCTATTGGCATGCAGAGAAATTTAGCTTTGTGTTAGTCATTAACCAAACCGAGTGGTGTCTTTTGAATGAAAACCTCGTCTACCTTGTAAGATGTCATCTACTTAGAGAATAAGATGACTATTTTAGTAACAGAGTTTTGTCCATTTGCCTTTTCCCATTAGTAACATATCACATGATGATGTGTGTAGAAGCTTTCTGTTGCCCTTTGGTCCAAAATGATGTTTGTAGTCATTGGGTATAAACATAAATACATCAAGCTTAACTAGTAAGATTGGTTAATTTTGAATGAAATCGCAAGCTCAGCTTTCATGCTCTTGCTTATTTTTCTTTGGTCAATGATATGTTATATTCTCAACTTTCTCAAATTACCACTTTGGTGGTTTCAACATTCATATTATATTTAAGGTTTCTTGTTCAATATGGTTAGTTGACCATTACTGTCCAGTTTATAATATGCACTCATTTATTATCAAGTGTAACACTGTAATTTTTTTAATAGAAGGTGCAGTCACTAACTCGATATTTATTTATTAGGTATTGTGAGTGTTTTGCAGCAGGAATTTATTGTGACGGCTGCAATTGCAAACAATGTGGAAACACAGTTGAGAATGAAGACGCTAGGCAGGAGGCTATTAACAGTACTAAGCAGCGGAATCCAAAGGCCTTTCAGCCTAAGATCGAAAGTGTTCCAACTACTCTTAGTGTTCGAAAGGTACATTCTTTCCTCTGATAGACTGTTTAGATGCATAAGTATCTCTGCCACAGCCAGTAGCTTAGAACAACACTAGATACCCTTCTAGTTATATAGAGTGGATGATGAAAGTTTGACACATGAAAGTAAGTTCTGCACTTCTACTGTCGTTTTTCTGATATCCCTACATGATGTAATAATTATATGTTACAACTTACAAGATATGGTTGTTGATACGCCTATTAAGCATGCTGCAAGCATGTAAGTTCCAAGGAGTCCTAGAAGAGATGCTAAGGACAGTTTATATAAGACTATTTTGTACGATCAGTAACTATTTGTATCAAATGTGCGAACATAAGCTTCTGAATTACGCAGTATTCATGTAGAAACTCCAGTGGATTGTTTTTACATATCAGATATTTCCAACTCAGTGTGCAGTGTTTCTGGCTATACAAACAGAATATCCATTCTCTGCCAACTATCAACCATGTATAGAAACTAAATTCTCAAGTTTTATGTAAAAATGTATTCAGTTGGTTTTAGTTGATGCACATCATTTATTTGTACAAATAGACTGGAGGCCAGTAGAAGGAATACTATTCTTGGGTTATAATTCACTTCAAGACTTATCTAACTGTTTTATCACTCAACTCAATACATCATTATCATTCGAAAACTGGTGCCACTTCCCTGCTTGTTTTGCCTCATCTCTACACCCAACGCTTTATACTTGGGTGTGACGCAACAGTCTAGTTGATCATTCCTACCCAAGCGACCAGTAGGTAAATTTCACCGCAACAAGTAATAAGGACATCCGGACATGGTATTCATTCATTGACTACCCTTTCGGCTTAGGCCATGGCTCACTCTTCAAAGACAAACCTTGCGGATAAAACCTTGGGTTATGGGGCATTATATTCTACCATGTTTTCATTGCGCAATCCAACTTCTCACTTCCGCTTCATTGGCTCATGCTTTCACATTGCTTCCTCTAAGCCTAGGGTGGAAATGGCCAATAGCTCACATTATTTTTTTGCATTATATGTTAATGTCTGAACCAAATCCCTTTTTACTGCCCATGTAGTTAAATTGGCTATACTATGCTTCATATTTTAGATCTACCTGTTTCTCTTTTTGTACTGAGTATCTAATTCATAATTAAAATAGCTGGATTTAAATAAAATATATTTCACGTGATCCTTTTTTGTGCATTTAACTAATCTCAGCTGCCATCAGGATGCTGGAGCACCTTCACTTCCAAAACATAATAAAGGTTGTCACTGCAAAAAGTCAGAATGTCTCAAGAAGTACTGTGAATGCTTCCAAGCAAATATCCTTTGTTCCAAGAATTGTAAATGTTTTGATTGCAAGAACTTCGAAGGAAGCGAAGAGCTACAGGCTATAATTCAAGGGGAAAATGCATCTGATCGAAATAATATTCAGCAAGCAGCTAATGCCACTCTGAATGGTGCCGTCGGATCCTCTGGACATAAATATTCACCAGTACATAGAAAAAGACACCCAGAAGATCCCTTTGGTCCAGAGGTAATTTTAAAATGAGCTGGTTCTGCAATGTTCAAATAATCTGCCATATTAAACTCTGATCTCGTGTTGCACATCTGTTTTATTGTAGTATCTTTTTACTTCTGGACGGTTGTGTCAAAATCCAGTTGGGTGTTTATCCACTTGATATAAATGATTTTATTTAACTTAAGCTACAAATTTCCTGGGTTCATAATTGTTTCTTGTGTTCTAGGCTAACCACATGGATGCTTCACAAGTTTCTTCTTCTACTGGACTTGAAGGTGCTATTGGTTATCAGAGTAAATCTAAAATGGTCTATAGGTAAGTAAAAACGATTGGAATGGTTAATTTGAATACTGGATAACCTCCCTGCAAAGGAAAAGACACTGGATAACTATAGAACAAAAATGATCCAACTGAACTCCATAGCCAAATTAACAGCAACAATGGATATACATCTTCCACTTATATTATTTCATAAGACCAAGCAAGATAGTTATACTTATGTCAGCAATTTAAGTTCAATTTTTACTGCCCACTCTACAGCTTATGAAAGGAGCTAATGCCTACTAAAACCATTGGTTAAGTAAGAAATATCAACATGTTAAAAAAGGAATAAATATCAATGCAGATGCACCTTGATGCCCATTTCGTGCATTGTTATCCTTTTGATGAAATATGCACTTTCGCAGGTCTCCGCTAGCAACACTATCCATCCTACCGATGTGAATGATCTTGCCAATCATTTGGTGATTGTATGCAGAAAGGCAACGGATGAATTCGTGACAATAACTGGTACAGAAAGTTTATCCTTTTCATTTGACTGGACTATTGTCATGATTCGTATTAATGAACAAGGGAACCAGGAAAACTATTCAATTATTCACGCGGAAATGATGGAACTATCTTGGTGTCCAGGAACAAAACATTGTTGTGTTTGTTAAGTTGCAAGTTTCGAATATTGTACTTTAACCCGGTGGCTTAACTAATATGCTAACTGGACATGGATATAGGATTTCAGAAACTTGTTTAGCTGTCAACATTTGATAAGATAAGAGAATGTAAATATTATATCAAAACTTTTGAAATATCATTTGTATGAATTTAACTATCTGTTCTCTCTTCTCTTATAAAACGGTATATCCTCATGTCAAAGAATAGATTTTCTTCACTGAAGACTCTAGTTTGAACTATCGTTTTGTTACGAAATTGAAATAGCATATTCATTTGAGCACCAAATCCAGGCAGCAGTGCTGTCGCTCCAGATCTATTTTCAGCTAAAGTATTTTCTCATTTTGCAGATAACAAAGTCAAGATGGAAGTAGAGAAGGGAATTAACACAAATGCTGACCTAAACAATGATAAGATCAAGAGTCGGGAAGTTCAGAAAGCTGTAGTTAGTCAACCTGATGTTGCGACCTATATAGATCAGCGGAATGATGGTGATTTAGAATCACCTTCCACTAACACCCAAGAGGATTCTAGACCTGCCTCTCCAGGAACACAGGCTCTGATGTGTTATGAGGAGGGCACCACATTTGGTACAGATTATAGAAGTTCATTTCCAGTGGCATTGCATGATCAGGACACTCCAGAACTAGATGCTCTTCAAGAAAAGACTGTGTTGACGGGGTTTAGAGACTACCTTCGGCTACTCATCACACGTGGAAAGATAAATGGTGAGGAGAATTTGCTAAGCTATTCCTGCCCTTTCAATATCATAAACGACTTGACATGATTTGACACATCCAACTCGTACATTGCAAGTAAAGTCACCCTATGCTACTACACATAGTTTTCAAACTGGCCATTCTAAAATAAGCACAGTTCTCAATATGTACATCCCATTTTTGTTCAGTATAGATACTAAAAAGTTATCCTTTCCATGCCGATAAACTTAGATATATTATTTTGTTGCCTTTCATCTAACTTGAAACTTGGGCAGCCAGTAACTCAGCCGGGATGACAGAAGCCAACACGTCGTCCGTGTCAGCTATGGAGATGGACGCTGGAAGAAATCACGGAGTAACCGCCAGTTTAGCTCCACTAAAAGCCGTGGAAGAACCAAAAGCTCCCGGCCACTCCGAAAATCTGAAAACAAGTGAACCCTCCGCATCAGATAGCTGACCAGAATACTAGTGTGACTTAATTAAAGTAGATTTACACACGGGATCTGTAATAACAAAAGCCTATTCATGTGTATATATGGATACTATAGTCTCTGTTGCCATTTCCCGGCAACCGGCCATGTAGCATCAGTCATCGTGAGGTGTAAAGTAGGCAAAGACGCCCCTACTGATCATGTAATTAATTTAATCAATATGATTTGTATTTAATTTTTTACTTTGCCGACTTCTGTTTGTAAGGAATAGGGTATGCTCCACCTGAAACTGTTGCACGTTGCAACTCTGTAACCACCAAGGTCAAATGTGAAACCTTCTGCTGTTTGCTCTGAGCTTGAGTTGCATGGCATCTTATGCTCTGCAGTTGATACACATAATTGAAGAGGCTTCAGACTTCCGAGTATTCAGCACAAACATGGATCTGTTCGATGGGAACATATAAAGCGCGATGTTAGTTTGTCCGTGCAGAAGTGGGTTTGAACCCCGTGTGTAACTGCGCTTGCATTAATTACGAAGTATTTTTGTCTTACAAAATCAAGAGGGCCTTTGAGTTGTTAATTTTCTTATAGCCTTATGTACTCATTATATAAATTCTGATACGCCTCCATGGCTCTATATGTTTACTATCTAGGCCCCAATTTTGCTAGAACTCTTTTAATCGAGCGATGGCCCCAAGAGGGTTTTTCTTCTCTTTACAGTTTTTGGGGCTAGTACCCTTATGAGGTCATTTTTATAACAAATTCGACCGTTTCCTTGGCATAAATAAGTTTCCAATGTTCGTCAATTGTTTTTTACACTTCCCTATTGACACACATCGCCATACATATGAACAAAAAAAATTATAGACATAAGCGTAGAACGCCGGAACAAATTAACTATCAGAAGGCAGAAAATCCAGTAGGGCTACTGTAACAAGATGAATTCCATATTATGAACCTTTGGATATCTGCCATGTTTACTCGCTCCTCGAGAAACAACTGTATTTATTGACCACCTAATTTCGCTCTAGTTGAGCAAAGCATCGAGATTTAGGGCTTGTTTCACCGAGCTCCAACTTCAGCCAAGCGAAGAGTAGTCGTAGTTTCTCCTTGGTTAAAGAAGCCAGGACTCAACTTATAGCCGATTCTTTATAAGAAAACAAAAAAGTTGCGGTGCCAATGTCATGTTGCAAACTTGCAACAACAATACTAACCCCCGCTGTTTTGCACATGAGAACCGTTGCTGGCACTCTCACAGGTCTAAACACGATTTCACATTCTTAGCTGTACATAGTTGCTCTTATTATCACTGAACAACATATTCGATGTGCACTAGGCTTCAACCTGGCAGGACTCCGTAGTTTATGTTTCATCTGTACTTTTCTGGGCACGATGCTTCTAGTCTCTTAGTACTATACGTGCTCTTGTGATTGTTATTTTCTGATGTATTATCACTAAATACTGTTTTTCTCCTTGTTTGTAAAGGTCCAAGCATCACTATGCATTTGCCAATCTGCCATTCAGTTGAATGAACCACACTATTTCCAGGATACAATCACATTCTGAGAGAATTTTGCATTATTTGTTTTGCAGGGAACTCTATGCCTTTATGACAGCATATTGTTGACCCATCATTGTAAAGTTGCTGTCGGTTCAGAAGCTTCTGGAAACTGATATTTTCTGTCAAAAACTACAGATGAGATCACAGTGACCTTGATCACCATCTGAGATGCACCACTTTGTGAGCTTTCTTGATAAGTATAACCCACTGGTTGTCCAATTAATGGTCACTGTATGTTCTGTTGTATTCTCATATTGGTGGTATACTAATACTTTTAAGGTTTAACCGATCTGGAGTGTTATTACATTTTGAAGGATTTAATTGCAAGGCAGGCCAATCCAACACATGCCTAAGAATCACGATTGGTCCCATGTAATGAGCTAGCAAGGACAAAGACGTTTCATAATTAACCAACAGCTTTGCACCTCTTCCCTGTATACCTCAAGGACTAGAACTAAGAGCACAAAATAGCTACAGAGAACCAGTCCACTAGCATGCAGGACACTGAAATTCCAACACAAGAAACTACAAAAGATGGATTCAAAACCAGCTGCTTGTTATCATAATTTAGCTACAGAGGCAACTCCTTTAAATTCGTGAACCCACACAGAATAACTGAAATTTGAGATACCGCAATCAACCCTAATCCTCTCAACTTCTACTCTAAGCACATACCTTTGAAGACGACGACAGTGACGATGACGGCCGCCCTCACAGCAGGCTCTCCACAGCAGGAACCACACAGCTCGAGGTAGAGGTAAAACTTCAGCGGCGCAGCCTTGCAACCTCACAGCACACACCATCGCGGCGGCCTCAATTAGGAAGGCATGGCGATGAGCTGCGCCACGAAGAAGGCGACCACCACCAGCGCGCCCGGCCGACACCCGGACTCATCTGTCCTTTCCCGCGGTTCTCAAGCGTCAGGCGACCCATGGCGCCCGGCCTTGGCGCGGCAGCCACGACGCGGTGGGTGGACGCTCAGATGTTGCCCTCCTCAGGAGCGAAATGGCGAACGGCGCACTCGTCGCGGTGCTCCCGCCTCGGCCACCAGCCCCGAGCCTCTGCTTCCGCCGGAGAAGATGAGAGACAGGCTCGAATTGGCGAATGGAGAGCTCGTCGCGGTCCTCCTGCCTCCGCCCCCCGAGCCGCCGCTACCGCCGGAGAAGATGGCCCCAGACCCGTTCCTTCTCTCCGCTACGAGCTCGCGCGCACACGGACGCCGCTCGCCGTCCCCCTCCGGCGTGCAGATAGGAGAGGCAAAAATCGGCGAGCTTGGCGCGGAGGTCGGCGCCGAGGAGGATGGGCGGCGGCCGCGTGTCGTGCAGGTAGGCGATGGCCGCGGCCGTGCGAGCCGCGGACGCCTGGACCGTTGGGGACGAGCTCGCCGCTTCCGCCATGATGGGGGAGGTGGGCGAGCGTGCCGCCGTTGGGGACGAGCTCGCCGGCGCGTCGGCGGCGGTCGGGAAAAGGGGATTATTTTGCTACTACGGGAATGGACTGTGTATTTTTTTTTTTTTGAAAGCTAAAAACTTATATTCATACGGATAGGAAAACATTACAGAGCCAAATACAAGCAGCGAACAAACAGAGAGGATACAAGACCTCCACCGTCGAAGACGACGCAGGAACCAGCCGCCGGCACCACTCACCAAGGGAACGGAAGAACTCCTAGCCCGAAGGCGTTGACGAGCCGCAACAGCCACCAGCTCCGACGAGCTGGATCTGAAGCCGAAGATGGTCCATCGGCCGGGGGTCCCCCAAGCTCCCTCCGCCTCAGATATGGGGCCAGCGCCACACCACCTCACCGGAGGTGGCCAGATCTTCAACCTGCAAACCACGAACCCCCGCAGCAGCAGCCTCCAAACCCCTCCGCAGTCCTCCAGAACACCAACCGTGAACCATCCACCGACACCGGAGGGAACGCCGGCAGGGTAAGGCAGCAGCCATCCGCCGTCGTCGAAGACGACGTCGGGAACGAGGGGAAGCTGCGGCCCAACAAAACGACGACGGTGGCCTCCCCGCCTCGGCCACATCGCCCAAGATCCGCCCAAACCACACCCTATCTACACCGCCGGAGCGCAGATCCGGGGATTCCCCATCCTCCCGCCGCCGGAGCGGCCGACGGAGGGTGAGAAACCCCACGGATACGCCGGCGAACGCTGGCCGAGCCGAAGTCGCCCTCGAGTCGCCTCTGGTACAGTAGAGAGAGAGGAGGGGAGAGGGTTCCAGAAAAACGCGGTCAGACCTGTGACTGTGTATATTATTGATGAAACGACGCAATGTACGACTCAGACAAGGAATCCATCAGGATTCACAATCGGAGAAAGAACGCGGGACAAATACTAAACTGAAACTTACGTCCCCTACATGAAAATCACAGCCAACTGAGAACCAATAAAATTTGAGAAAATGACACAAAAAGCACCACATTTGCGGGTGAGTTGTCACATAACCACCACATTTGCGTTTTTTGACACATAACTACCACTATTAGGGCTATGTCGTGACGCTGAGCACTGATCCATCGTTGTTAGACGTCTAACCATGTTTCTGACAGGTGGGACCCACAGGTCAGGTCTACGTGGCAAAAAAAACAAAATAAAAAAAAGGTTCAGCTCATTCCCTACATTGTCAACGCGCTGATCACCGCCTACACGCGGTACGGAGAGCCGGAGACCACCATGGCCGCCGAGCTGCGGAGACCACCATGGCCGCCTGACGCTGGCCACGCGCGGGCGAGCTCGCCGAAGGGACGCCGCGCGGAGACCACCATGGTCGAGCTGTGGGCACGCAAAGGCGGGCGCCGGCCACAGCGCGGGCGCAGCCGCGCGCGGGCGAGCTCGCCGGAGGGACGCCGCGCGGATGAACGAGCTGAGCTACCGCCGCCGCCCACGCGCAGCTTCAGCCTGGACAGGTTCTCCTCCCGAGTGAGCTGAGCTGCTGCTGCCGCTGAAAGAATCGAACGAGGAGCTTCTGACGGTGCTGCTGCAGGATAAGGAGAAGGAAACCGCCGGCTTCATCGAAATCGGCGGCAGCAAGAGGACAAGAGTGGAGAAAGAGACGGTGGGCGGTGAGGTGATCGTCCGCGCCGCCATCGTCCTGGACCTGCAAAAAAAAATTGTTCGTGCTGCCGGCAGCGTGCACAACCGTGGACCAGAGCCTCTCGCTGCCACGCGCGACCCTCCCGCTGCTCCATCTCCCAGCTGCCGTGCTCCCTGACCCGCTCCGCCTCGCTCCAGTGCTCCGCGCAATCGCCTCACGCATCAGGGCGACCGGAGTGAGCTCGATGGCTGCCGGCCAGAGGCGGGGAAGACGCGGTCGATCCGCTCGATTCGGAGCGCCCCCGCTCTCGATCTTCGGCGGGGAGGTAGCTGATGGGGAGGAGGTTGCCTCCAGGCCGTGGCAGCCCTTTGCGAGAGCGTGGCCGGCGCCGGCGACGAGGCCAACACGGCCATGGTGCTGGCTCGACGTTGACCTTTCTTTTTTAGATGTGCGTCGGTTATTTCCAGCAATAGAGAGAGCAGCTGACAGGTGGATCCGCACGGGCTAGGGCGGGCGCTGACCTGCTCTTTTTATTTTTATTTTTGCCTCGTAGACCTGATTGGTGGGTCCCACCTGTCAGAAACATGGTTAGACGTCTAACAACAATGGATCAGTGCTCATCGTCACGACATAGCCCCAATAGTGGTAGTTATGTGTCAAAAAACGTAAATGTGGTGGTTATGTGACAACTCACCCGCAAATGTGGTGGTTTTTTGTCATTTTCTCATAAAATTTAGTAAACTCAGGAGCCTGGCCAAACGGGATCTTTGCCGGGAATTCGAGAAATCTAACACATCCAAACGGAAAACACAAACTGCCGCAAAAAAACAAGCTTTGGACAGCACCGTCACATGCCCACATGTATGAGGTTGATCATAGTGGGTAGTAATTTCAGGAAATGCAAATGTAGCCTGAGCTCCATGTAGCTCGTTTTTTTTCAAAATTTAAAATTAGCACTTCTTAGTTTCATAAAATCGAGAAAACAATCCCAGATAGTATAGGCATCTATGAGCGTATAAATTTTAACTCAAAATTCGTTATATTCTGGGCTACGCGAAAAAGACAAATCAGAAAAAAACAAATTCAACCTTTTGAAGCTGTGTACTGTTCACCACCTAGATCCACCCATTTGTCATTTTTTCCAGCCCACAATATAATGAATTTCGAGTTGAAATTTCCCACACTTGTACTCCCTCCGTTCCAATTTAGTTGACTCCAAAATAGATGTATCTAGACATATTTTAGTACTAGATACATCTATATTGGAGTCAATTAAAATGGAACGGAGGGAGTAGATCATATCACTATCTACATCTGAGATTTTTTCCCGATTTTACAAAAATTAACATTGCTAATTTAATTTTTCAAAAAAGAGCTACATGGAGCCCGGGAGCCAAAACGCCTCACTAGTAACATGCATATATTACTATATGTTATTATCTTCATAGTACAAAATAATATAAAGTTAGTATTATGTATGGTGTCATTTATTTGTTTGTAGACTCATATTTCCTTGAGAAGCGCTATGTGATGTTACGATAATGCTCACTTTGTTCCGTAAAATAAGGTGTATACTTTTAGTAATAAGTCAACACATTGAAACTTTGACCAAATTTATAGATAAACATATGAACATTTGTAATACAAAATTAATATCAATAGACTCATCAACAAATATATTTTCGCAGTATGTTTACTAGATCTTGTACATGTTCATATATTTGTCTATAAAATTGGTCAAAGTTATACCACGCTGACTTTGACTAAAGATATACCCCTTATTTCTAGAAACGGTTGTAGTGTTTGTCTCTCTACTCATTAATTAGCTATCACATCATCATATTTTACTTAAGTGACATGCATGTTAACACCTATGTTATTCCCACTATGGATAGTGTGAGGTCGTTTACGTTTACGTCTTCACTATCAATATGAGCCATGTCCTGTCTTGCCCGCTGCTTCCTCAATCCTAGCAAAAAAGTAACAATAGTTACATCAAGATTCTCAAGACCCGAATGAGTTTTCTCAAGAGTCATCCTACGACCTTGCTCTTCCTCAAGAGCTAAAGATAGATCCACAATCTCATTGCAATATCACGCTCATGACATTCCATTTTCTTCAATGTTGCCCTCATACTACTCAATAAGTTTCTTACTCTCGATAGCAATAGTCATGATTTTCATGAAGTTAGAGCAAGAATTATCATTCTTCTGAGGAGCAGGAAAAACTATCTTACCCATCTCATTTAAGGAGGCATCATTATCATCATCTTCTTCATTATCCTCATCATCATGATATGTTGGGTTTCAAAATAGGAGAAACCTTTGAAGCCTTAACCATAAGAAAGAAAAAAAGAGTAATGGACAACGATGATGAAGAATTACTTGAAGCACCATTCAGGTCCATATCTTGTTCCATGGGGTGTTGGTCTTCTCTACATTGTTAAGCACACAAAGATTAGAGGAAATATAATCATTTTATCATGGCAACAAGATATAACAAGCATCATCATGAGGTCTAGTCAAGAAATTTCCACATGATATGCAAGGATTATCAACACAAGCATGTAATATTTTTTGTGCTAGTTGTGTTTGACTACCAATATGAGACACTGCAAGATAGAGATGAAGGATTATCATCTCATTACTTTGTGTCTTTCGAGTATCCACATGTTGGTGAAGTAGAATAACTTGAGACCCTATCAGGCCCGGAGGTGGAGGGAGAACAATCATTCCCATGAGTCTTGGAAATTTCATATTTATCTGAAGCTTGTTCCAAAAATTATGGGCATCCCGAAACGGCAAGATTGACCTAAGAACTACATATCTCAGCATCTATTTTGCTTGATTCTGAAGAGTGTCGTCTGACATTTAAGAATCAAAATTAACAACTTATTTAGAATTTTAGATAGACACCTACTCCCTAATTAAGATTAACAATTTGAACACCCCACATCATAATCAACTATTTAAGCAACCCTAATTTGAATAGTACAATCAAGCATATCTGGTAAAACAAAAGGTAAAGTACCATTGCCATAACTCCATCTGGAGCAAAAGGTATCTGGGGTGCTGCATATCTGTTGATGCTTCCCCATTCTCTTTAGAGTCATCACATTGAGTCGACATAACCCCTCATAGTCCACAAAAAATATGACTCTCGGTCCATCCCTACAAAAAATGATAAATATATATATGAGTGCAGATTTTATAATCCCGACTATACCACCTCAATGTCTAATTTTGAGATTCACGTATCTTACAATTCATAAATTTACTCTTCATGATTAACTGGTTCATATTTAGTTGTACTAGTCCATTAATATTCATGTTGACTCTACCCATTTGGATGCATTTGCTACAATTGCAATCAATCAACACGATTAAGTGATAGTCCAATCTAGGCCATATTGGTCATGTTTTAGACACAACGGCATGGTAGAAATGGCTTCGTCAAAGAAGCGTATGAGGAAATGTTACATCAAAGATGATGAGCGTATGTATATAGGGTAATATATGCAAGAATTTTACAACATGTGAACTTCCGAGACTAGAAAAATATATTCGTCTCCACACAAAAAAATGTTAGCATATTTCAACTGGTATAATTGAAAAACATACATTAAAATATAGAAGTTAACCTGGGTTCATTTAGATCATTTTTCACTATTTACACTAAACTTTTATATTTCGAACTCATTTGTAGCATGATACAACCGGTCTTATTTAGTACAATTTTCTTTCATCTATTTAACATGGCTAACCACAACATAAAGTTTCTAAATATTAGCTAAGCGTTTTTTGTTATACAATTGTAATGTATATCAATGAAAGAATACACTTACATTGCGCTATATTTAAATACTAATTTTATAACATTATTTTCTTCATAATTTTACTTCTACAACTACGTAAACTATACATTATTATACATATTTATGCTGGAGGTCTCTAAATCATAGGTCTAAAAAATATGGTAACAAATGTTTTAATATATGTGTAGTTAATGCATGTAGAATCTTCCAGAACATAAGTTGAATTGTTCATAAGATGCTTTGTTGGATTTTCGTGGGCAAATGTGTTTTGCGAGTTATTATGGAGTCAATCAAAGTTAAAAATGTTTGTATGCTCTCTATTTGGTATTGAAATATAATCACTAACCGACAAGGGGAGATATATGAGATGGATCGGTTTCTGGGCGTAAGCTGCGGGGTTAAGGTTTTGGGCTTGTTTGGGTGTGCCCGCTGGGGGAACTTGGGAGAGCTTCAGGGGCGATTTTTTTTTCAGGTTTATTTTTATTTTTCTTGTAGTGTGCTCTGCAAGGAATTATGTTGTTTCTAGTCTGTACCAGTTTGCTTCCGTCTTCCGATGGTTTCCTCAAGACTGCTGTCATCACCAAACGATTTGAATTTGTTCAACATGTTTGGGGATTTACCTTTTAAGGGTGTTGTACGTGGAGACACGATTCAGGAAATACGGGGGCTTGCAGCAAGCTAACAAACAATATAACTCGAGCAATTTAAAATTTACAACGAACCACACTTTCTATGAATTTCGAAATCTATAACTCACCTACTACTCTCCAATAGGGAAAATTTCCAAAGAACTTATGTACTTTGAGCAAAAGCTATTGCTGTGGCAGAAATGGCAGGAAGGATATCATTCATCTTTACAAGTCACCAGCCTTATTATTAGCTGCAGTTTTGCTAGGCTTTGTTTTGGCAATGTTAACCAGATCACCAAAGAGTGAATCTTCAGGTCTTGTTGGTCGATTAGCTTGCTGAAGGGAAGAAGATGCATGTGTGCCGTACAAACTGTTGTTTTGCATGGCAAGCCCATTCATTCTCTGAGAAAGCTCGTTTGCACTGGTATACGCATAGGCAGCATTCGGAACATAGTAGCCTCCAGGCTGCTGACCATAGCCATACCCGGCCATCTGGCCGCCATACATCTGTTGCTGGTAGAGATCGCCTGCCATCTGCTGGGGATACATGGCAGCTGCTTGGTTGCCTTGCATTGGAGGATACATGCCCCCATACTGCGTGTTTGGCATGGATTGCGGATGTTGAGCCCCAGGCTGCTCCAAATATCCTGGTGGAAACTGCATTCCCCTGGTTGTCCAGTCAGCAATGGTTGCGATGGTGGAACTTGCCCAGGCTGACCTACTCGAGCAGGTTGGGGTGGAACACTTTCTGCAGGCTGAGTTTCCCATGGTGGTGGTGGGAGGTCGCTGCTCTGATCATCTTGACCTGCAAAGTACAAAGCGCTTAAGGCTGACGACACAGGAAAAGCTACAACAGTATGTGTTGCAGACAAAGACAGATAGCATTTCGAAAAGCAAATCTAGAAGGTACCCACAAGAGCTCTTGGACCAACTAGATATCAAACATAAGTACTTCTAAGGTAGCATATCATAAAGTCAAATTATATAAAACAGTGAAGTACCATAGCTTGGTGCCTGCTGGGGTTGCATCGTTCCTTGAGCAAACTGACCATTCCATGAACTTGCAGAGTTCAGGTCAGAACCTTGATCGTAAGTTGGCATTGTATTGGAAGTCAAGCCATTAGAAAACGGAGAAGGCTGATGTGATAGAACAGGATGCTGTGGAGCAGGATACGCTTGTGGTGCCGAGAGAATAGGATTTGAGCTTAATAGTGGTGTTGAAATGGCAGGGTTCTGGTTGTTATTGCTAACATTGTTTTGTGAAAACATGTCTACAAGATCTAAGGTATTGTGGCCTGAAGCTGAAGCTGCAGGCGGATTGCCAACAGGAACAAGTGCTTGCGAATTTCAGGTTCTGGCTTGAAATAATCATCTCCACTAAGTAGGTCAATAGTAGGGCCAACAGATGTTTCTCCAGGAGGCTTTGAAGTGCTGGATGATGGAGGCGCAGGAAGTGCTAATTGCTCAAATGGAGTCATGTTACCGGCAGCTTGAGATGACCTGACAGGTTCAGACGGTGTATAACAAAGTCAGTCAGCGCATAATGCAGCATCTACTATTTTGAATACTGTTTCAAGAGTTACTGGACCCTCATAACTCAAGAACCATTTCAAGAGAGTAACATGAGTTAATTAAAACAGGATGCTTGGTATTAGATAACACAACCTTTGAGCCGGCTCTTTTGTGCCCTCTGGCTTTTCTGGTGAACTACCAGCGGCGGACTGTAGTTGTTTTGGCTTTTCTACCCGAACTGCTATGCCTGCAGCAATTGCATCATGTTTTGCTAGAACACGCTGCAAATCATCATTCAACGAAAGGCCCTGGCTTAGCAGCTCCTCATTGCTGTGACAATTAATGCATGAAAAGAACCATATCATAATCTGTACTCAAATGAACACAACAGCTGGGACAGCAATTCAATTAGTCGTATGAAGCCACATTGTATATCCAATTTATGGAAAAAGCAACCAAAAAACATGAGTTGAGTACCCCCAATTTTCAGCAAATAATGCACTGTTGCATATCCCACAAATCGATGTCGTCTACACAAAATGGACTTCTATAAACAGAATGCACAGTAATAGAGTTTCAGATATTAATTTTGGACTACTATAACCAAACTATACATAGTAAAGAATACTTAATGAGCAGCACAATTAATGTACTTTCTTTCCATTGTATATTTGTGTTTAATGAGACCAATGGAAGATACATAAATTTTCCATATTATTGATCTGGACGCGCCACAAAGAATAGGTTGCCAAAAATTTCTGTGAAGTGGCGTGCCTAAAGTGTAGAGATCAGGTCAAGTAACAAAATTGTTTAGGGGGAAGTAACACCACACACCAATTTTTTGTTTAGGAACTGGTTCCAGTAGGGTAGGAGTCATCTAGGGAAGTGCTGAGGGAGTGAATGCAAGCTTTACTGTGATTATTCCATCAAAGCTGTTGTATACTGGGATGTGTGTGCTAGTAGGAGTGGGTCTATGTATAAGGTGTTGTGTGTGCTAGTAGTAGTGGGTCTAAGTATAAAGTCGATGGTATCAGGCCAGTGCCCACTGAGGATGTGTGTGCGTCGCAGGCAAACTACGGGAACAGAGCATCCAGCATGGAGGTAGTGAATTGTTTAAGCAGGGAAGCTTTGTGGACCAAACCCCCGCTCAGTGATTCAGCTGCAGCTGCACTTGGATCGGCAGCTTAAGAGGTTCTGCAGTGAGAAGAGTAAGGCGTGGCAGCTTGTATCACTTCAAAGGCCAAGGAAGCAATTGATCACCTGGACGTTGATGCCTATTGTGATGTTGATTAGGCCTGATAGGATATCAACACCAATATTTTGTCTTTGTTGGAGGTAAGTTAGTATCTTGGATGGTCAAGAAAAAGTTTGTGGTATCCAGATCTACCACCAAAGCAAAATATAGAGCCATGCCAGTGTGATTGAGTGAGATACTGTGGATGGGAGATCTTCTATCGAATTTGATCCTATTGAGGAAAGGACTGCTGAAGCTTTGGTGTGACATGATATAACGATAAATATTGCAAGCAATCCAGTTCGGCATGACGAGACGAAGCATGTTGAGATATATCTTATTTCATCAAAGGGTGGGTTTGATGAGGGACCTTGAAGTCCAATCTTGAGGGCGACTTTTGTATATTGAGCTACGAGTGATAGTAGTAGACTAGTAGTACGCCCATGAGGCCGTTGTATATGGTGTTGTATGTATGTCCAAGAAGAGTAGAGACATCCAGAGAATTTCCCCAAGAAACTTCAGAAGTGTATCACTGGATAGCATTTGGCATACATATTCACATCCTTTCACTAGTTTTGACGAATAACACAAAGATAGTGGCAGAAGAGCAATTTAGTGGGTTATCAAAACAATCAATTCAGAAAAATGCATATACTGCATTTGTGCTATTTGATTTCCTGTAATTTATATGCTTCTAGAAAAGCCAGACATGAGGAACTTACGAGGTTGTGTTGACAAGCTGTACCACTCTCTGCTTGTAAGAGCGACATTGGTCCACAAGGTCCACAATGACCTCCTGCTTTAAACCCTGCATGTTCACTAATGTTCAACAATATATTGACTTGACATCCAAATCATATAACTAGAAAAAAAATGATTCATGGAATTCGATGTTAGGAGTTTTTAGACTATCTGGAACATGGCAGTATACATATTCAATTTTAAGTAGAGAAATCAACACAGCAATAAGGAGGATGGTGTGTCTTTTTCCTGCATTAACTTTCTACAACAAAACTGTTCATTTGATCATTTTATGAACAACACATTATTACAGCAACGTAAGTAGGCAATCAACAATGAAATACCTCTCTGTTTCCAGGATCAATAGCATTTAACATCTCCGAGAGAACATCCATGACGCCACGTGCATTCTGAATTTCTGTCACACTGGTGAAGAAGTTTTGCAAAGTTGAAACTTTCTTACTAAAGAGAACTTGAAGACTTCAAACAAGTACACTGCTAATTATGATGATGAAACTATGTGGTTACAGAATTTGAAAGAAAAATAAAGCAGTGCAGTGCAGGTCATGAAAAATGAGCCGTGCAGTGAGAGGACACACATTCAGGCTCTGGAAAAGGAAGCATTTCAGCATTTAAGGTCCTATATGTTTGTACCTCAGCCAAAATGCACACATATGAATATTTTAGGGTTCTGCTTAGGTTATGCCTTACCAATTCCTACTTTCCTAGGCAATGATCTTAATGGAAATCATACTGTACCTTGGTACACATGCTGAAACCCTTTCAATTATCTTAAATAAGTTTCGGAGGCAAAGCGCACAGTATAACGAGCATTGCGTATACAGTACGGCAACCAAGAATTTTTTCATATTCGATGATGCACAGGATAATGGATATAATCTACATTAGTTATGAGCATCATTAATCCAGGACTGCATGGTATATTAGGCTCTAAAAGGCAATGTACCTCAATGTAGGTATTTCTGACGCTGAAGATGATTCGGGTGCCTCCTGCCGATGGTCGGTATTACGTAAAGCAGGAGGCGGGTAGTTTTGTAGAGGTTGAGTCTGTGGTGGAGTATAGATTGGCACAGAACTCTCTGATCTTTGAGGAAATACAGCTCCAGCACGCTGATATATCAGAGAACAAAATTATGATTAGTCCTGGAATGTGTGATTTATCAAAAGCAACATTATAATGAACAATAGACAAACAGATATATTCATGTTTCTCATGCTTGGCTCAAGAAGATGCTCCTTTTTTTTATTGCTGACTTACTGTTTTGTATGACAATTCAGATGGTGAAATAGATGTCTCTAACTTTTTGTTAACTAATGTTGGGATTACTTTGTTTGTACTTTTGAGAGAAACAGTACAGATGGTAAAAACTGTTGAAAGATATACAAAATGTAGATATTTGTGACGTGAATAATACCAGCAGCTCTTGATATGCTGCATAATATTGTGGATATCTTGCACGAGCACCACCAAAAGCTTCTTGCCAGATGTCTATCAGACTTAGTATCTTCTCTTTTACATGATAATCAGGCTACAAAACAAAAGAGAATCAGAGCTGAAATCTTATATTATTTAAATGGGAGGATTAAAACTGTGCAGCCAGACCTTTTTCTTAACTATCTTCACCATTTCATGGAGTATATCCCTCTCGGCAACATGCATATGAACAAAATCTCCGCAGTTTTTAATCAACGTCTCCAGCAACTAAAAGGAGAAATAAATTAAGTACTTCAGTGCAAGTTTGCTCACTGCCATTGGTACCCATTCGCTCCAATTCAATTACAGAACCAGTCAACAAAATTTAATGACAAACTAACATTATGTTATAAGAGATAACGCGGTAAAAGATGATTGCAGTAAAACTGTTGTGCTTATATTGTTTCACCAAGGTTACAGAAACTAACAAATAAAAAGGCTAGGTTACACGGCCAATTCTGTTCTCCATCATAAATTCTTCTGTTTCCTGCCATGCCCATCTTTTACAAAGCTGTAAGGATTCACATGAACAGGGGAAGAAACTTAAGAAGATTCTGTCACCTAGACAACTCTTAAGATCCCAAATCCGAACAAACTTGGCATTCGCTATGACCATCACACCCATCCCCTGGGATGCTATTAAAGCACGAGTCATTTAACATATGATAAGGTTGCAGCTGCTGATCAGAATCTCTGCAATGACAAGCTCTAACTGCCTACTGTTGTACTTAAATGAGTGATTTTCCAAGTTGCATTATTAATTTATTATGACTACCATCAGCAGTCTAACACTGCAGTCAGCAGCTCATCCCTAAATCATAATTTAGGTTATACCCAACTAACAAACATAAATTGCCTCTAAATCCATAATGAGATGGAGTCAATCTGGAGTCAATGATCAATTCATCTGCAACTAATACTAAAATATGTGAACTATGCATCATCATGAAGATACGAATCTGGGGAGAAGCAAGACAAGTATATTTGCTAATTAGTTGACAGAAACTACTGCTCAAAGAAGCAAAAAATAGTAACATATACATTTAAACTTTTGAAACAGGTGCCAGAAAATAAATCATAAGTTTCCAGCTATCATAAAAAACTGGCAATTGATGGTTCAAATGTACACAACACAATACATTACAGAATGATACTTACTGTTAGTGTGAGAAGCTGGACCTTCGAGTTCTTGTTCCCAATCCGTTTCTTGATGGACTTCACGACATCTTTGGCTTGCCTGCATGCATCTTAAAAGTATGAGGTAGTATAGCAAATAACTGGCACACTGAACTCAGATACTACTTAATGTAAGTTTCAGACTGAAATCATCTTCTTTACAACCCTGTTGCTTCGACATGGAGAGCACCAATATTTACCAGTGACTTTCTATTTCGATGAAACATACACTTACAGTGCAAGATTCATCAACAGTTCAGGTTCGAGATCATCACAATAATACGGAGTCAGAAACTATTAAGTACTCCCTCCATATCAAAATATAAGACTCTCTACCTACTTTTTACACACAAGTATCTAGACATGTTTTAGTGCAAGTTTCATGTGAATCTTGCACTAAAACATGTCTAAATACATGTATGCAGAAAGTAGGTAGAGAGTCTTATATTTTGATACGGAGGGAGTAGTCCTCAAAATCGCAAGCATGTCACTCACCAACAACACTCCCAATTATTGATTGCTTGTTTCGTCCCCTCCATGTTAGCTTTCTTATCTTTTTTTCCAACACCATTAGTAACTGCTATTGAACTTAGCAATCCAACACCATTAGTAACTGTTATTGTTGTTAGTTGTCACTTTGTCACATTTGTAAGTTCAAACACAAATTCCCATGGCAGTCTTGCTATAGTAGTATAGCGATTGGAAAGAGCCTATCTGTCACGTTTTCCTACCATTATTACGATCCTACTCGTTCCTTAACTAGGAGCCAGTGCACAGCGTCTATGCTATGGTGGTCAAGCGGATGGAACTAAAGGTCGTAGGAGCTCTTACAGAGACAACAGGCACCTGTGCCTCAGCGCAGATTGTGAAGTCTTAAAGTATCGACCCTGGTGCATCAGATTTCCAAACAAAGGTCACACTAAACTGGCAGACTGTAGATTTAATAAATCAGGACCCAGCATGGACACCTTGATTTCAATTACTTCACCTAGTGATACTTAGGCCTAGTTTGGTACCAAAGTTTCTAAAATTGAAGTATTCTAATACCATGGTATTTGAGTGCCTGGCATAGCAATACTTCAGTTTCAGAAAAACAGGTGCAGAGTTGTTTTTCCAATACTTCAAAAATAGCACGTTTTGAGAGATACTGAAGTATTAATACTAAAGTATTTAGTCACATCCAAACGCATCAAAGTATTTTTGAACCAAACTAGGCCTTAATGTCTCACTGCTCCATGTGTTCTGCTCTTTCTCGTTAATCCATTCTGATGAACAAAGTCCTATACTACAAAAAATATATATTGAACAATCAGCTGAATTTCTCAGGACCACATGGACTGATCGATTGTTCCGGTCGGAAACCTCAGCCCAGGTATACCACAAGCGTGCCCCAACCTCCCGCCTACAAAATTCGCAGAGGACAGTCCCCCGTCCCAATTGCGCACGGAACCTCTCGCCACGAGTGCATCCCCCGCGATGCAACAGTAAGGACGACGCCGTGAACAATCAACGTGATGATTTAGATGGCAGAGGGGGAGGGCGAAGAATGGCTCACGAGGGGTCGTGGTTGAGGATGTCGCAGATCTCGAGGTTGAGGGACCAGTCGGGCCCGATTAGCGATTCGCTGGTCGCGCGATCGACCAGGACCGACTGCGGCATCGCGGCGAGCCCCTGGTCGGCGCCGACGGGGACGGGGAGAAGAGCGGGCGCAAACCCTAGCCGGCGAGCTTCGCTGTATCCGTACCTTCGCGTTTGCTTGGCCTCTCTGTCCGGTCGGTCGAACGACGGAAGGAGGAAAATTCTCTCTGTTTTGCGAATTCTGGATTGGGAATTTGAATAGTCTTTTTGATGATAACTACTCCGAGTTAAATTTGAGACTTTTGGTTCACAATAAACAATAAATTTGAGATATATTCCAAGATTCATTGCACATATCATAGCACCAAATCACATGGCTCCAAAAAAGCATATAAATACCTATAATCTGTGTTAAGTGTGTAAAACACATACTAATAAAAATGTTTACGTTTCAAAATTAACACAAATATGCGGCTAATTTTTTGGATTTTCGATTACTTCAGCATATCAAGTGAATTAGTTTGTTTGCTAACCTAATAGTAGCTCTAGACACGTATGGGCTCCCTACTAACCCTTGTGACACATGCTAAATTGTTGAAAACAAATAGTATAGGGCTCATGATTTATTGTATTGTGTGGTTTCTTCATTACCACGATCGAAGTTAAATCATCATTTTCACATAATTTGTCCTCGTTTAGATCTTTTGGGGCTCATACTTGCCCACTTTCTTGCCAATATAGTAATGTGCAATATGTGCATACCATCATGATTTTAACACTTGCTTAGGATTGGATGATAGTAATATAATCATTAATAAATATGTGTAGCTTGAATTAAGTCTTATGTGGATTATAGAGTTGGTTACATTGAGATACTACTATAGAGAAGAGCAAAGGTCTAAGAATTATAATGGCATGTCGAAGCATATCTACCATTCGACAAATATCGATGTGCTCTCTTTGTTCACCAATATCGATATGTAACCTGACAAATACATTATATTCACAATAGTCTGTATATCCCACTCTCAGTTATCAAATATCCACATCCAAATTAGCAGACAAGATATATGCATCTGCTTGGTTGATACGGCATGTCCGCAATGCCGCTGAGGCAGTTTACACATGGCGGCGAAAGTGGGTCCGTGAACTATGGAAACACATGTCCTCTTTACATGGTGATGATGCTAGCACCTCCAAATTGCCCTATTTTTTATGCCCAATACAAGTTGTTGGATGCAAACATTGTAAGTATAAGTGTTGTGCTAGCAATGATAACAATGTTGATTGTTTGTAAACTTTTTGTAATGTACCTCCTCTTTTTTTTTTGCGAAACACAGTACAACGCAGACGCTCGTATACACGCGCATACACTTACCCCTATGAACGCACACACGCACACCCTACCCCTACGAGCACCTCCGAGAGACTGAGCCGGCGGATCAAATCTTGAGATTGACGAAGTCACCATAGGCGCCTCGCTGTCGACGGGAACGTCGCCTCCCACTGAAGAATATTCCGCCTAAATGAGAAACACCAGCGTCAAACCTGTGATTTGAACTCTGATGGGATAGGGGTACAACCACCCTCCTAACCATCTTGCCACAGGCAAGTTCTCTAATGTAATGTATGCACCCCCTCCGTTTTGGATTATAATATGTTTTGGGGTGAACTACATACGGACTGAAAAATGAGATAACATCCATTAAAACGTGGTCAAGATATACATATATACAACTCAGAAAAAGTTAAGAAATGTTATAACTTTATTTTTTCCGACTAACATGTTATAATTTTCGAAACGGAGAAAGTAGTTTGCAAATTCTGCATGTACACGATGATCCATGCTAAGCATGTCACGATATTTTGCTTGCGTCGCCCTGATTAAATTCTTCAGGCCATCCCAAGTATGCAGCGGTTCCGTGGGCTGGGTGCGTGGGCCGAGAAGTCCATGGACCGGTTCCTGGGGCCAGGCACGACGGGTCCATGGTTTGCGAAGTCCATGGACCGGTTCCTCGGACTGGGCACCACCGGCGCGTGGCCGGGAGCTCCACCGCGCGGTTCCTGGGGCTGGGCATCGCCGTCGCGTGCCCCGCGAGCTCCACCGGTCGGTTCCTGGGGCTGGGTCCCACCGGCCCGTGGCCCGCGAACTCCATGGCCGCGGGCACGGTCACCGCGAAGTCCAGCGGCGGCTTGGGGCTCACCTTGGTGTCCCCCCTCGCCCACTTCTTGGTGCTACGCCGCCGCATCAGCACCTTGATCAGCTCCCCGACCTGGTCCCGCGGCGCATCGCCGGAGCTCTCCTTTACCTTCCCCGTCGTCGTATCCATCTTCTCTTGCTCACCGGAGACCTTGACGTGTATTTCTTGCGATACGTCTGCATTGACTGGATTTCTCGTGGATACGGGCTCGGACGCCTCGGTGTCCAGCGCTGCCTTCTCTTCGTGGTCGGCTTTCTTGAACCTCGCCGTCGTGGCCAGGGTCTCGACAGCGCCGACCACCCCCTCCGCCCTCGCGCACACCTCCAGCAGGAGGGACGCGGCGCTGAAGAGCGGCAGCGCCTCGATGAGCGTCGGCGTCGCGGCGTTCTGCTCGTGCTCTGCCTCTGGTGACTCGTCCTCTCCTTCTTCCAGTACCTTGGCGAGGCACCTCAGCTCGTCCCGCAGCTCCTGGGCGGCGGCGTTCATGCCCGCCACGACCAGGCCGAGGCGGTCGAACCGCGTCATCGAGGTGACGGAGCCAGACGCCTCCCGGAGCACGGCGGCCAAGTGCCGGCTGAGGGCGAGGCAGGTGCCGCCAAGGTGCTTCTTGACGTGCGCCGACGTCTGGGCCTCGGAGCCGACGCAAGCGGCGAGCGCGTCGATGCAGTAGGCGCAGCAGCGCATGGCGGCACCGACCTTCTGGTACTGACCGTACGGGTGCCGGAACCGGAACTTGCCGTGGCCGGGCTCCCATTTGGACAGATTGGCCAGCGAGTCCTCGTTCGCCTTGGCATTCAGTACGAACTTGTACCTAGTTGACTTCTCGGAGAGCGTCCGCCTCGCGGGCTTCTCCCCGGTGGTGGTGGCGGCGGCGTCAGAGAAGTAGTCCTCGACGCAACCCTCCACGGAGGCGGCGAGCTTGTCCATGTTGCGCGCGACGAGGAGGTGGAGCTCCTGCCCCGCCCAGACCGGGAAGACGAAGGTGCAGACGGCGAAGCAGATGAAGGCGCCGATGGCGACGGTGGTCAGGCGCTGCTGCGCCAGGTACACCACCTCGTCGGCGCGGTACCCTGACACCGAGACGAGGCAGTAGGTGAGGATGAAGATGGTGACGCCGTAGTCGAACTTGGCCTTCATCGTCGGGATGAATCGGGAGAAGGTGGCCACCGCGGCTGCACGTTACATATGTCGCAATAATGTTAGTTCGTTCAGTCGATCTTAAGGGAGCGTTGCGTATACAAGAACTGGTGGCACGCGTTGACGTACTCATGACAAACAGGGAGCCGGTGAGGACGAATGGCTGGAGCTCCTTGCCGGACCGGCTGGCGGCCCAGTGCACGCCGAGAGCCAGCGAGCCGCCGGCCACCGTTGCCATGGCTCTGTTGAGGCCCTTGTACAAGCAAGCACCTGTAACAAATTAACAAACGCGTACATACGTGTTAGCTCGAGTCCTCGAGCTGCGATTGCATGATCTAGAGGTACAGCTTAGTTACATACCGACGGTGTACTCGAAGACGACGACGACTGTCAAGACGGCCCACATGGCATTCCCACCGGTGAAGTCGTAGAGCGGGTGGACGTAGTAGAAGACGGAGCAGAGGGTGAGCGCGAGGGCCACCTTGAGCCCGTGCACCACCCTCCTCGGGTCGTCCGCGCCGATCTTCCACACCATCTTGCCGAACCCGGCCACCCTGTCCCTCGGCGCGGCCATCCACGAGAAGAGCCACGACCACCGCCACCGGCCGCCCTTGACATTGTCGTGCTCGCGGGCATCCGGCACGTTCACCCTCCATTCCGCCGCGCCGACGCCGTGGCCGGCCTCCTGCTCTGGTGCTGCCCCAGCTGCCATGCCTTTCATGTCAGTGTGCTTGTCTAGCTAAGTTGATGGGTCTTGCCTCGGGGTGATGGATGCGGTAGCATGGATGGATGGAGGGTTTATATACGCGAGGAAGGGAGATTATAAAATGCTGCACCTGACGTGGCGCATGTGTGTCACGGTCACCACGCCACACTTTGGGAAAGTGCGCTCAGTTTATTATAAACAAGTTCGGATACATCACCTGATCATCGCAAAGAAAACATGACCAATGCAGGACCAGTGTTGTATGTTCTTTTTTATGCTGATGAATCTTTCAGGAAAGTGCATGCTTTGAAGCCAGCACAGGTCAAATGGTATAGAACTAGGCAAGTGGTGACTCTTTGTTTTACAGTTCTTGTTAGACTTACCAAAGAGATTTCAGATCTGCTGCAGAAAATATAAAAATATGTTACCAAACAGACCATACATCCAGTTTTTCTCACCATGAATACCAGCAGAACGGTGGAAGATCTATTAAGAATGTAAGTTTTTTGTGTAGATGGGTTTGAAGCCATGCCTTGACCTCGACACGCCTTTGTGCCGATAACTCGATATAGGCGAGCAACGACCGCGTGTCGATATAGGCGAGCAACGGCCTGAGATATACATTAGAGTTTTTTATATAAACATAAAACACAAGAAAGGATCCATCATCGGGAGCGAGGTCAAATGGCTCCCGAGCTACATGGACCTCGTCTTTTAAAAAAATCGAAAATGATATTTTAAAATTTTGAAAAATCGAGAAAAAATCACAGATGTGGATAATGATATGATATACATGTGTGCAAAATTTAAAATCGAAATACACTGTATTGTGGGTTGGAAAAAATGACAAATCGGTGGATCTGGGTGGTGAAAAGTACACAATTTCAAAAATGACAAATCAGTGGATTCTATACCCACATTAACTTTGCAGTCTAGCATTTGCCAAGGAGTTATATTCTACATCTGTGCTTTATCGTGACACACATGCATATTTTCTTGCACTCTATGAAACCTGATTAGGGCCAAAAAATACAACAAAATCACATGTGGATCTCCTATCATGAGGACGACATGCCAAATGCATCAGAAGCGGTTCACGGGGAGGAAGACGACTTACTGATTTTGACACCAGTAGTCGAACTTCCTAAGGTGGTTGTACACCTAAGTTGAGGTCACCTCATTGCCAAAGAAGTCAAACATCAACTGCTGGCAACGATGTTGAGAGCACCTCCTTGAAGCCTTTGTCAGTTCCCCTGCTTTGACGCCTTCATCTTCTCTTTCCCAACCTTTATAGCCTATTTTCTAATTATCTCCTTTAAACAAAAAAAATTCAGGCAATTTGACCACACGAGAACAAAGCCGTCGAACACATCTTCCTTTTGAGGTCTGCCAGCTGAAAGTCCAGGATAGGGCTGGGTTTCTGATAGCGCTAGGGCATGGCTAAATTCATCTTGACTCATGTCCTACAATGATTAACACCAAGACAATTGCATCACTATAATGGTTACCCTAATAAATGTATTACACAAGAATGAAGCTCATAAATCTGCCATAGCACATTATATAACACATGCTCACAACACCATAAAAAACATCACTTCAACATCAAGATCTACCACAACTTTATGTACCACATCATTATCTACCACATACTCACAACATTATCTATCACAGTATCAAGATCTATCAAAAGCATCACTGACCATACACACAAGTTCATTGTCTACCACATTGTCACACTAAATATGAAGCAATACTTGCTGAAACTACGTCATGACCTACAGATCTACTCGATACTCACAGATTTAAGCTTCAAACCTAGAGTTTGCCGGTACCTACAACCATTAGAGGAGCGGAGGAGGCCAATGTCAGCTCGGAGAAGAGGAGGAAGAGATTTCTGTGCCCACCGTCGACCACTGGCGATCGGAGGAGGAGATGGTGCCGCTTACATGATCGTCGTTGAGGAACCTTTGCTGCCGAGAGCAAGAGCTCGAAGGTGGCGGTGGGGGGTTGGGATTTTTTGGTGGTGAGCTGTAGGGGGTGAAATATAACAAGCGAAATGGGGAGGGCTGACAAAATTTCTCCCTCCGTACTTTGGCTTACGCATGTGCGCTCTCACGACATCTCCAACCTTGCACAAACTCGGGGCTCATGTTCACTCTCCGTACATGCAAATAAGGTGGCTCCGAAAAAACGGCCGATTCCCTCTCCATTGTGCTTTATAGTTCGTGCAAAACTAGGTGCGGCACAACCTACAAAAAATGTTCAAAATGCATGAGTCTAAGAGTTTGCATAGAGATGCATTGATCACACGGTATGGTTGGTACCAAAGCAAAAACATATTGGAGTGGCACTGCTCATCTGATCGGCATGCCAGTGCAGGATATATTTAGATATATACGATCTCGGTTCAGATACATTCTCAGTGCTCACGCGTGGTTGCAGAGATCTCATCGGGAGGGATGAGCCAGCAGCAGGCCGGTGGGGTTGGGTGGCCATCAATTGAGTTGGCAGTGGCAGCACACTGATGCTCCGGGTTCCGTCGTGGATCTCGTTTCCAATACGGGGTTGACGATATCTGCGACCACGGCGACTCTGCGAGGACTCGCTTTCTTTCTGACCGGCAGAGGCAGGCAGCTCCGGCGAGCAAAGCGCGCGCAACCCCGCCGTGGTGCACGCAAGTGCGAGCAGTTGCGCGTTGGGCATGGAGTTGTTGAACCCAAACTTGTCCCCTACCTCCCGATCGCGCCTTGATCATCGTTTATTTTACTCTCACATAGTCACATGGTACCCTCTGTATGGGCACTGTTTTGTGCGGATCTCTCTTGTTTTATCCCCGTGGAGAACCCCGGTGAGATTTGTTCGTATCTAATTCAGTAGTATACAGATGTTTTAGTGAAGATTCCTGCCGTCTTGGAGGTACGGACACGGATTACAGCTGGTCCTGGGTTGTTTGGAGCTCTTTGTTAAGACTCATGTCCCCCAAAACCAATTATTAAAGGATGTTCGAGTTTAAATATATGTATGTGCTTACACAAAAGTAACGGATGATGATGTAAATCCACTGCAAAAGATGAATGCAGAGTAGTTTAGTCTTGTTCTGGCCAATCATACATCCGCCTCCTTCATAAGTTATTTGATAACTAAGCTACTTGCCACATTTTAAGGAAGGGGAAACTCCATCTCCATGCTACATCCAGGCTTTTTCATGCTCCTGCCGCCTCATGATCATGAACTTTAGAGCAATCTATCATGTATCCCTTGAATTTCCATAACTGGGGCAAATAACCATCTAGCCTGGTTTTGAAGATTGTCATGACGGACTTTGACATGACATAATTTATCACACTAGCTATGCATATGAAATATTTGACGAGCAGCTCTGGCAAAGTCACCACCTTCACTAGCCATATTCCATTTAGATCCAGGTTGATTTCGTTCATGGCGGTACACTTTGAACTCTGGGTACAATTTTCGGGGGTGAATCAACTGTCATCATGGCCAGGTTTAGTCTCGAAACAGGCTTTCGCCCCGCTTTATAAATAAAGCAACATGCCAAGCAAGTCCAAACACAGTTACAAACAAAAGAGCGGAAAGGCCGCTTGCTAGGGGCGCAGCACAAGTAAGCCCACATGAAATAAGCAAGAAAGAAGTGGTGGGGGGGGGGGGGGGGGGGGTGAGAGATACATCAAGAAAGACAGAAGAGAGCGAACAAACTAAGCCCCTCGGGCGCTAGCTGGAAGAAGACGAGGAGATGCGCCGAGCGGTCTCCACAAGTCTAGTGATCATGCCGTCCAGCTGTCCCCTGTCCCGCTGCCTAGACAACGGGTGCCACTGCTGCAAGAAAACCAGAAGTTTAAACATCGAGTCAGAAGCACGCCGGAGAAAAATCCGCTCGATCACCATCTTATTGCGAACCGTCCACAGGGTCCACATCAACGCGGCGAACACCAACCAGAAGAGGCGTCGCCTCTCCCCGGTACGGTTCGCCTGGATTTCTAGGAACTCGCCAAGGTCTGAGGCCTGCCAAGCAGGCCCCAGCGCCTCGTGGACGAAGTTCCATAGAAACCTGGCAGCGGGGCAGGTGAAAAGGATATGGGTTCCCGTCTCGGGGATCCCACACATGGGGCAGAGCCCATCACCCGGCCCCTGTCGCTTGCGCACCTCCACCCCTGAGGGGAGGCGGTCCCTAAGAAGCTGCCACACGAAGATTTTGATTTTTAACGGTATGGGGGACTTCCAGAGTGGGGAGGTCCAAGCTCTAACTGGGGTACTAAAGAGACTTCGATAGGACTTCCACAATATCTCGCTTAAAGTGAGCGCTACCATCGACTCGCCCGCAGCATCTCCCCGTATGGGTCAGCCCATTCAATTTTTTCATTTTCTCGTGTTTCATTTTGATGTTCTTTTGAACCCATCGATATCTATTTTTAACTCGCAAATATTATTTTTGAACATGTGAATTTTTCTCGAACCACTGAATATTTTGAACCCCATTATTATTTTTTAATCATGAACTTTTGTGAAACTTACGAATATTTTTTTGAACTTCATGAGCATTTTCTTGAACCATGTGAACATTATTTTAAATCGTGAATATTCCTTTTGAACCCCGTGAACAAAATTTTTTGAACTCGTGAATATTTTTTGAACCCCTCAAAATTATTTTGAATCATGATTTTTCTTTAAACCCGGTGAGCATTTTTCCGAAATCATGATTTTTTTTATCAAAACATGCGCATTTTTTGAATATGCATGAACAACTTAAAAACATGAACAATTTTCAGATAATTTAACCATTCTTTTAACGCATGATTTTTTTATTTTTAGTGATTATACTGTAATTAGTAAAGCGATACATATGATTAATTAATAAAATATAGTTTCAAGATTGATACTCCCTCTATCCCGAATTTAGTTGATGCAGATCAACAGATTTGTCTAGATACGTTCGCGTGCGTCAACTAAATTCCCGACAAATGGAGTATTACAAAACCTTATAGTTGTAGTGGGTCGGGGTAAAGCCAGCCAGACAAGACGAGTGGGCGTAGAACAGGAATTGCCGAAAGGACCTTCCATGGGGAAAACCAATTCTACGCCCGTTGCAAAGCTTATCATCTTTTCGCCCACGCTATTTCGGACCACGCGTCGCTCTTGTTGGGCCGGCCCATAGAGCTTTTCCGGGCTGGTTTACCAACCGTTTTTTCTGGTATTTTTTTCCTTTTCCTGTTTCGGTTTTTTGTTTTGTTTTCTAGTTTTTTTTAATTTCCAGATTTTGAAAATGGTTCTTGATTTTGACAAATGTTCAAATTTTAAAAAAATGTTCAGATTTTGAAAATGGTTCATTGTTTTAAAAATGTTCAGATTTTGAAATGGTTCATGAACATTTTTCAAATTCGTGAACCATTTTCCAAATTCATGAACTTTTTTGAAATTAAAGAAATTTAAATTCACGAACCATTTTCAAATTCATGAACCCTTTTTGAAATCTTGAACATTTTTTCAAATTCGTGAACCGTTTTACAAATTCATGAACTTTTTTAAATTCAAGAAATTTTAAATTAACGAACCATTTTCAAATTCATGAACCGTTTTCAAAATCATGAACCATTTTTGAAATTCACGTTTTTTTAAAAAAATGACCATTTTTGAAATCTGTGAACTTTTTTTGATTTCACAAAATTTCTCATATTAAAAAAATCAACTAAAACCGAACCCAGTAATGGGCCAAGCCCAGGAAACCGTGTAGTGGGTGACCAGGGTAACCAGTGCTCAGAGCACTGAATAGGGGCTCCCCCTTCCATGAGGTCGGCATTTTTCTAATCAATGGCTCAGAAAATGTCGCGGGCCGTCATCCCTTTACCGACCTAAAGCCTAATCCACTGCAAGTTTGCTGGGCCATAACCAAAGGGAGTGATCAAGGAAAGGATCTCTGTCATTCCAAACGATAGAGCGCACAGGCGCACAGCGCAGCTGCCTTGGTTAATTTGGCAGCCCACATTCGTTCGAACGATTCGAGGTCCAGCGCCAATCTGCTGAGGCAAGGCATGCGAATTTGTTTTACTTTAGCTGTGCCTAGGATAACCATATTGACGCTATTTTTTAAAATAATGCATTTTTAAAAGAAATTTCAAAAATAATATGCGTTGTCAGAAAATTTCACAAATATTGCACCCTCGGCCACGCAGTAGCCGAGCAGGCCTTGTCGGCGACGCTGCCGCAGACCAGGCCCTGTCGTCCAGGCTGCAGCCGAACAGGTGAACGGCCTGTGCGCTAGGCTAGGTGTGGGCACTTATCGGCCAAGGCGCAACCGATAAGGACGCCGGGAAGGGAGGTGCACTCTCGCCGGACGTGCGTACGTGCTAGCTCTCGTCGGCCGGCCGTGCGTGCATGCTAGCTCTCGTCGGTCGGCCGTGCGTGCTAGCTAGCTGGCTCTCGCCGGCCGGCCGTGCGTGCGTGCTATGTAGCTCTCCCCGGCCGTGCGTGCTAAGCCGTCCACGCGCTCTCGGCGGAACGCTGCCGCGCTCGCCCAGCAGCCCGGGAACGACGCCCCGGTCGTCCAGCCGAACGGGAACGACGCCGCTCTCGCCCACCTGCCCGGGAGCGCCGCCACGCTTGCCCAATGCCCAACAACCCGAGAACGACGCCGCGGTTGCCTAGAAGCACGGGAATGACGCCCAGTTGCCAGGGAACGCCGCCGCTCTCGCCCAGCTGCCCGGCGCGTGAGAGACGCAGAGCCCGCGGGAGAGCACGCGCTCTGCCGCGACGGCATCGTCGACCTCCAGGCGCTCTGGCTGCGTGCGCAAGGGAGGCGGCCGCGCCCGCCCGCCAGCGCGATGGTATCGTCGACCTCCAGGCGCTCTGGCGGCGTGCGCATGGGAGGCGGCCGCTAGCCCGCTCTTGGCAGCTCGCCGCGCCCCGTGTGGCGTCTCTGCGCTCTCCGGCCACGGCCGCGCGTGCACATCGGCAGCGCCACGCCTGCACGCCATGGTCCGGCGCCACGTCGCCAGCCCGCTAGCCCGTTCTCGTCTGCGCACCAGCTCGCGTCCGTGCCACGCCCATGCACCAGTCGGCCATGCTGCCGCCGAGCAGGCCTATCGGCCAGGCCGCAGCCGAGCATGCCCTCTCGGGTCATGCCACAGCCGAGCAGGTGCTCTGCCTGCGGCCGACAAGCTATCGGCTACGCTGAAGCCGAGGGTGCAATATTTCTGAAAATTTCTGATAATGCATATTATTTCTGAAATTTGTTTTAAAAAATGCATTATTTAAAAAAATTTAGCCATATTGACGACCATATGTAGCTCGCTCGTGCATGGGAAATTGGTTACCCGGTGAATGACGAGAGACCGAGAGGAGGGAGAAAGAATCATCCTCGTGTCTGGCTGAAAAATCGATACTGCAAATCAGAACAATTTTACTCTTCCAATGGCCGTCCGATGACAGAAGTACTAGATCCTTCCATGAGAAAAAAGCTCCTGCGTTTCAGAAGATACGCCAGACCAGGTGCCCACCACTTGTGAAAAAGCATCACTCGGAAATTGCACCCTCCGTCCAAAACCCATGTGCTCTTGGGCTTTATGTTTCTATAGATGGATGGAGGGATCTTAGTTCTGCTTAGGGCACGTGCAGTGGTTAATATGACACTTATCTTATAACCGCAACGTAATCTAGATATGCTAATAAAATATGATGTACAATAGTTATTTTTTAGTCTTATTATCATATTAACCACATCTCTGTTAATTTGTGGTGAGACATTTGTGCTAAGAGATCTCTTATCTAAGATAAGACAAGAGTCTTTTTTTTCATTTCTCTCTTCTCCACATCAGCAGTCGTCTTATGTGGCAATACTAAGATATAACCATGGTACATGCCCTCAGGGCTCGCTTGGTTCACAATATTTTAAGCAAATGCGGCTGTAAAGTTTCACGGACCTAATAAGGCCCAGCTAAAATTTCGGAGCATCACGTTGGCACGCCAGGTGAAAATTTCGGATAGCAAAATGTACCTGACATTCCAAGCGGTGCCTTAAACTTTTTTCGTGCTATTTTTGTTTTGAGTTAAATACATGGGGCACCCAAACTTGTCCCGTCACATATAAATACCCGTATAAACTTGCAAAATGGGTTGGTGTGGTCCTTCAATTTGGTTAGCATATTCATAAAAAACATCGTTTTAGTCCAAATTGAACAGTTTGCTGCCACACTATTTTTTTTTTGCAGAAACGCCCTTTGAGATTTGAAAAAAAAAGTGTATTCTCATCCTCCATATGTTTGGTCGACAGAATTATTCAAAATTGTCCCTGTTTCTCACCATTTTCTTTTATTGCAATTCTTCTTGTCTCACTGAGAAAGTTGACTCAGCCGTCGTGATCTCCACACCCCTCCCCACGATGTCCACCATGTCGCGCGGCCAGGAGAGGGGAGACACCACCGATTTTGTGGCGACGTCGGCCAAGACTCAGCTGAGGCCCTTCGAGGAGGATGGGCCGCCTACGACATGTTTTCCCCCCTCGTGGTAGCCTCGTTGTGCCGTTGTTGGGGTGGGTATTTGGGGGGGGGGGGGGGGGGGGGGGAGGGGATATGATCCATGGTCAGACCGATGATGTAGGGTAGGAAGATCTTGATGATCACCCTTGTTTCGGGGTATAGGTAGTAGTTAATCATCACCCTGTTTAGGTAGTTTGGTTAGCATCGATGCATTCTGGGCTCAACACTTTAAAGACGATAGCAAGGTATTTATTCAACCAGTACGACTGCCAGCTTGATTCTAGGATTGGTCACTGATGTGTCGCGGATGCTTTGCGGTGGTTCATACATGTATCAATCATTTGTGATCCTTGAAATGTAATATTTTATGACCAAACTTTTGCAATAAGAAAATGAAGGCCCTATGCATCATTTTCAAACCCGATGAGCATTAGTTCATCATTCACTAGGGTTATTCGGACTGAGATCCCGTGCCTCCGCTCTGTCAAGGCACGCTGTGCCTCGCGACTCCGCTCAGCCGTCCATCCCGCATCTAACGGCCCAAATTAGTCAACGCAAAATTGGACCCAATCCTCTCGTCTCCTTCCTCTGTTCCTCACCGCGCGTGACAAACTCGACAAACTCCAGTGCCTCGCCTCGCTTCTGGTCTCGTGGCCGAGCTGCAGGCAAGGGGGCGAGCTCTCAGCACGCCGCCGGGAATGGAGAGTAGCCGCTCCGGCTGCGCCCCCAGGGTGAGCTCGGCCCTCGTCTACGGCCGCCCAGCTCTGGGTGCTCTGCTCCGTCCGCCTGACTTCGGGCGGCTGCCTCCGCCGATGCCGACCGCCCCTCCGACGAGGAGGCCGGCGGGGACAAGGAGCTCGTCAGAGCGGAGGGCTCACAGGGCCGCGGAGGAGGCCGGCGGGGACAAGAAGCTCGTCGGAGCGGGGCTGGGGAGGAGAAGGCCGTGGGGGCGGAGGGGCTTGCCGGCGCCGCTTATCCGGTGTCCGCCGCGTGAGCTCCCATGGCTCCCTTCCCCATGGCGGCGACGGTGGTGACGGCGGCAAAACGCACCTGAGTTCCCGCCCGCGAGCAGGTCCAATTTCTCCTTCGCGCGTGAGGAACAGAAGAAGGAGACGAGAGGATTGAGTCCAATTTTGCGTTGACTAATTTGGGCCGTTAGATGCGGGATGGACGGCTGAGCGGAGTCGCGAGGCACAGCGTGCCTTGACAGAGCGGAGGCACGGGATCTCAGTCCGGGTTATTCCCTCATTCGAAAAAAAAATCAACTTATCATTCACTTTATGTAACCTCATGAAGTGAATCTAGCTTCACAGTTTGTAAACCCGATGAGCATTAATTGAACACTTGATGTCATGAATTTGTAGAGGATTGTACTTTTGGTGTCATGGCACACGATAGTACAATGTGTGTCCATGATAATGTCTGATAATAAAGCTTTGCGAATTCTCTATACGTAACCACAAGTTAAGTGCATTACCTTTGTCCAACAACCTAACCCACTGAACTTCAGATGTATCTCGATATAAGAAGACGATTGTAAAAAGAAACGGCCATCACACACAAACACACACGCTGAGAGAGAGAGAGAGAGAGAGAGAGAGAGAGAGTTTTTTTGAATGGAGGTAGGAGATGTCCTAGAGGAGGTGAAGAGGCAGTTGAGGCTCGGGTTGCCGATTGCCTTCACGAATACGCTCAACTCGAGCCTCCTGTTCGTGTCTCTCATGTTCGTAGGTCACCTGAGCGACAGCGAACGCGTCTTCGCCGGCACAGCGTTGGCCACCAGCTTTGCTTTTGTCACTGGATTCAGCTTGATGGTACGTATCCATGCATATCTCCTCTACCCAGCATGATGTTTTGCTCCATCTACAAGAACTCTGCTCATGGCTTCATTGTGCATCGACTTATAATTAACAAGCTATAGGCATGAAGTTGAAATGAAGGACGTGACAGTGGCAATAAATTAATTGAGGCCAATAACATGCATATCCGGAGATATATACTCTTCCAGTGCGCAGCACCTGTCTCCCACTAGCACTTGGGCACTCAGCTTGTCTGGTCAGGTTCCTTCTTAATTCGTCATCGAAAAGCAACTTCACTTGAGCTAGATTGGAGAAAAATGGAGTGCTACACTTTGTTTAAATATTAATAACTGATTGCCTACACCTTTCGTGACTGTTTTTTCCTTAATCATAATCGATTTTGTAGATTGTTTAGATGTTAGCTCCAAACACAATGAGTGCTTTTTGTTGATTGTCTTAAAACGTGGTCTCCGGCTTTTTGTCCTTGTCTTTTTTTCGACAAAGGGCGCTTTTTATTGACTCATAAAGCATCAACCAACCCGGAAAGAAAATAAGAAAAGACCCCGGAGGCAACCAAAACTGTGCGCCATTAGCTACATGCAGAGATAACTAGCTTTAATGACTCCGGCTTTATTGCATTTTATCGACACTTGAGATAATAGCACAATATTACCTGTTTTCGTGCAAAATTTACTGAATGGTACAACTTGTGGTTTCATTCTCATTTTCATACAACATTTGGTGCAAGTTTTCTCAGAAAACCCAAATGGGCGTCTAACACGATTTAGAGAGCAGATCTGACAGGGTTAACCCACATGTCAGATGATGTGGCAATTTATGTGACAGTCTCTAAGCTGGTCCCACATGTCAGTCTAATTAAACAAATAAAATATCTGTTTTCGTGCAAAATTTACTGAATGGTACAACTTGTGGTCTCAATCTCATTTTCATACAACATTCGTAGTAACAAGCTAACAAGGTTTCATCATAGGCTATGGCTAGCTAACTGCTCCCTAGGACCAATAACAGTGTAATCTGACCGTACATTGGCATAGGCACAACATCAATACATGTGTTGACCTTCTTCAACTAGACTTGGCAATGTGTGTTTGCCCAATATCATCATAAGCTATATTACTTGAATTTTTCTTGCTTAAATTAAACTTTATTGTAGTATATTTATGTGTTTGTGTTCTACTCAAATATTTTTTTTAATTTACAGAATGTAGGGAAACATATATTTTATAGATTTCATTATTTAATTTTATTCTTGTGGTAGGTGGGACTCAGCGGTGCACTAGACACATTCTGTGGTCAAGCCTTCGGTGCAAAAGAAGAAGCTTCTGTAGGTGTACACACGCAGAGAGCTATGCTAGTGTTATTCGCCATTTGCATTCCTGTGTCAGTGCTGTGGAATTGTACAGAGCCTGTACTGATCTTCATTCGACAAAACCATGATGTTTCCAACGTGGCTGGTTCTTATATCCGATGGATGATCCCAGCATTGTTTGGTTACGCACTCGTTCAATGCCAGACCAGATTCCTGAACAATCAACGAGTCGTGATTCCCTTGATGCTTAGCTCATTGCTCTGTTCTGCGCTCAATGTACCGCTGTGTTGGCTTCTCGTTCTCAAGTCTCCTCTTGCCAACAAGGGGGCTGCCATGGCTCTCTCTATCTCATATTGGTTCAATGCCATCTTGCTTGCACTTTATATCAAGTTTTCACCCACTTGCAAGGCAACATGGACAGGGTTTTCGAGGGATGCCTTCCACCATATGCCTCAGTTCCTCAAGCTTGCTGTGTCATCAGCATTGATGGTATGGTGAGTGCGTTCTATTCTAACAAGCACAATCAGTAATCTTAGTCAGTTTTTTTTGTATAGATTCTTGCTTATCTAGCTTTTGTCTCACCTGAAATCTTGTTAATCAAGTTTAAGATTCTGGGCATTGGAGTTTCTAGTGCTTCTTTCTGGTATTCTGCCAGACCCAAAACTCGAAACTTCAGCATTCTCAATCACGTAGGTTTTCTATCTATTTTCGCATGAAAATTACAAAAGACTATCTAGATTTTACTGATATTTGCGGGATTTGATCTCATAGGCGTAATACTTCATCTATAGTTACCATGATCTCCGTTGGTTTGAGCACTTCTGCCAGGTAAGTTACATTGTAACTCTACAAGTACCTCTATAATTTTTTGCGCAACAGCTTGGTAATACCTCTTATTTGTCTTCAGCATACGTGTATCAAATGAGTTGGGTGCTGGTCGTCCAAAAGAAGCCCGAAAAGTTATATTCATTGCTTTGTTTATAGCTACTTCTGAAGGCTTGAGTATATCATTACTTCTAGTCTTGTTAAGAAATGTATGGGGAAAGGTTTATAGCAATCAAACCGAAGTTGTGAAGTATGTGGCCAATATGTTACCGTTGGTCGCCATTAGCCATCTTTTTGATTCAACACAGTGCTTGTTTTCAGGTATGTAAATATTTTAATTTGTTCCCATTATGTGCAATTCTAGATGCTAATAAACCTGTCAGGCATATTTTGCAAATTTTGCACATAAATTAGACTTCTCGACATGCTTTTATCACATGGCAAACTATGACAGCATGTGTACCTCATGATTTAAAATTTAAAATGGACATCAACTTCAGTAATTCAACAGAAAAATTGAGCAAGTCATAAAACATCTAGTTTAGCATTTGTCACTGTTAATTAGAGCACAAGGGTTAATGTTGTTAATTGCACAAGTATTATTAGAATCTCTGACCTAAAAAGGAATGTACCATATCTTTAGGGTTACAATTTCGCCGATGGGTGAGGGATAGGGTGGGGCAGGAAGTCACTCTTTGTGAATCATTTTGATCCGCTAAATTAAAATATTTTTGGCTAATATTATTGAGAATGGTATTTCAGAAGGAAAATTTGTGTAGGATGTCAAATGTCGATTACATTTGCTTACTTGTCCATGCAAATCCAGGAATAATTATGATGCAATCAGTGGTACTCATATATTCATCATTTTTTGGATTGCTAGGTACACTGAGGGGATGTGGTTTGCAAAAGACAGGTGCAATAATAATTATAGGAACATTGTACATTATTGGTGTTCCTCTTTCAGTTGTTTTGGGCTTTTTTGTCCACTTGAGATCAAAGGTACTATATACATTATTCTTTAGTTACATTATTTTATGATGAAGCTGGTGGGCTATTAATATAAGTGATATTGTGATAAAGGTAATTTTCTTGATTCATTGTCACTGTTGGAGCAGGGCTTTTGGATTGGGTTCATCGTCGCAGTCTTCGTTCAAGATTTGATATTCGGAATTCTTTTTTTATGCATTAAATGGGAGAACCTGGTAAGTTAGATACATAACTAATAGACTTGTATTTCAAAGTTTGTAGCAGAGCGGGAAGTTTCATCTACTCTCTTAACATACGATCACACCAATTTACACGACTAATGCGCTCAAGTTTGTATTAGGAGAAATCGGTTAACCTTAATAAAAGCCATCCTGCATTATGGGAATGCCGTGCTTAAATCTTGATCAGTTAGTTGAATTTGGATTTATATTGTTTCTTTGTTTTATTTATAGGCTGCCCAAGCTAAAGAGAGAGTATATGTATCCATCTCAAAAAAAGAGAATGCTTCTAACACAACGGGTCAGATAGTTATTTAACACAGCTTAAAGGTGTAAGGAGCATGCTACAAGAAGAACATCATGTATGTGCACCACACATGCCTTAATCAGCACCAATGGACATGAAGATAGTTTTGCTAACTTGCTCCCTGAGCAGTCCCAGAATGAAAATCTCAACTACTGCCTTTACCTTGTGCCCCGCAGTGAAAATTGTAACTGCATTGCTTGTATCACCTTGGTAATAAAAGCTTCTCATTTGAGCTAAATTTGTGAGAATACATGCAGCTCCTCTGGATCCATCTTATTTGTGGCGTCATGTCCTGCCTCCAGTGGCCGTGGCGGCATGTGCCACGTGTCATCTAGCGGCCATGCCGCCACGGTGAAGGTGGTCTTTTTTGGCAATTCATCTGTGAGGTGGTCCTTTTTAGCAATTTACTCGCGTAGGTGGTCTCTTTTGTCAAAAAATCGTTGACAACATAAAACTACTCACCCTTAGATAGCACACAAGCTTACGTAACAGCGCGATAGTTTTGCTTTACAAGAACCATCATCATATTGTCTCAGCTAGGTGAAAACCCAATTCTTTTCGTCAATGATTCTTATTGAGGGGAATAAATTTCTGATGCTTGTCCATTTACAAAACAAAATCTGATGCTTGGGATAGAAAAAGAAAAACTTGAACTCATTGTACGAAGCCTTCCTAAATGATCGAGGTATATTCATGATATGCTCCAAAGAGCTAATCGAGAACTATTTCCCTATTATACCGATATGAGACTCAGTGCCACCGATATTTCAACTAACCAACAACTCTGCTACCAAGAGCCAAATAACAAAAGCAAAACACGGTTGCAACAGGTTCAAAACCAGTCATACCCCATCATTCCGTCGATACATGCAGCACACGCCCAACAACATATGCAAGTCCAAAACACCAAACCATCACCACAAAGGCCAAAACACGGTAGAACTGAACGCGACAAACTGGGACTTGGATTGAACAACATGAGCCATTCTCGGAAGCACTAGCCTCGAACCTGGTGATAACCCACAAGTATAGGGGATCGCAACAGTCTTCGAGGGAAGTAAAACCCAAATTTATTGATTCGACACAAGGGGAGACAAAGAATACTTATAAGCCTTAACAGCGGAGTTGTCAATTCAGCTGCACCTGGAAAAGCACTAGTAACAGGGGGATGTGAAAGCAGCAGTAATATGAGAGCAATAGTAACAGTAACACAACAGCAGTAGCAGTAACACAGAGGCATGGCACCAGAAAATAGTTGATACTACTTCTAATGGCATATAGGACCGAGTGATATTTGATGATGACAGATGGACCGGGGTTCCCAGCTATCTACACTAGAGGTAACTCTCCAATAACAAGTGTTGGGTGAACAAATTACAGTTGGGCAATTGATAGAATTGAAATAGCATTAAGACAGAACATCTAGTCTATTAATCATACGTAGGCATGTTTTCCATATATAGTCATACGTGCTCGCAATGAGAAACTTGCACAACATCTTTTGTCCTACCAGCCCGTTTGCAGCGGGGCCTCAAGGGAAACTACTGGTAATTAAGGTACTCCTTTTAATAGAGCACCGGAGCAAAGCATTAGCACTTAGTGAAAACATGTGATCCTCATATCTAAACCATCCCCTCCAGTTATCCCAGTTGCTGTCACTCTGGGGCCTCGGGTTCCGGACAGAGACATGTGCAAACAACTTGTAGATACAATCTAAGCAATAATTATAGAGCTTAAATCTAAGATCATGCCACTCGTGCACTAGTGACAAGCATTAAACACAACAAGATTGCAGCAACAATAACTTCACAAACTTATAGATAGACTGATCATAATGTAACAATTCATCGGATCCCAACAAACACAACACCGATTACATCAGATGGATCTCAATCATGTAAGGCAGCTCATGAGATCATTGTATTGAAGTACATGGGAGAGAGAGTACCAACTAGCTACAGCTAGAACCCGTAGTCCATGGGGGAACTACTCACAAACCATCATGGAGTCGAAGTGGAGGCGGTGGAGTCGATGGAGATGGCTCCGGGGGTCAATCCCCGTCCCGGCAAGGTGCCGGAACAGGAACTTCTGACCCCCGAAACTTGTCTTCGATGGCGGCGGAGCTGCGGAACTCTTTCTGGAATATGGCTGATTGTTTAGGGTTTTCGAGGCAGGAGGATTATATAGGCGAAAGGGCGGCGCGAGGGGGTGGCCGAGTCGGCCTCACCACGTGGTGGCGCCACCCCCCTCCAGGCCGCGCGGGGACATGGTGAGGAGGCCGTGGGCCTCCCCCGGGCTTGCCCTTCTGGCTCCGTGTACGTGTCGGGAAAATAGGAGGTTAGGCTTTTGTTTCGTCCAATTCCGAGAATATTTCCTTAAGTAATTATCTGGAATAGAAAAACAGCAGAAAACAGGAACTGGCACTGTGGCATCTTGTTAATAGGTTAGTCCCAGAAAATACATAAAAATGATGTATAATGCATATAAAACATGTGACATTGATATATAAAACAAGCATGAAACATCAGAAATTATAGATACGTTTGAGACGTATCAAGCATCCCCAAGCTTAGTTCCTACTCGTCCTCGAGTAGGTAAACGATAAAAACAAAATAATTTCTGAAGTGACATGCTACCAACATAATCTTGATCCAATAGTGATGTAAGGCATGTGAGCTGAGATCAAATCATTCAAAGCAAATGTCTATAATTGATATTAAATAAGAGATAATAAAGCAAGTTAGTTAAACAAGCTAAAAGTTTTCATGAATGATTGCTTTAAAGACATGAAACCGTACAAGGTTCATTAAAGATGTTTTAAGTATCCAGTGTAGGAGTTCTATCCTTCAATTCCAAGCATCAAGTAAATTTTCACAACATAGAGTACGGATCCAGTCAAGTAAACATAAACATGAACGTCATGAATCAACTGTTTCGAAGCCTACTCAACCGGTGAGCGTAAGCATTTGGTATTGGCACCAGGATGTTATGGCTAAGAGAACATTAATGGGGGTTTGGAAGGCCAATGGAAGATAGTCTCACAAAGCTATAGGTGATCATTAGACAAGAGGAAGTCTTATAATCGAAGCTATGTAAGGAGTAGTGATTGCCATGCAACGGATGCACATAGAGCTATATGTGTATGAAAGCTCTCCAATGGAACTAGTGGGGGTGCATCCAACTTGGTTGCTCACGAAGACCTAGAGCACTTTTGAAGCTCATCATTGGAATATACAACCCAAGTTCTATAGTGTAAATTCCCCACATAGTTATACTAGTAAAACATGAAAACTCTCTCACATGGAGTATAGGTGCTAAACATGAGCACAAATGATGACTATGAATACTGCAGGTGCTGAAACATGAGCACAAGTGTGGATAAAGGATAGTAATGTTGCCCCCTTTTTCTTTATTCTTTTTTTTTTCCTTTTTTTCTATTTTTTTTCTGTTTCTCTTTTCGATGGCCTCCATGGCTCTTTTCACTTTTAGGGGCAACATTCTAATATGACAACACACTTTTTGGTACAAATAACTCATAATGAACAAAACATGATGTATGAAACGGTATGCCTCTGCCAGTGTAGCAGGATGTGCAATGATCTAGCGTAACATGGGTAAACCACACATCAGCTGTATAGAATCATGCAAAGCAATATATAAATGATAAATGACAACAAGTCATGTAATGTAAAATGGAAGTTGCATGGCAATATATCTCGGAACAGCTATGGAAATGCTGTGGTAGGTAGGTATGGTGGCTGTTTTGAGGAAGATGTATGGGCTTATGTGTAGGAGAACAAGAGAAAGTCCTCCCACGGGTTTGGATGTACTGGCGAAGTATGCACAACTCTCAATGTGAGCAGAAGGCAATGCACAGCACCGAAGAGGCTAGCAAATTTGGATGGTGGAAGTGCCAAAAACCGTAGCTTAACATTAGTCAAAAAGAACTCACAAGCTTATTGCAAACAACTAGCAGGTTCAACATTAAGAGCATGATTAAAATTCACTCCAAGAAGGGCCGTTCACGGCGGCACAAGTACCCCGCTAGATCCCTCGACCTTCAGCACAACTCAGTCATTACGATGAACCTTTAGACATGGAAAGCTATCAAGTCCAACTACACCTTCAACAATTTAAGTAGAGTTTGTAGTACGGTACAAGCTTAAAGACAACAATCCACTAATGATTTTAACTTAATTAACCAGCAAGATTTACCATCTATTACTTATTACCTCAAAACGTTTGCAAAGAATCAGGTTATCAAAGTTCAATGATCTACGAGATTATGCAAGTTTTTTCATTATACCACTACCACATGCAACATTTTCTGAACCAACACATCAACCAAGCAACTCTCCAAACAAATATAAGTGAAGTAAGAGAGTACTTTCTACAAAAGAACTAATAGCTCTGAACAAGAGATACATGAAAACCAAGAGCTAGAAGCTAAACAGTGCGAAAACTGAATACTCAACAAATATAAGTGAAGAATAGGAGTATTCAAATGAAAAAGCGGAGCGTGTCTCTCTCCCAAACAAGATAGATAGGATCCAATATTGTATGATCAGAAAATAAAAATAACAAACTAAAAATAAAAGCACACAGACGCTCCAAGAACAGCACATATGATGTGAAAGAATTAAAATATAGTTTCACTAGAGATGACCTGATAAGTTGTTGATGAAGAAGGGGATGCCTTGGGCATCCCCAAGCTTAGACGCTTGAGTCTTCTTGAAATATGCTTGGGTGACCCACGGGGGCATCCCCAAGCTTAGGCTCTTCACTCTTCTTGATCACATTATATCATCCTTCTCTCTTGACCCTTGAAAACTTCCGCCACACCAAACTTCTCATAAACTTCATTAGAGGGGTTAGTACTCAAAAACATTAATCCACTTTGGTTCTGTTGTGACACATTGCAAGAACTCAATAAAACATTAGCTACAGCCCTCCACGTCTAGAAAGCCTTACTTAAAGTCCACAAGAGACAATGAAAAAAAACAGAGACAGAATCTGTCAAAACAGAACAGCCAGTAAAGATGAATTTTTTCGAGGCACTTCCGTTGCTCAAATCAGAAAACGCGAAACTAACGAAAGATGCGTACATATCTGAGGATCACGCACAATTTTTTCAGAATTTTTCAATTTTTCTGGAATTTATAAAGCTCAAAATGGTGGACAGCAAAAATCTGTCCCTGTGCAGAAATCCAAATCTAGCATCATCTAATCATTAGAGACTCTTCTTGGCACAACAATTCAAAAAAGTAAAGATACAAAGGAGTTGTTACAGAAGTAAGCAGCTCCTTGACTCAAAAAGCAAAGAAAAATTTCAGAAATAAAACATGGGTTGTCTCCCAAGAGCGCTTTTCTTTAATGCCTTTTAGCTAGGCTTGATAGTTTTAATGATGCTCTCATGAAAATAGAAAATGAAGCAAAAAGGAGCATCAAGAAGCAAATTCAAAACACATTTAAGTCTAACCCACTTCCTATGCATAGGAATCTTGTACACAAATAAATCACAAAGAACAAAGTGACAAGCATAGGAAGATAAAACAAGAGTAACTTCAAAATTTCAGCATATAGAGAGGTGTTTTAATACCATGAAAATTTCTACAACCATATTCTCCTCTCTCATAATAATTTTCAGTAGCATCATGAACAAACTCAACAATATAACTATCACATAAAGCATGCTTTTCATGATCTACAAACACATAATTTTTATCAAGCTCAAAAATAGGTGGATTAAAACTTTCAAACCACTTTTAACAATAATATAACAAGATGATTGATCAATCTCAAAAGATATGGGACTCCTAGATAAATTCAAGACCTCTCCAATCCCATTTTCATTAGTAGTACAATTAATATTATCAAGTAACATAGGACCATCATCTAGAGCTTTATCATAAACATTTTCTAAGCAAAACTCTTAGTACCATGCATTTCGATTAGCACAAATAAAGGATTATCATAAGATTTTCAAAATAGCATGGATTATCATAATAACAGTAGCATAATTTTCACAAGTTTTACTCATAGGAATATTCAAGAGAATCCACAGGAACATAACATTCATCCTCTTTGGTAAGCATGGAGGACAATCAAATAGTGTAAGAGATAAAGAGTTACTCTCATTAGAAGGTAGGCATGGGTAGCTAATCCATTCTTCCCCTTTTGTTCATCACTCTCCTCCTCTTTTTCATCCAATGAGCTTTCAGCTTCAGTAGTAGTTTCTTCTTCCACAGGTTCCTGCAAGACAATGGTCTCTTCTTTTTGAGGATGTCTTTTCTCAAGAAATTCAGTAATATAAGGATTATCATTATAATACTCAAGGCAATATCCAAGCATAGCAAAAGTATCAGATTTATAAGGAGCTTCATCTCTATTTTTAAGCAAAGCTGAAATTTCATAAGCTCCCATAAAGACAAAAAATTCTTCAATTTGCTCAAGTTTATCAAAGTCATAATATCCTCTAGCATAAGAAGCTAAAGTTTCATTATCATTATAATCACATTGAAAAGGGAGGTGTTTATGCTCCCTACAACAACGAGATTCATTAAAGCACCAAGATTCATCATATGTAGAACACAAATCTATAGCAAAATTATGCAGTTTAATTACTTGTAGTGAGAGATGCTTCCCCTTTTCAGACCAAAGGTGTTCATTTAATTTATATTCCTTATCCTTAGTGAGCCATCCTGACAAATAAGATCTAGTTTTCCAGAAAATAGGCATGGCAACAGTTTTTTTAGATTTTCGTTTTTAAATTTTTATGGATTTTCGGGTATATAAGAAAAATAAAACAAGACAAAAATAAACTAAGCAAAATAAACTACAAATAAACTAAGCACAATAAACTAGACAAAAGTAAACTAGACAAGACAAAATAAAATAAAAACAGAGAGACAGTAAAGTGTACTCCCCAGGTGAACTTATGAGTAGAGCTATGCTCCCCGGCAACGGCGCCAGAAAATAGTCTTGATAACCCACAAGTATAGGGGATCGCAACAGTCTTCGAGGGAAGTAAAACCCAAATTTATTGATTCGACACAAGGGGAGACAAAGAATACTTATAAGCCTTAACAGCGGAGTTGTCAATTCAGCTGCACCTGGAAAAGCACTAGTAACAGGGGTGATGTGAAAGCAGCAGTAATATGAGAGCAATAGTAACAGTAACACAGCAGTAGCAGTAACACAGAGGCAATGGCACCAGAAAATAGTTGATACTACTTCTAATGGCATATAGGACCGAATGATATTTGATGATGACAGATGGACCGGGGTTCCCAGCTATCTACACTAGAGGTAACTCTCCAAGAACAAGTGTTGGGTGAACAAATTACAGTTGGGCAATTGATAGAATTGAAATAGCATTAAGACAGAACATCTAGTCTATTAATCATACGTAGGCATGTTTTCCATATATAGTCATACGTGCTCGCAATGAGAAACTTGCACAACATCTTTTGTCCTACCAGCCCGTTTGCAGCGGGGCCTCAAGGGAAACTACTGGTAATTAAGGTACTCCTTTTAATAGAGCACCGGAGCAAAGCATTAGCACTTAGTGAAAACATGTGATCCTCATATCTAAACCATCCCCTCCAGTTATCCCAGTTGCTGTCACTCTGGGGCCTCGGGTTCCGGACAGAGACATGTGCAAACAACTTGTAGATACAATCTAAGCAATAATTATAGAGCTTAAATCTAAGATCATGCCACTCGTGCACTAGTGACAAGCATTAAACACAACAAGATTGCAGCAACAATAACTTCACAAACTTATAGATAGACTGATCATAATGTAACAATTCATCGGATCCCAACAAACACAACACCGATTACATCAGATGGATCTCAATCATGTAAGGCAGCTCATGAGATCATTGTATTGAAGTACATGGGAGAGAGAGTACCAACTAGCTACAGCTAGAACCCGTAGTCCATGGGGGAACTACTCACAAACCATCATGGAGTCGAAGTGGAGGCGGTGGAGTCGATGGAGATGGCTCCGGGGGTCAATCCCGTCCCGGCAAGGTGCCGGAACAGGAACTTCTGACCCCCGAAACTTGTCTTCGATGGCGGCGGAGCTGCGGAACTCTTTCTGGAATATGGCTGATTGTTTAGGGTTTTCGAGGCAGGAGGATTATATAGGCGAAAGGGCGGCGCGAGGGGGTGGCCGAGTCGGCCTCACCACGTGGTGGCGCCACCCCCCTCCAGGCCGCGCGGGGACATGGTGAGGAGGCCGTGGGCCTCCCCCGGGCTTGCCCTTCTGGCTCCGTGTACGTGTCGGGAAAATAGGAGGTTGGGCTTTTGTTTCGTCCAATTCCGAGAATATTTCCTTAAGTAATTATCTGGAATAGAAAAACACAGAAAACAGGAACTGGCACTGTGGCATCTTGTTAATAGGTTAGTCCCAGAAAATACATAAAAATGATGTATAATGCATATAAAACATGTGACATTGATATATAAAACAAGCATGAAACATCAGAAATTATAGATACGTTTGAAACGTATCACCTGGTTGCACCGATTTCCAAATCACAACACCAAGGGAAACACTTAATGACATGGTTCCCAAACTCTCCACACAATGGCCATTCTCGGTAGCACTGGTTTCAACCCGGGTCATGGAGTTCAAATATTTTCACAACTAATTACGTCCGCACCCCATTGTTGTATGTCCCACTACGGAGTTTTGAAAAAAAGCAAAATAAAAAGATATGTACATGCCTCCTGATTCCTGAAGCTCAACGAGGTTGAGTTGCTCAACCCTGCTAAGTGTCAACCCCCGCAATAGAGGCCAATCTTGGTACTTTCGGTTTCAAAGCGAGTTACAGTGATATTCAAGTTTTATGTGTGTCGAAAGATTATATGCTAAAAGTAGTGTTGTCCAGACTAGAAATTATTAACATTCATTCACCAACTCAGGTTTCTTACCCGTATTTGTAGTATAACTTGTACTACACTCAGTATCGTTCTTGCAACCACTAAAACTATTACTCCTTCAAGGATTTGTCCAAATTCAGATTTATCTACACACTAAAACATGTATAAATACAACCATTTAGACAAATTCATGACAAGTATTTCCAGCCGGAGAGAGTAGAAAAGAATCAACAGTCGTCTATCTTCAAGTCATTTCCTTACATCAACTTTTTAAAGGTTCGACAACCGTTGATTTCCTTTGGAATTAAACATGCGTGTACTTGGATGGCAGTTTCTTGGCTCAATAGGACGGAGTCTGTCGGGGAGAATTCCGGACCTCTCTCATGGTCCGTATAGTTTACAGCCTAAGTTCCGTGAAGAATTACGGACGGCGAGAATAAACAGGCTTCCAAGCGAGGACTTAGTTTCTTAATCTTGTACTGTATCATTTAACAAAGCCACTAGGGGAACTAGCTGCACTACGAATTACAATTGGACCGTACCTATTTCAAATCAAATCAAATGCTTGACCCTAGTACGAAAATTTCGGCTTCAAAGACTTGATCAAGACTCTCAATTACGAAGAACCGGCGGGCATCAGTCCGTTGCACGAATTCAAAGGGGAATTCTCAACCCGATAAGGTCCGTGTCTGATCAACCACCGATTGCATTGGCATCGAAGGAACTAGTATTGCAGGCCTTGTAGCAGACCTCGGTATCTCTCCACGTTGCCTCCGAACTGTCCGTACTCCAACCTCCTGAACACCTGCAGCGCGCGCACGCCGGCGGCAGCCGCGAGTCTCGGGCTCCCCCACGGCGGAAGGAAGCCAAGGTGGGCGGCGATGCGCTCTAACCCCACCGGCAACACCGGGCAGTCGGCCGCCATCCCTGCGACGTCGTAGACCCGCTCGCCGAGGAACTGACGCACGGCGCCGACGAACCCGGCCACGTCGTGCGGAAGCGGGCCACCGCCGGTGACGATCTTGAGCAGGTAAGCGACGTGGTAGGCGCCGGTGTATGTGATCCACGGCAGGCCGCGCCGGGGCCCGATCAGGCCGGAATAGTCCAGCAGCATGGCGCCGAGCCTCCAGGTGTCGACGCCGTGGTTCGCCAGCGTGTCGACGTCGAGGCCGCGGCCAGCGAGGTAGGCGAGGGATTTCTCGTCGTGGGGGTCGGCGATGCGTCGGAAGTCGCCGAGGTTGAACTCCCAGGCGAGGATCCTTCCTTGGCGGTGGCAGACGGCGATGCCCACCTGGAGCGGCTTCAGGGCGTCGACATTGGCCTTCAAGAGGGCGTAGCGTTGCTCCGTGGTGAGGGCGTTGTGGTCCTCAGCTGGGAGGTGGACGAGGCCCGGGTAGTGCACGTCAACGGCGACGTAGCGGGCTCCCGCGGCGAAACGGCGCAAGTTGGCGGACTCTTGGTCGAAGTTCCACGCCCACACGGCCTGAACTCGGACGGCGGCGAGCGGCGGCGATACGTGGTAGAAAGGCGGTGGCCGATGCATGGGAACCGGCGGTGCAAACATGGGAAACATGGCTAACCAAAATCGATTATGCGCTGGGGAAAGTTGTGATGTGTATTTATACAGGTTATGGACTAGTTACAGCGGGAGTCGGATACACGATCCGAATCGGCATCGGTGAACTATTCTGAACTTTATCAGTTGTACAGATCGACGTTCCTCTTTCAGTTGTATCGGCCTTTGTTGTTCACCTTTCAAGATCGGTGCTACTAATCTAAGTGATATTGACTAGTCCAGGAAAGGTACTTGCCGTAATTGTGTGGTGAACTTGTGATTAAAGTAAATTCGTCAACTCGTCATTGTTGACAGGTGGAGCATGGCTTTTGGGTTGGGTTCATCATCGCATTGCAGATTTGGTACTTGAAATGCTGTTTTTATGCATTAGTTTGGAGAGACTGGTATTTTAAGTTCCGCAAGCTTTTCGAGTTTGTTTTATAAGATATTAAAGTGGCTCAACAGGTGCTTTTAGTTTTGACTTTTGATTTATACCATTATGCAACATCATCCGAAAGGCAAACTCAAAATGCCTATTTAGGTCTTTTTTGACGTATTAGTCAAAATCGAAAAGGACATAAAAATGTTAACCAAACAACTCCTAAACTTGCATTGCAAATTCTAGTATTAGAGCGAGAAGTTTCATCTGTCATCAGAAGAGCACGTCAATTAGACGACAATAACGCATTCCATTTAATGCCACAAGAGGCCTAAGAGTAAGTACAGTAATATGATTTAAGCGGATTATAACAATTTAAATAACACTTTTGCTTGGTTAGAATAGAGAAAATAGGAGAGAGGGAAGAGAAACGATTTCTAGATCAAGAGCTAAATGCAACACGTTCGTTCGAAACACTTTGTGTGAGTGTAAGGTGGCCCAATATTAATAAGAGTACTACGAGTTCATATAAACTATTATGCATGTTGGCATTAGATGAGCTATAAATGACATGACACTAAGTTATAGCTAGTAGTTGGCTATACTATTATCCTTGCCCATGAAGTTTGAATGAAAATTTGTTAGCTGACCTTCGATTTAGTTATATGTACCATTAATTACAAAAACCTTTGTTTAACTTATAGGCTGCCCAAGCGGACTTACCTAATAAGAGAACATCGCTTGCCAGAAAGTATAGCACAACTCTAGGGTGTAATGGGTAAGCATAAAACAGGGCCCACGACTGGAGCTAACATTGTCAATGGAGAACAGCAAATACCTGTTGTGAATGTGGTGGGCTGCGGGCCGATAGAGTTCAATAACGGTTATAAGTTTTAACCATTGAAAGACCCTTAATGGTAATGCACATCTTTCTTTTTTCCATTGTAAAAAATGGCAGCCCAAAAGCCCACCAGTTCGGCCTATAAACCTCCTTCCCACTGACGTCGCACTCACAGTCACTTGAAACCACATAGCCGCCTCACTCCCTCCTCTCACTCTCTTTCTTCTCACTCCTAATATATCCAATGGTGTTCCACTCCAGCGTGAGCGAGGACCTCGCGTCCTCTTTGGCAGGGATGAGCCGGCACAACTCACGGCTACATGCACCGCGACTGTCCCTGCCTCAACGCCCACGAGTATTTCAAGCACTGTTGGAGGCATCTCGAGGGCGGGTCAGCCACACGAACCTCCTACTTGTTCTCATCAGAGGAGGAACTCGCGATTGCACTCCCCTTCGGCGCGAGCCAAAACTTGTTGACACGGGCCAACGCCGCACAGTTCTTGGCTCCACACTAGGGTTGACAATGGGTCTTATGCTTGTTTCCGGTAGGTACTATGCACTACGTCTGTTGTGTAGGCATTAAGTTTGCTCGATCAAAGGTGGTCCGACCATGACTGAAAGATGGCGGTATGAGACTTCACCGCGGCATTGGACGAGCTTTGTTTGCCAGTCATATGATTATGGTAGACGCAGATTCAACGGTTAGTATGCGCACTCCAGTGAAAACATTAGATCATTAACCCTGCAATGTCGACGCATGTCAGCATCGTGCCCTTGTTTAGGATGGTGGTTGGAGGCTCACCTTTGGGATTAAAATCCCAAGATCCACTTATGGTTGGACTCGTGGATCCCTTCTTGAAAGCTTGCCCCATGAGTCGTGTACATTTTCGTTTCTTTTGGTCTTTTACCATAGGATTTATACTAATCAGGCGGAGTTACATCGCGAGGCGTACGGCCTCGGATTTTCTTATCTTTTTTGCTTGACTTGTCCAGTTTTAGCGCCAGGTTTTGATTGACTTTTGAATAATGAATGCAAAGGCTGGGCTTATTCTCGTTAAAAAAATTCTTACCCATTGAGAATACAGGAAGCTGAGATATGTAGTATGGCGAATTGTCTAGGGGAAGAGGATGACTTATGTGAGCAGAGACTAGTTCGGTAAGAAAATAAATGATATGGGTGTTTGGGGGAGAGAATTTTCCACTTTCTGCTCAGTGATTCGCATTTGGCAATCACACAAACACGCACACCTAGCTACAAGAATAAGCAAATTTCACACATGACCATTCAATCACAAAATACACATGTCCTATATTTTTGCCAGTGTGACATGCACCACTTTTTGCCTATCAGTATCCTAGTACCTACTATATATAAAGGAGGAACATCTCCTCAGCTTCTCAGACGGTCCACGTCACCCGCTTTACGCCGGCCGTCCGATCGCGGCAACGGACGGCCAGGATCGAGCCACGCCGCTCCCAAAACCGCGACACTGTTCCAGCTACAGTGCGCGCGCATCCGCACCAATCGGAGGGCGCCACGTCGCCGGTCAGCAGCCGGTCGCTCCGGTTCCCAGCCGGTAACCCCCCGCACGAATTTCGGCTCAACATCTTTACAGAAACAACCCCGCAAAGGACTCATATGTAAATTCCAGAAAGAACAGGGACCTCCGTGTAAAACAACCACCACATCTCACCCTCCCTTCTTCTTCTCCGCGACGCCGGAGGTCGCCGCCGCCGCCGACGCACGCCACCACCACCCCGCACCTCCCCGCTCAAATCGACGCACGCAGAACGCTCCGCCGTGCCCTCTCCATCCTCGCCGACAGACGCATGCTGGGACGCCGCGGGCGCGTCGGATTCGCCGCCACCGTGTTCAACCGCCGCTAGCCACAGCTCCGGCGACCAAATCGCAGCGGCGCCTCCGCTCCCAGACGCCCCGCGTGTACGCGCGTCCAACGCGCGCACGCGCGCGATCCAGCTCGCGCGGACGCGACGCCCGCAAGCTCGTGGTGGCCGCTGTGGCCATTGATGACGTCAGCACGACGTCATCAATGGACCCACATGTCAGTTTTCTTTTCATTTCCAAAACAATTTCAGAAATTATTAAACTTCTGCCAGGTGGACCCACCCTATTTAGATAATTTCCAGAAAATACTAAATCCTGCAAAAAACAATAACTTCAAATCTATTTCAAATTTACAAATATGTAATTTTTTTGAAAAATTTATAAATATGTAAATGTTTTTATTAAATGTTTAAACAATAACTTCAACTCTATTTCAAATTTACAAATATGCAAAAACAACAAACAAATACAACAACATATGATCAAAATTTAAATTTGAATACTTTAAAATTTTCAATGCCTTCAACACTCAAACATTTAACAAACGTAAAACGAATTCAAATATGAATAACTTCCCAATTTTAACAAATTTTCCAACCTAAACAATTTATAAATGTATTTTTTTAAAAAAATTCCAATGTTTCAGATCTGAACAACTTTTGAACATGTACATTCTCAAATTTAAATTTTTTATACCGCACTATTTCTTCTCTATCCGTCGGGAAAATATGAAAAAAAATATCAACACGAACACACAAAAAAAAACAATTCAATTTGATAAAAATTTGGAACTACGCTAAAATATGTCAAAATGCTCGCAAAAAATACAACTTATTTGAACATATCAAAATGCTAAAGGTTTTTTTTTAAAAGATCTTAAAAATATCAGCATACTCAAATTTCAATTTGCTAAGAAAAATGAAAAATACTCTAAAATATATCAAGACAATCTAAATGTATTTCCCCTAATTACGTTGAATTAAATTCGATAAATGCTCACATATTGCATTCACCCTAATTATGAAATTAAAATAAATATTTACGGGAAAAAAATACAAACATATCTGAACATTCCAACTTGCTAAATATCTAAAGATACTCGAAATGACTTGTTGCTTCTCTTTTACAAATTATAAAAATCAGAATAGACATTTTAAATACTTTGAGACCTTTTCAACATTATTTCAAATCTTAATAATTTTAAATAGTCCATAATGGCCCATTTGATAAAATATGGATTTTATAATTTCCTTTCGAACTCAAATAAAAATCCAGGAAAACAATATCAGTAATATCACTCAATATGATAAACCCGACAAAATAATTTAAACACTTCATAGATATTGTTCTACGGTATTTAAACAATTTTCCTAAGACTACTAAATAATGTATATTTCAAATTTACAAATACTTTCCAAATCTAAGAATTTTGCAAAAGTGAAAAGAATTCAAACATAACTAACTTCCTAATTTTACCATTTTTTGAAAACTGAACAATTAATAAATGTAAACATTTTTTTTGAATTCCAATGTAGTTTTAAAATCTGAACAATTTTTTTAATGTGGACATTTCCAAATATGAATTTTTACACACGGGCACGGCGTGTCGACGCGCCTTCTTACCTAGTTAGCATAATCTCCTCTTTCTTTCTCCTCCAACAAGATATGCCACGTCATAGAAATGTACCAGTGTGAGCAGTTTTCAGGGTTTAAGATCTTGACAGTTTGTCTGAAATAAACTTTCGGTCCTCCAAATATCCTTCAGTTTCATCGATCAGCGAACTTTTTGTGACTTCGAAATTCTAAACAATGTTTTGGACAACATTGTATGTCTTTTTATATATGTATATGTAAATTGGTGGTGAAGTAAGGACTTCTAGGGTTGCCCGATCTTCACGGATTGACGGCGGGAGTGGATGAACGCACGCAAGAACACGGAGAACACGAAGAACACCAAGAATACAAGAACACAAACACGATACAAGAACCGTTTCCCTTACCGGTCGGTCCAACTGGCCCAATAGAATCCACGCGAGGGTGGGAGATCGGCAAGTAGATACAAGAAGGGATCTTGGATGGTTGTTTCTCCAACGGTCAACCAAACAGATCCAATAAAGTCACCCGAAGATGAAAGATTGGCAAGTAGTCAAACTACAAGTAGAGGTCTTGTATCCACAAGAGGGATCTTCTCCACAAGGGGAGGAACCATCTCCACAAGGGGAGGCAACACCACAAGGGGTGGGTAAGGAGCCTATGCTCAACTCTCTCTCATCATAGACTCTCCTCTCTAAAGGTGCAGGGGAACTACTATATATAGTCTAGACAAAAGGGGACGAAATACATGGATCAAAACCCAGATCTGCACACAGGCACGCGCAGGGCCGGTAGTACCGGACTGATTGGGCCGGTAGTACCGGACAGGCGAAGATCCAGTAGTACCGGTCAAATTCCGGTAGCACCGCTTAGAGCGGTCGCGACTCCAGTAGCTTCCGGGCTTCGGCGGTAGTAGCTCCGGAAGCTGCTCCGGTAGTACCGAGTGGCTCCGGTAGTACCGGCCAGTTGGCGGCGGTAGTACCGGCGACCGAATCTTCATGCTTTTCTTCCTTCTTCTCTTTCATGCCACCGTCTTGTCGGGCCTCGTTCCTCTTGCACCTTGGTCATCCTCTCGTGTACGCGTAGTCATCGTGAGGAACCTAGTATCATCAAGGGACGGAGGATGACGTAGTATACCATCCAAAAGGGTGGGAATTGAGTTATCTAAGAGGAATGAGTTCACCTTTAATGTTCATGGTGACTTGTGGTATGTTGGAGTGCTTGACATGGTGATGGTCCTAGGTTGCACTACATCAATTGGGCTATACCACCGCCACTTTTAGAGATTGACGACAAAAAAGTACTACACAACATTATACTATGTGCTTGACCCGATGAAACTTTAGTAGTATCAAATCTTCAGGCTTCAAAAACTCGATCAAAACGTTCAATAAATCAACTCCAACCAGCAGGCATCCGTCATTGTACGAACCTTTCCTTTTTCCAACTGGGCTACCCCGGTTTTCATTAATCACTTAAAGAAAATTACAATGTCCGCTACAAGTAATCATAAGGGAAATGGAGTGGAGTATACATAAAGGAAAACGAAAATTGGTAGGAAAACCCGCTGTGCGACCTCGGCATCAAGATCACACTACGGGGCAAAAAACCTACCACCTAATCTACAAATATGACCAACATAGGCCGAAACAGCAACATATCAAAACGACGTGATCAAGTACCCGAGCCGTCAGTAATCCTCAGCATCACCCGGCCATCGCTGGCAGATCCGCATTGGCAGCTCGAGATCTGTGACGCCAGTTGAGTAGCCTTGCGCATTAGCTCATTAGCACCTTCCTTGATCTTGGCACAGATCTGCCCAACAATGCAAATGGGGACACATAGAGCCAACTCTTACCACAGGAGATCCCACAACCATGTTATCAAAAGTAATTTTGTTCCTTGTGTTCCAGATGGCCCAGCCAAAGCTAGTAGCTAAAAGAGAAATTATCGACCCGATCGTTCGTGTCTGGCCATGTCCGATCGAACTAGTATTGCAGGCCCTGAAGCAGACCTCCATATTTTCTTACGTTGCCTCCGAACTCTCCGTACTCCAAGCTCCTGAACACCTGGAGGGCGCGTACGCCGGCGGCAGCGGCGAGCCTTGGGCTCCTCCACGGCGGATGGAAGCCTAGGTGCGCGGCGATGCGCTCCAGCCCAACCGGCAGCGCCGAGCACTCGGCTGCCATCCCCGCGACATCGTAGACCTGGTCGCCCAGGAATTGTCGCACGGCGCCGACGAACCCGGCCACCTCTTGCGGCAGAGGGAGACCGCCGGTGACGATCTTGAGCAGGTAAGCGACGTGGTAGGCGCCGGTATAGGTGATCCACGACAGGCCGCGCAGGGGGCCGATCAGGCCGGAGCCCAGCAGCATGGCGCCAAGGCTGCGGGCGTCGATGCCGTGGTTCGCGAGCGTGTCGACGTCGAGGCCGCGGCCGGCGAGGTAGGCGAGCGAGTTCTCGTCGTGCGGGTCGGCGATGCGGCGGAAGTCGCGGAGGTTGAACTCCCAGGCGAGGCTCCTGCCGTGGCGGTCGCAGACGGCGATCCCGACCTGGAGCGGCTTGAGGGCGTCCACGTTAGCCTTGACGAGGGCGTAGCGCTGCTCCACGGTGACGGCCTTGTTGTCCTTGCCGGGGAGGTGGACGAGGCCCGGGTAGTGCACGTTCACGGCGACGTAGCGGGCGCCCGCGGCGAAACGGTAGAGGTTGGCGGACTCCTGGTGGAAGTTCCACGCCCACACGGGTTGTACCGAAACGACGGCGTGCGGCGGCGGCGGCGGCGGCGGCACGGGGACGGCGTGGTAGAAAGGCGGCGGCGGCGGATGCACGCGACGGTAGAAAGAAGCCGCCGGCGGTGGAAACAACGGTAACATGATTAATCAACTTCGACGATTATGCGTTGCTGTTTTTTTTGTTCTTTTTGCGAGAAGAGGCGTTGCTGCTATGGCGTCAAGCTGTGCCGAGGAATATATGGAACAGAACAATTGTAGCGGGAGTCGAACACACGATCCGAGTCGGTGAACAAATCGATTACTATAGGAGTAGAAGTACTGTATAGACTCGCACGTGTATTGTGTTAGAACTAATTAACCACGATCGATGTTGTGGTTGAGTTAGGCTCGGACTAGGAGACTATAACCGACTTCGTTTGGTGCCGGAAGAAAAAGAGATGAGGCTCGTGGCGATCCATCGCATCAGGCGAAATTTTCAGACCGTTTGGATATGGGCGGATTCTGCCTCCGGTGCAATTTAAATTTTTCTGAGTTTTTCATTTTGATTTTTAAAATTTTGTCCGAGAATCTCGTCAGGTAACCGACCGATAATTTCCGATAGCCCCGGTTTCCCGAGAATTTTCCATTCCTGTATCCAAAGAGCGGCACTTTGCCTTCTGGTTGCATATATATGTACCTTTTATTTAAATTTTATTTTAAACGTATTTTGAAATGTCAAAAGCTTATAAAAAACTGTTCGCATGTACATTTTTGCATCTTACGTGTTCACAAAGTCGTTCATGAAAACCATTTTTTTGTCCGTGTAAAAATAAAAACATTCGTTGCTAAAATAAGATTTTTCAGAGACTTTCTTTTATCTTTTTTCCCCAGGCTACAGAAAATGTAGGTTTTTTTGCAAAACTTAACGTGAATTTTTTGACACCTCGAAATATGTTTTATGAGAAAAGGGAGCATATGCATCCGGGAGAGAAAGTGAAGAGGATTAGCTTTGTTAGTTGGCTTCATTTACATACGAGCGTGTGTAGGTGAAAAATACTTTGGCGAGTCAGCATTGCCAACTCGATCGGGACTTGCGTCAATAGTATGCATACCACTATATATACATAGTCACACGACGGTCTACCAAATATCGATTTGATCAAGATTCAAGACTGGAATACACTTCAGAAACTCTAGAATTATCGGTTTTGTTACACCAAAACTTCCGCTGTCTTGTACTCTTCATACAATTCACATTCACCATGCTCATTATTAAAAAAACAATGGGCAAACAAGGGAATTATGATTGAAGCATATTCACCTAATTCAAAAGAAAAAGTCTGAAGTAAATTGTCAAAGACGCATTTCATTACCTTTTTTCGCATCTACGGATGCAACTCGCAAGGATATATTGGTGTTTCAAACGAGGATGTTCTTTGCTTCGCAATTGCGTACATAATTGTCTTCTAAGATGGCTAATTAGAAGTTATTTTAAAGTTATTTGTGGCATATGCGCAATTCATGTTTTTCAGGCATAATGTGTAATTGATGATCTAGCCCCAGTGTGGTTCATCACCCACTTCTTCCGACATTGCCACACTTCCACACATCTCCTCTAACCCCACTCTCACCTCCCTCTTCCAGATGAAGGAAAGAAGAAAAGGACCTAGTGACTAAATAAAAGCAAGGCTCCCAGCCGAGATGAAGGACTGCAGGTGTCCTGCACAGTGAGCGCCAGAGATCGATAGCCAGCTTGATAGCAAGAACGACATCTGACACATGCATTCAGCGCAGATTAAACACTCTTTTGTTTCTTTCCGGTCAAATCTCCCAGGAGACCAATAGGAGCCGCGACTGAATCCTCTTAACATGTTCAGAAGCCGTTTTACTAACAACCGAACTCCAAACCTCCTCAATGTGGCCTTGCTGCCTCCAGGAGGAACAGCCCTGCCATAGCGATACCCGGCGCCAGATCTCACAGGAGACATGTCAAGACAGGAACAAATGGCAAGCAGACTCAAGCTCCCGGCTGCACATCAGACAAGAAAAGCAGTTTTGTACTTTTGTCAGCCTATGAACAACAGCCGATTAGCACATCAAGAGAAGAACTTGAAAGGCGAAGGAGCCCAGACCTGCCAAATGAGCTTCTTGAAGGCAGAGCCGCAAGCCCGCAACGGCCATCGAACTGCAGGACATAGGCCAGCTTAACCGAGTAGCAATTTCTACTTCATGTTCGTGACTTGCAGATAACAGTCCGAACTACACCTTTGTGCAAGCTACGGCCAGATCAAGTCCTTAGGCTGTTTTGATGGGATTGGCAGTTTTTGTAATATTTTGATCGAGTTTTTTCGGCCAGGCGGCGCGCCGCTTGCACTGTTAATGATGGCGTAGAAGGAAGATTGACATGAATCTAACTGTACATGCCCTAAACAGGAGTACGGCCAAATGAACAGTAAGAATATCAGCTTCAAAGTTAATTATTGCTATCATTCAGGACAGCTTATTTGCCAACGTGTTCACAAGCTGAAGAACAAAGTTATAAGCCTGGGAACTCTACACACAGACCTCATTGGAAGCTCAAAGATTGTACGCTTCTCATGAAGGATGATATTCTATTCGGGTCCTTACTTATACCATCAGGAGAACATATTCCACTGCTAACATCCAGGCCATTTGGGTTGAGAGCAGAAGCGGCTTGACAAACGTTGTCCGCATGAAGGCCTCCTGCTAACAGCCAGCCGTTCCTGCTTTTGACCAACGGCATCCGGAATTTCTCCCAGTTGAATCCTTTGCCACTACAAATAGATACAGGACGATTTAATCAGACCTATAAACTTCAATTCAATATATGTTTCCAGACAATACAAAATTACATAGTAATAATTATTCATTCAAACAAATGTAGATGAAGTATTTTTCTGAGAAAATATATCGAACGAAGCAATATACATGTGTGTGTCCACCAGGCGCGCTAGTACTTGTCATCGCTCACTTACTTCGCCACTGAACACACAAGAGTATGCGCACTCTGTTTAAAGATTGACTTGATGTCTATCCTATGAACCAAATCCCCGCAGGACCACTACTCGAACTACTAGACTCAAAGATAATCCATCGTAAAAGAAAATAATACTCTTCTTTGGTTGGTAATTAGTATGTTAATATGATCTAACTACAAAAACAAACAAGAAGATAGCAGCCCAATGAGCAACATTGTGTACCTTCCACCCTCTGCACTGTCCACCAAAAACCAGTCGATGGCATGTTCTTCACTGGGAAGAGAATTGATAAGTTTTCCATCTCCATCAGCATTCAGAACATACACAATTCGGTTGTTTCTGGCAAGAGCAGGAAGTAGTGCTCGAGAGCTATCTCCATGAAGCTGTGCAAAAGCAACAGATCAGTAAAGACTAAGCACAATTACTTGCTGTAGTTCTACAAAGTAGAAAAGGTGAGGGAAAATGTACCTGAATGAGTTCAAGGTTGCATGAATGAGATACTCTTAAGATGGTCTCTTCGTCATCATCAACAAACACACCAACAGGTTCAGCCCCGTATGACTTTGCTACTCTGCATATTTCTTTCGCTTCTGACAGCTGGACAGATCGCTTGGAGTTAGGCCAAAGAATCATCCCGATAAGTTTGGCTCCAGCCTTTGCAGCACATTCTGCATCTCTAGCAGATGTGATACCACACATTTTGACTACGGGCTTGTTTCTTTGAGATTCCTCTGCACTGGATATGGATGATGAGGAAATGGAAGCATTGGCTCTTCTGTTGGACGAACATTGCATTTTAACTAGAGGAAGCCTTGGTCTCCCTAAACAATATAAATTGAGAGTAAAAATTGAGCGTAGTTGGGAATGTAAGGATGCTGGTAGTTCTAGTTTCTACTGGTAAGCCCAGCAAATGCCAAACTTGCAGTAGTCCGAAAGCACCCAACAAAGCTGAGCGGATGAACGAACATAGAAGAAAACACTCACATTTGCTTGTAGGTGTAGCGACCCGCAGCGGCTGCTTGGTTGAGAACGCTGTCGCCATGGCTGTTACACAGCAGAATCAAAGAAACATGTTAGGTTTTGAGTCATACAAACGGCGCACAGTGAGCAGAAGGTGGCGGCACAAGCATTCTATCGAACAGGTGCCGTGCAACCTCGATGACTAGAAAAACCACCATAAAGAATCGAACGGGCGAACCTGAGGAGGTCAGGAGTAGCAGGTGCGGCCGGGTAGCACCGGGTTGAGCAGGCTGCAAAGCCGATGAGAGCAGCTCAAATTTGCGGTCTCTCCACGCCGTGGACGAGCGACGAGACTGGGACAATAAAAGGAGGAAGGAACGGAGCAGCCCAGTCCGGCAGTAGTGCCGTGCCGCCGCGTCTGTATCGTTCACCTACCTCTCGCGTGGCTAAAATCGTCCTCGTCTGCGGATCTACTCAGCCTAGGTATAGCTGGCCAAACGGGCCGGCCCGAAGCACGCCTTTTTTGGCCCGACACGAGCACGGCACGACACGACCTAAATGGGCCACGGCACGGCACGAGCCCGTTAGTGTCCGGGCCGCTCCTCGATTTGAAGCACGCGAGCCGGCACGGCACGACACGATTAGCTATTTTTTTAATATTTTTTTTATATTTTATAGCTATTTTCACCTATTTTTTGAATTTTATAACTATTTTTACTTATTTTTTAAAATTTTATAGCTATTTTTCGTGGGCCGACCGTGCCGTGCCGGGCCAACGTGCCCATCGCGTGTCGACGTGCTCGTGTCCGAAGGCAAGACGGAGACCGTGGGCCGGCACGGCACGAATAGAAATGTGCCGCTCGTGGGCCGTGCCTCTCATGGGCCGTGCCGTGGCGTGCCCGTGCCATGCGGGGCCGCCCGTTTGGCCAGCTATAAGCCTAGGAGATCGTCATCAGCATCGTAAACCTAATCTCATGCATTAACATGTCCCTTTGGGTCGAACGACTTCGAAAGTAATTTTGCTCAATCCATCAGAATTTTTATTTTCGTGAGGGATAATACGGGGTACAAAATTATCCCAGCCCTATGAGTCCACGAGGTTTCAAGAGTCCTATGAAATTAGAGAGAATTTCTTCCTTGGCCCTTCCTTAAAATTTTGTGCCTATTTGGCCCTAAAAAATAAAATCTTCCCAATTTACCACCTTAATTTCATTTCCTTCCCAATTTGACACAACCGTTTGTTCCGTTTTGTTTTGCCGTTTGTTGATTTTTCGTTGGACTGAAATACCCCTGCTAATCTCTAACACAATCGAACCAGCACAACTCGCAGTCGCACGACGGTCTTCTCTCTAGCACAACCCCCGAACCAACACAATCGAACCAGCGAACCCTAGATGGCGGCGGCGGCGGCGTGAGCTGAGAGGAGGAAGAGATGGCGGCCGGCGGCGCGGCAGCGTCCGACGGTGTGGGAGGCGCGGCAGCGGCCGGCAGCGTGGGAGGCACGGCTGCGGCCGGCGGCGTAGGAGGCTCGGGCACGGCTGCGGCCGGAGGCGCGGGCACGGGCACAGGAACGGTTGCTGCCGTCGGCGCGGGCGCGGGCGCCGGCACGGCCACCAGCGGCGTGGGCACGGGCTTGGCTCCAGGCACGGATGCCTTCGGGTGAGTTCGACCCAAAGGGCTTGGCTTGGCTCCAGGCACGGCCAACATCAAACAATAAATGGTAAAATCAGGTTTAGAAGAATTTTTGTTGCTTTCAAACCTTGCATAGATGGGTTCGGTATTGGTTGCAGACCACATTTGGGCTACACAGATTGCTGGAAACTCTGCTAAACAAATTACATCAAAACTCAAAATTCTTAGAAAAGCTCTGAAGAAGTGGAATGGAAATATCTCAAACCTGGACTCAAAGATTACAGTATGTGACAGTACAATCACAATGTTAGATGAATTTGAGGAACTACGGCCTTTACACATCACAGAGTGGAATTTCAGAAAAATTCTCAAGACACAGTTCATCCACCTGACAAATTGCAAGAGGGATTTGTGGAAGAACATATGCACTATTCGTTGGGCAAAGCTGGGTGATGAAAACACTGCTTTCTTTCATTCTATGGCCACAGTGAGATACAGACAAAACAATATAGCTAAGTTAATTATGCCTGATGGAAGAGAAGTAAGTGACCATGATGCAAAGGCTGCAGTTCTTTGGAGTGCTTTTAAAGAAAGATTGGGGCAAGTAAATGAAATTAATTTCCCTGAAAACCTACAAAACCTTATCACACCCACACAAGGATTACATGATCTGTCTGCTCCTTTCACAACAACTGAGATTGATGAGGTAATCAAGAATATACCTATTGATAAAGCACCTGGCCCAGATGGTTTCAACGGGATGTTCATTAAGAAATGCTGGCATATAGTTAAATATGACTACTACAAGATGTGTGCAGATTTTCAACAAGGAAACATCGACCTCACAAGCATCAATGACTCTCTGATCACACTTATCCCAAAGAAAAATAGCCCTGAAACTCCAAATGACTACAGGCCTATATCTCTTTTGAACTCCAGTCTGAAACTCATTACAAAACTGCTAGCTAACAGGTTACAAAATGTCATTCTGAAAGGGGTACATCGAAATCAATATGGTTTCTTAAAGTCTAGGAACATTCAAGACTGTCTTGGTTGGGCTTTCGAATACTTACATCAGTGCAAACAATCTGGAAAGCACATTGTGGTTTTAAAGATAGATTTCCAGAAAGCTTTTGATATGATGGAACACAAAGCTATACTTCAAATCCTGAGACTTAAAGGTTATGATGAAACTTGGATCCAATGGATTGATAATATTATGACAACTGGAACATCCTCTATTCTTTTAAATGGTGTCCCCGGAAAGAAATTTGCTTGTAGAAGAGGTGTCCGTCAAGGAGATCCACTGTCACCCCTTTTATTCGTGGAAACAGCAGATTTACTACAAACAATGATAAACTATCATTTCCATCAAGATGCACTGATAGCACCAATCCCAATTCCAAACCATGAATTCCCAGTGATTCAATATGCCGATGACACACTTGTTGTTATGGAAGCTTGCCCTGTTCAAATATTGTTGATGAAAACAATCATAGATGATTTTGCTGCTGCTACAGGCCTGAAAGTAAATTATGCAAAGTCCAGCTTGGTTCCAATCAACTGTACACCACAAGAAACTACTCATTTAGCTACTGTTCTAGGTTGTCAGGTAGGAGGTATGCCTTTTACTTACCTTGGGTTACCACTGGGCACTACAAGACCAACGATACAAGACCTCTCACCCCTGGCAGACAGTATTGAACGAAGGCTTAATGCAGTATCAAGGTTTTTGAATTATGCTGGAAGATTGACATACATCGACTCTGTTCTTTCCGCCCTACCAACATTCTACATGTGTTCACTGAAAATTCAGAAAACAATGATCAAATCAATTGATAGAGGAAGAAGGCACTGTCTTTGGGCAAAAAAGGACGAGGACATGCAGGTTACATGTAACTCATTAATTGCTTGGGATAAGGTCTGTCAACCGAAAAATGTTGGAGGCTTAGGAGTGATAAACCTGGAAATACAAAATGATGCACTATTGTTGAAACACCTTCACAAGTTTATGAATAAGGCTGAAATTCCTTGGGTTGAACTAGTATGGCACAGCTACTATCTAAACAAAATTCCTCAAGCTTCTGTTAAAGTTGGTTCATTTTGGTGGAAAGACATCTCTTCCCTCTTTTGGCAATACAGAGGAGTAACTCAATGCTCACCTGGGAACGGTTCCTCTGTCCTTTTATGGAAAGACAAATGGATGGGTGACCAATTACTTGCCAGCCAATTGGAAAGATTATTCAGTTTTGCTCTAGAACCTGACATCTCTTTACAACTTGCACTTCAGACTGAACATCTTCCTTCCTTGTTCTTCCTTCCTCTGTCAGAGAGGGCTCGTGATGAACTACAGAATTTAAGAGGGACACTTGCACAGCTGAACCAAGAAAATCAGGCTAGACAGAGAGAAGATTCATGGATATATCAGCTAAACTCAACGAAATATACTTCAGCCAGTTACTACAAAATGCTATTTGAAGGTTTGCACAGCCACCCAACTTTTAGACAACTATGGAAAAGTAGATGTTTACCAAAACAAAGGATATTTGCTTGGCTGATGATTCACGACAGATTGAACACTAGGGATATGATGAACAGAAAAAATTGGCACTTCAACACTACTTCTGACTGCTCTCTATGTACACTACATGATCTCGAAACTAGAGACCACCTCTTCTTTGAGTGTCCTTTTGCTCAGAAATGCTGGTCCTTCCTGGAGATTAACTGGAGTCAAGGAATACCCTTATTGGATTCGATCATAGATACAAAAAACAACTACGTTGGTACCTGTTTTATGGAGGTGGCAGTGGCGGCGTCTTGGAATATATGGAAATGTAGAAATGATCTCATCTTCAAAAATGAAAGACCATCCTTCGAAAAGTGGAAAACTCTCTTTATCAAAGACATCAACTTGATCTGCTACCGACTCAAACCAACAAAGAAAGAAGCTTTGCAGGCCTGGATTGCTACTATATAGTCTATCTACTTATTTCCTTTTTTTCATTTCAGGATGGGTTGACTCTCTCAACCTATCCTTGCTTTTATTATGTAATCCTTTAATTTCTGTAAGACTCTTATATTAATAAAAATAACCGTGGGGGCCTCCCTCACGGTAACTTAGTCAACAAAAAAAAATTGGCAGTAGATAGCACATTCTTGACAGGAAAGTTTAAGGGGCAGCTGGCTAGTGCTACCGCTGTTGATGGGCATAATTGGATGTATCCGATTTGTTTTGGAATTTTTGATTCCGAAACTAATGAAAAATGGATCTGGTTTATGCAATTGCTTAGGCAGACTATAGGATCACCAACAGGTTTAGCCATATGCACTGATGCTGGCCAGGCAGTGATGACAGGGGTAAAAGAAGTGTTCCCAGAGGCTGAACATAGAGAATGTATGTTCCACTTGGTGAGCAATTTCAAGAAGAAGTTTCACGGAAAGGTGTTCGATGATCACCTTTGGGATGCGGCGGTGAGAAGACAAGAAAATCAGGCCAACACCTATGCCCTATTTGCAAGGGATATGTGCATCATTGGCACAATTGTAAAAAGGTAACCCAGATGACATCGTTGCAATGTTGACAGTGAGGTAGAGCAGGTTTAATCTTTCTTGTACAATTTATTTTCTAACCAACTATACATATTGACAACTTTTCTTGTTGCTAATGCAGAGGGCCACCAAAGAAGAGGATAAAGAGCACCAAAGCAACTGATTCGGCCATTGTGCCATGTGTGGATGAAGCACCAACTAGGATGTGTTTCCCACATAGGTAAAACATTTTACATTTATGCTCATGATTACATAAAGTTGAGTTTGATTTCTAATTAGCTTCTTTGTCATCTTAGCCAAAACGTTGAAACTACAACAACAAAGGAAAAACATGTAAAATCTAGTGCTAGAGCTTTAAAAAGGTAATGAACTAGTTCTGATTTCACATGTTATTCATTGTTTTTCCTAGTATATATTCATATAACTGCTGCTGCCATACATGCATTAGTGCAGGTCAAACCTGCTCAAGTCAACCTATTCCTAGAGAGAAAAAGCTTCTTGTGAAGGGAAGAGCCAAGAAAAAGAAGAAAGATGCTGCTGTGATTCCTACAGTGCCACTTGACAGCCCAGCAATGAGTACAAGAAGCAAATCTTTCTTCCCTGCTAGCCCTGCAATGAGCACAAGAAGCAAAAGAAGGCTCAGCTTGTGATTCCCATCTCTTCTCTTCATGTCCCAAGTCGTGTGAGATGTGCTTCTATGCTTTGCCTTGTGATTTTTGTGGAAATACACTAATGTACGTGATGTGAGACCAAGTGAAGTGGTGCTCCTTTTGTATTTCGTTTATGTGATGTGGATGTATATATGTCTATGTATATAATGTATATATGTTTATTGTGTGCATAGAATGGTTAAATTCTAGGGGAGGTTCTGCCCAATTTTTTTAAATTACAATCTGTTATATAAAATGGATCCATGTAGTTCGCTACTTTCATCATTTTTTTAGCTGACTGGTACATTTCTTATTTGCTTAAACGTGTCGCTGAAATTAGAGAGTTTTTTTGTCACATAATTTGTCAGGGGTAAAAGAGTCTTTTTACATCCGAATTTAACACCGTTAGTGCTGAGATTGCACTACAAGTCCATGTTGGGAAGCTGAGATTGCACTACGGGGCCATGTTGGGAAGGAAATGAAATTAAGGTGGGAAATTGGGAAGATTTTATTTTTTAGGGCCAAATAAGGCACAAAATTTTAAGGAAGGGCCAAGGAAGGAAATAACAGATAAAACTCGTTTCACGCAACTTGCATACACATCGGAACAAAATAACAGATAAATCAGTGGCTTCTGCATTCAGCAGGGCTTTCATTTAAGAACATCCACACCACAACATCAGATTGTATCTACAACGAACAGCAGCAGTAGAAACGTAGCAATTCTGGAGTTTTCAGGGTCGCATATACAGATAGCTAGATACATGCAAAGCACAAGGTAAAGGGTCTCATAACCATGGATTTAGAGAGTTCACGTCATGCATGCACGAGACACCAGTGTTCTAGGTCTGCTTCTTCCCTTTCGCCGGCCCCCTGGGTATCTTGCTCAGAACCTTGGTATCCAGCACCTCGTAGTGCTTGCATGCCTCGGTGTGGGCCTTCCCGGCGAAGTGGTCCACCTTGTCCTGGTACTTGTCGTACAAGATCGGTACCGTGTGGATCATCAGGACGGCTGTTCGAGATGTCAAATATATCAGCCCACTAGCATGTAACACCCAAGCTTTTCGATAATATTGTGCAAGTTATAAAGATGCATTACCAACGTAGACCAAGGTGAGGAAGTCACAGCAGCTTCCCACTTCAGAGAGAACCCAGAGCGCAGCAATTACCTAAGAAGCACAGGATAACTATTAGACAGTCCTCGAGCAGTGGACTCGTGTGTAAATGTAATGACAGAAACGTACACCAAGGAATTTCTTCAGGTCATGCCCCATCGCAATCTCCCGAAACAAGTGAAGGGCTCTGTTGACGTCGCTGCGCAATGCCCGTGCCACATTCACAGCAGCATCTTCAGATAACTGAATGACATGAAAATCCGGGGGACTCCTGAAAAAAGTACCACTTGATGTAATGACGGAAGCAATATCAACTGTAACACGTAAAAATAACGATATGTATCTCACTCACTTCTTGATGAAGGTTATAGCTTTGGACCACAGGAACAAGACGGCCAGGACTCCAATCATCACATGGGATATCAGAGTTAAGAGGTGGTAATCAAGCACTTCAAACAACATCCATATGACAGTTGCACCACCGATCACTACAGCAGTTGTCTTCTTGTCTTTCCATAACAGCACATCAGCAGCTGCGCAAGAGTGTACCAAAATAAGCAAACGGAATAATCAGAATTGTCATAAGCAGGAGGGACTTCAAGATTTACTGTACTGCATGATGCTGTTTACTTATAATCAATGGATCTAATTATGGCTATAGCAGAAAAAATACTTCACCCATCCCATGTACGAAGAGCATAACATTCTTCTTGAGAACAACATAACATGTGAAACCTTGTAACAGGTTATTGCTAATCAAATACATGAGTATTCAACAACTTCTCGTGTTTTAGGAGTTCATGTATGTCTCAATATATCAATTTGTGATCACCAAATGGCACAGGAATAAGAAAGAGGAACTAAGAATTCACTAGGGCTGCGAACTTTGAATCTGGGACTCCCAATTTCTCCTTAATTTGAAGCTCAATTTTAATATTTCCGAGTTGGGTGCCTTTGTGTATTATCGTGCATATCTTTCACAATCCTTGAGGCTGAAACTAACACCCTCATGCCTAATCCGGATCTTTCCTAAACCTTTTTTTTACAGTTCATTGAACAGGAAGACAACAGGGATTCCAGAGGGACGCACACATGACCGTCCTCACGAAGCGACTGCAACTACGTGAGGAGGTGCCTCCAACTTCAGATAGCAACGACATAAGGCCTCGCCCAGCCTTGCCTCTAGCCATGAACGGCGGGGCGTCGAGACTCACAGCAACAGGGCCACGTCACAGTAATAAAGAAAGAAGCGCCATAAGAGAAAAGAGGATGCTTCTCCACATATCAGTTATACTTCTGCTGAATCAAAGGTATAATTTTAAGGATCGCTCTGTATAGCAGCATAAGAGACAGCATTCCCTAGATTATGTTGCAAGAAGTTTCTTTTAAGGCAATAAGTTTCTACAAGATAATAATTGAAACTTCAGAAAAGTGGACCAAATAGATCCACAAGTCCATGCTTATTCCCTTTTGAAAGATGGTTCACAAGTCCACGTGGATTTTGATAAAGTAGATTGAAGAGCACCTAAATTCATGTGTGGGTTCTCAGCTAGAATATAATTGTTTGTTGCCACTTGCAAGAAGCCACCAACACAAATCATTACAATCCTTCCAGGGGTAACATATCCTCCATAGGAAACTGGATAAAAAGGTGGTGATCCCAACAGGCAGGCTCAACTTTCGATTTCACTTACCATCATCATATATCCAGAGTAGCAAAGCTTCAGAACAGGTAGGCTCAATCCATGTGAATCACTGACATGGATTGCAAGGCTTCAGAACAGTATCACACAACGATAAAACGAAAAGAAGTGGTACGGGTCAACAGCACATAAAGTTCATAGTTTGTTCCTAGAAGGTGACAAGGAAACATTGAGTGACAACATGCCCCATATTTCAGAGACGTGAGGTAACTGCGCAGATTATGTCCAGGCCGAGGATCTCAAACGCCAACAGTCCACCAGATAATTCAGAAAATTACAGGTTTCTTGCGGTAAAAGATGTCTCCTTATTTTATTGTTTTAGAATTAGCTATGTGGACAGGGTAAACGTTTTTATAGCTCATCCGACGCTATCCGCAATAAAGTTGAACACAAGATAAATTCAGACAATCGAAGATCTAAACCATTATTGTAACAACATGCATCATCGAACAAAGAAACCAAGGGAGTAACTACCAGCCAAATGAGCCAAGTACTTTCTCTAGCTAATTGTTAGGCACTTCGCAGCTGAGCCACACCCAGTTACCCACAAACACAAAAATAAATGGAAATCTAGCAACAATAATAGCAACCAAAATTTATCTACAAAAGAGTACTACTAACGAAAACATAGCAAGAGTTGGTACTAGACAAGAAAAGAAAGAGAAAGGAACGGAAAGTTCGTACCTTTACCGCCTCCAAGCACCTTATGCACGGAGGTGTCCTCAGGGAGCAGCTTGAACCCCGGGACCTCACCGTTGTGTCGGCGCCGACGCAGACGGGACCGCCTTCTCCGGCGAAGCGACGGCCTCCACGGTCGGCTCCACGGACAGCGGCGAGGCCGGGCCGCCTTCCGCGGGCGCTGCCGGGGTGGGCGGCGGCGCGGCGACGGTCTCCTCGGTTGGATCGGCCATGGATGGAGCAAACGAAGCTACTGGAAAGCTAAACACGAATTCCCCTCTGTTCCTCCGCTCTCGTAAAGCGTGCAGTGTGTGGAAGTGTGCCTTTGCTGCCTCTTTTTCTTCGGCGGAGGAAAGATGGTGGAGATCTCTAGAATATGGGGCGAGAGGGACGGCCGTCAGGTGGCCGTCACGGCGCCTTTCGGTGGTGGAGCAGGTACGCGCACCCGGGAAAGGTGTACCTTATTTCTTGAATCCATCTCCAACACGTGCATTAAAATAGGGCACTTGGACAAAAAGTTAAATTTTGAAAAGAAAAGGTACAAAAAAAATTATGCAGATAGTCTAAAATAAATCAGCATTGTTTTTTCCGATGTAACAGACGATGTAAAATAGGCATCCAACACACTGAATTTTCAAAATTTAATCCTACTCATGCATACTTGGATTTATAAAAATAAAAAATGCAGAAACTAAAATATGATACTTAAACATAGTTCTACCGCCTCTTATGGACACACTACGGCTCTTTCCACAGTCCGTCCAATCAACACTGTCGGACTCATCGTTGTCCGACTCAACCTTGATCGATGCAGAGCGGCCAACCTCGTCCTTCTCCTTGCTCTGTATCACGGCTCACGAAAAACTCGTACTAGGTCTGCACGAGCTTCGAATGTGCCGCGGCGAACCTCGACATAGCTATCGCATCGTGCTCATGTGTGTTGCACTGCTGCCCGCTTGCGAGGTCCAGAAAATTGAGCTAGGATTTGGGACGATCGTAGGTCCAAGTACCACGTCGTACGCGTGCGACGAGCTCCGGTGACTCTAAGGTGGCGAGCGAGTGCCGCAAACTGTCGCACGATATCTCGGCGGCGAGATAACACCGCAGTAGCCCATGCTGCTCCTCCCGCTCGGTGCCGCGGAATCCTCGTCTCGGTGCGGAGGTGACGGCTTGTTGGTGGTGGGACGGTGCGGTGGAGGTGATGGCCAATTTGGTGGCGGATGTGAAGGTGTCGGCAGTGATGAGCCGATGTGTTGGAGGTGACCGGTGCGATGGTGCGACGGCGAGACGGTGGTGGCCGCGGAGGTGGCCGAAATCGACGTGGTGGGGCGGTGCAGACGTGGATCCGACGGAGGAGGGTAAGGTGCAACGGTGGTGGCTGGAATCGGCAGCGGGGCAGGCAGACGATAGGACGGGTGGAAAAATTTCACAGGGTGGCCGCCAAAAATTTCGCGCGCACATAGATTTTACGGAAATATCTTGGTAACCGCGGGATTTGTTTTGTGGCGAGATTTAGTGATGTACGCGTAGCAGTTTTGCCTTGTGGACGGTAAAGTAACGGAGCGCAGAATCCGTCGGCACAACCTTCCGCAGACGGAGATGCAGTTCGGGATCGTGGTGCTGTGCGGATGTGGCAACCGGGGAGGACGACACGCGAACCCAAAGATTTTTGGTGGAAAGATCCTGGCCGCCACGTGCTACCGTTGCTCTGGACTACTCTGCTAACCTGCTCCGATATGAGTGGTGCTGCCTCTTCCGGCGTGCCACGCGTGTCCCTGGCCACCGCCTGAACCCAAACAAACCAAAGGCCAAGGGGTCATTGACCGGTTGGGATTCGCTGACTGACTTTGTGTAGCTGACATGTGGACCTCACATATTGCGGGCCCACTTGACAGTGACTCAAAGTCAGGTGGCACTTTGAGCCTGGCAAAGTCAGCCAATACGCGCCCGTCATTGACCTGCTCCCAGTGATATATTCGTCGCCTAGGAATTCAGGATGTCGTGGTGCATACAACAATGGGAAAAATACTGAAAATATGTTTTTCTTTTGCAAGGATATACAGGACAGAGAGTCACTTTGCCTCTCGAAGTCCCGTGATTGCTATATTTTAAAATATTAAAAAAAGGGTATATTTAGAATTCTCAGAAAAAAGTGAAAAAAATCCCAGATAGTCAAAGATACATCCTACTAGCAAAATTATTTATATTATTGGCTACACGGGAATGAAAAAAATCTCAGATCCATACACTTGTCATTCTTATGTAGCTCATAATCTAAATTATTTTAAAATGAAATTTTACACGTTTGTGAGATACATCATTAATAAGATGCATGATTTTTTTTCAAAATTTAGAAACTTGTAAACATGATTTTAAAAAAAATGAAAGGATTGACAAAGTACTCATCAGTATGTATCGTGAATACAGTGTGGTGCACCTTTTCTTTTCTTATGTAGACGGTTTGGAACGAAAATGATATGTACGAAACCAGTTTAGATCACCATTTTTGAGTGAATATATAATTTAAAATCTAAATTGGTAGGTAGGACATTTTGGCATGTTTACATTCTACAACACACCCTGGGTGGAGCCACTCCATGCGCTTAATCGTCCACCTCGATCTTACCCGTTACCTTTGTCGACGGATAAAAAATTATACCCGTCATTGTCACATAAATAGATACTCGCGAGTAAAAATAGTCGTGTTTGCAATTTCGAATTGAGCAGAGAATGGTCATAACATATATTCTCATAAATAACATCACTTGTCCATAAACAACAACACAACATAAATGTTAAACTACAACACAACATAGTTATACAATAAATTCACAAACTCACGACAAAGTATGTAGCTAATTGTTTGTACATAAGTAACATAACATAACGCTATAAAATAAGCATTACAATAAATGTATAAAGTTGTGACTGGTACACCGCTGTAGGTTATATGATCTCTTACCCTAACCCTCTGTACCGATAAATATGATTTTTTCTCCTTTATTTTCATGTTAATTTTTTGACTCATACTCCTACCCTAATAGGAATTTTACCCGACGGGTACACGGGTAAGGGATACTCATTCCATCCCTATTTGCAGTTCCAATTGGTAAGTTCTGAGAGGTTAGCAAGATAAGTTGGTATCAACCGATTCATTGGCATACTTTGGCTTGCCCAAATAGTGTAAGTAAAATGTGGCACCAAGCAAGCGGTCCTTTTTTTTTTGGCTTGCCTACACTAGAATTGTTCCTTTTTAAAAGAGTAACAAGTTGAGAGAGGAGGACAATAGGCTCCCCACCAAAATATGTTACTTAAAAATGTTACAAAACCAAGCTCCTGACCTCTCGTTAGGAGTTCATTTACATCTACTCGTACCTTACAACGCGAAGTTACTGTCGTGTCTCGTTGCACGGACACCGGGAGTATAGGATACCCCCTTTTAGGTTCGGCACGGGGCGCGAAGGAGGCTGAGAATCGTCTTCTTGGGCGGAGTTTGGATCAAGCTCTCCTCTCCTCGATCAAAGCATGCAACCAAAGGGACACAAGGAGCTACCCAGGTTCAGGCCGCCCGGAGGCTAAAAGCCCTACTCCTGCATGTCTGGATTGATAGGTTCTTCATAGTGTGGCTTACAATGGAACCTCCCAGACAGGGTATCAGGAAGGGTTTTGGCTGGAGGTAGAAGAAGGACAGATCCTGACCCGGAGGAGATCACCTTCCTCTCTAACTTCGCAACCCTAGTCTAGTCTTGCTCTGGTTCTAGCTTGTGCTCGTCCTTGCTCCGACCTTTTTCTCTTCCGTGCCTTGGTTCTCCTTTTATAGGCTAAGGGGTTGCCACAGGGTCACGTGAGGGGCGTGAGGGACCTTCGGGGTGAAGGACCCTCCTCATCTAGTTTAGGAGGAGACGTGGCCTCTCCTCAGCCTAGCGTCTCCTTTGGGTTAGGTGGGAGCGTCCGCCTCGGGGTGGACAGGAGCTGACATGCTTCCCGCCCGCGCTGTCTTCGCCTTGCTTCCCAAGTCTTCCGTGGTGAGGTGGAGTGCTTATCCACAGGGACGTGGGGAAGTACCCGAGAGGGAGCCTGGCCTCCTGCCGGGAACTCGGGCTCTCGGGTCTTTCCTGGCCTTCTTACTTGGTTCGGGGACCCGGAAGGTCCCCAGGACCGGAGCCCTTAGTCGATGTAGGCCATGCGTGTCTTGACGGTGAACCCGCCAGCTTGATTTGAGTCTTGGTCTTGTCCATCTTCATCTTAGGCCACATGGGGTGGACCCACTTTGGCAGTACTAGGGGAACCCCATGTTCCACTGTTGCGACAGTAGCCCCCGGGCATGGTCCCGGCGGCTCTTGCTCCAGCTGCCGGGGCCATGGCCTAAAGATAGGTCAAAGTGGGTCTCGGGCACCTGGTCTTCCTTGCTCTGCTTCATTGATGGCCTTGAAGGTCTTGGAATTACTCCGCTCGGGGGAATAACTGCGGGGGGGCCCTCGATTCCCAACAACGGAAGAACTGAGGAGACGCCTGACAGAGGCATCGCCGTGGCTATAAAAGCGAGGCGCACCCCTGGCTTTTTCGTTCATCTTCTTCCTCAGTCAAACTCCAGGCCTCCACACAAGCTGCCAGCACCAATGGCGAGAGCGAGGAGAGGAGTTGGGCGCCCTCGTACTTCTTCAGCTGCTGCGGAGAGTGGCCCCTCCACTTGTGGTCGAGCTGTTCCGCGAGGTCGTGGGATTCGCGGTCGCGGCGGCCGTGGAGGCCGCGGCACCGCTGCTCCCCTCCTAGGAGCATGGTTCATACCAGCTTCGCGCCGTTCGAGTTCATCGTGGATCTGAACCGCAGGCCTCGCAGCCGGCTTCTCCTGCCGGATTCCTTCGCGACGGCGATGGAGGACATCGGACCCTCCGGCTTCTGGCTGCAAGTGGAAGGCTGCCCCAATGGCCCCTCCTGGGCTATGGCGGAGCGCACCACCGAAGGCGCCATGCTTATGGGTCCGGGGTGGAAGTCGTTCTCCGTGCCCGCCGCCTGTCCAGGGGGCAGTGCTTGGTGTTCCGGTACAACGGAGATGCAACGCTCTCCGTGAAGATCTTCGGTGTCGATGGCGGACGCTCGGAGTGCTGCATGGAGAGCAGCAGTGGCAGCTCGAGTTCCTACGACGAGGATGAAGATGAGGAAAACTCATCTGACATCAAGGTCGAGGGGAGCTCGTCTTCCTGAATGCGAGGAGCTTCGGACGGGCGCCATGGAGATCTCGTTGACCTCCTCCTTGGCGGCCTTGACGACGTACTTCTGGAAGTAGCATCTTCCATTGTACGGCGGTGCTCCTTGCCCGACGGGAGCCAACCTTTTGTTGTAAAAAAGATCGTCCCCTATAGTCCTTGTAAATGAAGAAGATCTTGTTTTTCTCCTTGTCTTCGTGCCGCGTCCATGTGAATGAGAACGAGTTTTTTGCAAAACGCGCTCTCATTACTGCAGCAGCCGTAGCGTCAAGGGGTAGCTGGAGCGTGGGAGGCCTATAAAAGACCATCCAGACTCCACCCCTTCGCCACATCTTCTCGCCTTGCTCCGCTCCTCTTCTTCCTTTGCCTTCCCGCGTCCCGCAGAACAATGTCCGGCGAAGCAGAGAGGGCCTTTTCCGATGTGTCGACGGGGGCACTAGTAGGGAAACCCTATATAGGTAGGTTGGCACTCTATGGCGCACCCTTAATTGGTGCGCCACAGAATTATTTTTTGTGGCGCATGTGGTTTAGTGCGCCACAGAAAGTCACATTTCTGTGGCGCACTAAACCACATGCGCCACAAAAATTAGACATTCTGTGGCGCACCAAGCCAGGTGCGCCACAGAAAGTCACATTTCTGTGGCGCACATGGCCAGGTGCGCCACAGAAAGTTATTTGGGGGGCGGGTTAAAATTTGAAAAAAACAATTCTGTGGCGCACCTGGCAGGTGCGGCACAGAAAGGTGACATTCTGTGGCGCACCACAGATTTTTTTTTTTCAAATCCACCACACACCCCCCCCCCCCCCGTGGATCGCCTTTTTAGTCTTGCAGGAATTAAAGGAAAATGATAAAAATTTCAATAAATAAAATCCTTTGACATGTAGTTAGGTTTGAGTGTCTAGTATGTATAGAAATTTTGAAATATGAATTTTGACCTTTTCTGCAACAAACAGGAAAAAAAACTTGTAACGGCCATAACTTTTGCATACGACGTCGAAATAACGCAAATAATATGTCAAAAAATCGTGAGCAAAATCCGAGTTCGAATCCACCGGGGATTACCCGCACAGATTCCTCAAATTCCAAAAGAAAAAAAAGTTATTTCAAACAGACGATTTTTCGCAGCAAAATCAAAAAGAAAGAAAAAAAGAAAAAAAATTCAAAAATTCAAAAAGTCCAAAAAAGACACAGAAATGTATAACAAAGAAGATTGTTGAATTTTTTGGATTTTTTTTGAAGTGTTTTGACTTTTTTGAATTTTTTGTATTTTTGAATTTTTTGGAGTTTTTTGAATTTTTTTGGAGTTTTTTGAATTTTTTTGGATCTTTCGAAACTTTTGAATCTCCTTTTGAAACTTTAGAAGTTTTTGAAAAATCTGAAATTTAAAAACACACATTTATAACACATACCACACATATACACATACAATACTTAAGAGGGTTCAAATGATATATATATCAATAAGAACTTGAGTAGCACAAGGGTAGGTGAACTGGGTGGAACTTAGAAGTTAAGCGTGCTAAAGTTGGAGCAATTTGAGGATGGGTGACCTAGCGGAAAGGTATCAGTTCAAAAAATTCAAAAAATATGAAAATAATTCCAATAATTAGGATTTTTCATATTATTTCATATTCTGATTTTTCTGGATTTTTTTTGAAACTTTTTATTTTTTTTGCATTTTTTGAATTTTTTGAGAATTCTGTGGCGCACCAGGCCAGGTGCGCCACAGAAATGTGAGAATTCTGTGGCGCACCAAGCCTGGTGCGCCACAGAAATAATTTTTGTGGCGAGAATTCTGTGGCGTACCCAGCATTTCTGGGGTGCGCCACAGAATACCAAATTGGTGCGCCACTAATAGCCTTTTCTGTACTAGTGGGGAGTCCATCTTCCGAGGGGCGGCGGAGGCACCCAGCGAAGCTGGAGCCCGAGCCACTGACGGCGAGGTTGCGTCCCGTTCTTCTGCTGCCCAGAATGTTGCTCGCCTGGCGGCCGTCTCTGGTCCTGTTGCCCAAGAAGAGGCAAGGATTAGGGCAGTAAGGAGGACGCACCTGTGGTCCATCCTGAAGGAAAGGACTGCCGGTATTCGGAGCTGTCCTTGGTTGTGGCTGAACTCGAGGCCATTGAGCAGGTTCACTGTTTGCTCTTCTCCATTTTTCCGCCTTTTCTTCTTGGATGACCTCGATCTTGATCTGGACTTTTGCAGGCCGAGAGTCAGTCCGTAGGCGAACTGGCGGACGGAATCTTCTGTCTCTTTGGCCCTAGAGCGCCCTGGTCGGTAGAAGGGGGTCGAGCTCTTCGACGCGCCTGACAAGATTCTGCACGCGTGTTATCTTTTCACCCAGGCGTCCCCGGAAGAAAAGAGTGCACCCGGCAGGCAATAAAACAGAAGGCAGAACTGCACAGCCAGGAGCCCTGAGCTGTCCTTAGTAGCGTAGGCCAGATATGTATCCAGGAAAAGCTTCGACTGAATGTAATTCAGAATTGTAAATTCAGAATGTAAGTTCAGATGAATGCAATCCTAGGGCTCAACTCCCGGGGTCATTTCCCAAACCTCCCCTTGCACTAACGCGCCGTCAAGTTTTCTGAGGAGATCTCTTAGGTGACAAGTACTCTAACCGCCTGCACCGGTAGCAGCACCCCTAAGAGCACTATGCCTTCCGGGAGTCCACTCCACAGCCACGGGTACTAGGCCAGAAGGGAAATCTGACCGTTCGCCGGGGAGGACGCATTACCCCTGCAAAGGTTCTCATCAACTGTCAAGCATGCGTAGGTTGGTGGTATATTGACTCCGAGCGAGATATTATGCCTAGAATGCCAGATGCACATGCAAAGACTTAGCTGGTTTTTGCCGTGCCCTTGATCTACTCTGTCCTTCCCGGGTACCCAGCTCCTGAGCCGCTCTTCAGCATCCATTCCTGTCCCGGGAGAGGCGCTACACATAACACACTTTCAGTAGGAAAAGAATGGACGCTCCCTTACATGTCGTGAAAGTGTTTCATCCGGAGCAACCCGCAAGCAAAGTTGAATGTGCATTTCTGTGTTTAGATTCTTTAAAACACAGCACTGCCCGTTCCACTTCTTACCGCGGCAGTACGATACGATCAGGTGGCAGCGCCTACTGATAGGCTACTCGCGCTCGACCTGTCAGCCCCCTGCTTGGGGGTTGTTACGGATAACACACTTCACGACAACAAGAGAGGCTCACGGAATTGAAAAACTTATCTTTTATTCCTTGGCGACGATTCTTACACCCTTATACAGAACACTAGCCCCTTGGGCGTGCTTAGTTGACTCGAACTATCTGCGATTCATGTTCGTATTCAGGGGTAGAATTTCCGGAGATTCTCGATGTTCCAGGCGTTGCCCTCCGGCCTGCCTTTCTCGTCCTCCAGATAAACAGCTCCGGGTCTCAGGGTATGCGTCACCCGATAAGGTCCTTTCCACTTGGAGGACAGCTTGTTCATGTTATCAAGCTTCTGCTTCTTGCGGAGAACCAGGTCTCCGGGTTCCAGTACCCGTGAACGGATATGGCGATCATGATAGCGGCGGAGCCCTTGCTGGTATCGAGCAGATCGTAAGGAAGCTCGGCACCGCACCTCTTCCAGGAAGTTGATGTCATCAATCCTCCTCTCAGCTTGTGCGTCTTCATCATAGGCAAGTACCCAGGGGGATCCATGCCTGAGCTCTGTTGGCAAGACGGCTTCTGCTCCATAGACAAGGAAGAATGATGTTTCTTGAGTGGCTCTGCTTGGTGTGGTTCCGAGGGACCACAAGACACTTGGTAGATGCTCAATCTAGTTCTTGCCCTTGTCTTCTAACTTGTCAAAGGCATTGGTCTTCAAACCCTTTAGGACCTCCGCATTGGCTCGCTCTACTTGCCCATTGCACCTTGGGTAGGACACCGAGGCAAAACACACCTTGATTCCCAGCTCTTCACAGAAGTTGAGGAAGGATCGACTTGTGAACTGAGAGTCATTGTCTGTTATGATTCTGTTGGGTACTCCGAAGCGGTACACGATCCCTTCAATGAACTTGATGGCTGCTTGAGCTGTCTGTCTTGGTACTGGCATCACTTCCACCCACTTTGTGAACTTTTCGATGGCCACGAAAAGGTATTCATGGCCCCCGACAGACTTCGGTATCTTCCCCACGATGTCCAGCCCCCAGACCACGAATGGCCAGGAGATTGGAATTGGTTGTAGAGCTTGCGTCGGTTGATGTATGTTCTTCGCATAGTACTGGCAGGCTTCACAGGTCTTGACTAGCTGCTCCGCATCACTGAGGACTGTTGGCCAGTAGAACCCGTGACGAAAAACTTTACCCGCCAGTGATCTTGATGCATGCTGATACGTCCAAAACGTATCTACTTTCCCGAACACTTTTGCTATTGTTTTACCTCTAACTTGTGTGTTTTGAATACAACTAATGCGGACTAACGCTGTTTTCAGCAGAATTGCCCTGGTGTCTTGTTTTTGTGCAGAAAGTCAACTTTCGGGAAAAACACCAGAAAAGATCGCAAACCTCCTATTTTACCAGAAGACTCACGGAGCCAGAAGGGGAGGCGGAGATGGGCCACGAGTGGCCCAAACCACATGGTGGCGCGGCCAAGGGCCTGCCGCGCCAGCCTATGAGGAGGGCGCCTCGGGCACCTCCCCGAGTCCCCCTTTCGACTACTTAACCCTTCTGACCTAAAAACGTCGGGGGGTCGTCCACTTCATCCAGAAACATCACCGTACGCCGCCACCATCGCGAAACCTATTTCGGGGACCAGAAACTCCGTTCTGGCACTCCGCCGGGACGGGGAATTGGAGGAGATCATCGCCATCATCATCACCGACGCTTCTCCATCGACCATCCATGTTTCCCCCATCCATGTGTGAGTAATTCCCTGCTGTAGGCTGAGGGGGATGGTAGGGATTGGATGAGATTGTTCATGTAATAAGCTATAAGATCATTAGGGCATGGTGCCCAGTATCCGTTGTTAGTACTTATTGATGTTGTTGCAACTTGTTGAGCTTAATGCTTGTCACTAGGGCCCGAGTGCCATGATTTCAGATCTGAACATGTTATTGTTTCATAATGATATGCACTGTTTATTGATCATACCTGCAAGTTGTATACACATATTGTTGTCCGGAACCCGCGGTCCCAAAGTGACAATAATTGGGACAGCCGAGGGGAATGGCTGCGATGTGAGGATCACATGTGTTCACTGCGTGTTAATGCTTTGCTCCGGTACTTATTAAAAGGAGTACCTTAATTACCAGTAGATTCCCTTGAGGCCCGGCTGCCACCGGCTGGTAGGACAGAAGATGTTGTACAAGTTTCTCATTGCGAGCACGTACGACTATATACGGAACACATGCCTACGTTTACTTAGTACTTGGATGCTTTATCATTATTATCTGCAATGCCTATGTCTTGATTATTATATGAGCTATCTTATCCATGCAGCGCCCGTTCATCCATCCCTATGCCTACAGTGTTTTAATCCTACTGTTTACTGCAATCACTACTGCTGTCTCTGTTTACTGCTGCTATTATTTCACCGCTACTACTGCTATAAAACTGTTGCTACTGATAATCTGTGTCGAGCAAGACTATTCACAGGTGCAGCTGAATTGACAACTCCGCTGTTAAGGCTCTCAAGTATTCTTTGGCTCCCCTTGTGTCGAATCAATAAATTGGGTTTTACTTCCCTCGAAGACTGTTGCGATCCCCTATACTTGTGGGTCATCAAGACTATTTTCTGGCGCCGTTGCCGGGGAGCATAGCTTTATTTGGGAGTTCACTTGTGATCTATACTGCTCGCTGAAATTTATTCATCATGGGTAAAGCTCGTGATGAGAGGGTCCATGTATTGCCCTCCACTACAAGAAAAGGTACGACACTTAGTACCTCTGCTGCTCTTGACTCACCATCTGTATTGAGTCAACTTGTTACACCACCACAATCTTCACGTGTTGGTACTACTGCTGAATCTGAAATTGCCTCTGATAATGTTGATGATGCTTCTACTGTGATTGATGAGAATATTTCATTAGGTCCACTTTTAGATGCTGCTATTGCTAAGTCTAAACAACTTGAAAATACTAGAACACCTAATGGAAGTCCTACTACTCCTGTTTATTCACCTGAGTTAAGGGATTATACTTGTGATGATGATCCTGATGAAACTTATGTGGAACTTGATGATGATTTTATTGATAAATGTAATGCTACTACTGGTGCAAGTAATATGAGAAATTTTCTTGCACAACATGCTGTTAAATACAAGTTGTCACCTGATCCTAAGTTTGCCACTTCTCCTATAAACATTAAAGATAAGGATTATGATTTTTCTCTTGATTTATCTCATATATCTATTGTTGAGAAAACTCCTTTTTGTGGCACTAAGAGTGAAAGTGCTGTAGAGCACATGAATGAGCTCTCTACTTTGAGTGGCTTATTTTCTGATGATATTAAGAAGCGTAGCTACTTTGTTGCTAAGATTTTTCCTTTCTCATTAAAAGATGATGCTAAAGCTTGGTATAACAACTTGTCTCCTGGTTCTATTACTAGTCCTACTGGTTTGCTTGATGTTTTCTTTCAGAAATATTTCCCTGCTAGTGCTAAACATGATGCTTTGCAAAGAATTTATAACTTTGACCAGGAAGATGAAGAGAAACTTCCAGAGGCATGGACAAGGTTTTGCTCTCTTATCAGAGCTCGGCCTGGACATGATTTGGAAAAGCATGATCTACTTGATATATTTTACAGTGGACTAACTATTGAATCTAGAGCATATCTGGATAGTTGTGCTAGTTGTGTTTTCAGGAAAAGAACCCCTGAAGAAGCTGAAGAATTATTGGCTAAAATCAGCCAGAATTATGATGATTGGACTCTACCTGCGCCGACCCCCACACCTACACCGACACCAATATCAAAGAAGAGGGGAGGTATGATTGAATTGAATGATGAAACAATGAGGGAGGCCAAGAAGACTCTCATTGAGAAGGGTATTAAATCTGAAGATGTGAAGAACCTTCCACCTATTGAAGATTTGTGTAAGCCAATTCCTCATCCATCCATAATTGAGGTTCACTCTCTCCACAGGTTCGATGAAGGAGATATTCCCTACTCTAAACCACCTGATCAATGCTTAGATGAATTTGATAATTATGTTATTAAGCAAGATAATTTTAATATGAGAGTAGAGAATCATTTGCATGAAAATTCTCTAGCTATTAGTAAGTTGCATGATATTGTGGAGAGAACCTCCAATGATGTTAAGATGCTTATTAAACATTTCCATATGGTTCAAACTCAAATTGATCAACTCACTAAAGTGCAACAAGACATGTTAGCCAATGCTTCTAAGGAAAAATTAAAACCTGTCTATGTTAGCACTAGAAGTGGAGCTCATACTCAGGATCCTTTATATCCTGAGGGACATCCTAAAAGAATTGAACAAGATTCTCAACTAGCTGAAAATCCAGTTTCTCCTTCTAAGAAAAAGAAGAAGAAGAAACATAAAAATGTTGTAGAATCCTCTGAAACTGTTAATGATCCTAATAGTATATCTATCTCTGATGCTGAAACTGAAAGTGGTAATGAACTTGATAGTGATAAGGATAAAAATGATGCTCTTGATAAAGAAGTTAGTGAAAAGGAACCTGAAAAGCATACTAAAAACACAAAGTACACTAAGGAAGATTTCATTGCTAAGAAACATGGTAATGAAAGGGAACCTTGGGTTCAAAAGCAAATGCCTTTTCCAACTAAGAAACTAAAATCAAAGGAAGAAGAACATTATAATAAATTTGTGAATGGATGAAACCCTTGTTTTGCAAATTCCTTTGACTGATGCTATTAAATTGCCTCCTTACTCAAAGTATATGAAAGATATTGTTTCTAACAAAGGAAAATTCCTAATGAGGAAATTTCTACTATGCTTGCTAATTATTCTTTCAATGGCAAGGTTCCTAAGAAGCTTGGAGATCCAGGTATACCAACCATCCCTTGCTCCATCAAGAATAATTATGTTAGAACTGCTTATGTGATTTGGGAGCAGGAGTTAGTGTTATGCCTTTTTCTCTTTATAAGAGACTCTATCTTGATAAATTGATACCTACTGATATATCTTTGCAAATGGCTGATAAATCTACTGCTGTTCCTGTTGGCATTTGTGAGGATGTCCCTGTTCAAGTAGCTAACAATTGTTTAATTTTGACTGATTTTGTTGTTCTTGAAATGCCTGAAGATGATAATATGTCTATTATTCTTGGAAGACCTTTTCTAAATACTGCAGGTGCTGTTATTGATTGCAATAAAGGAAAAGTAACTTTCAATGTTAATGATAAAGAACATACTGTTTATTTCCCCAAGAAAGTTGACAAGATTTATGGAGTCAATACCATCTCCAATTTTAAAACTATCAAAGTGGGAAGTATTGATTGCCCTATATATGATCATCAAGAAGGATATCAAAACATTATGATTGGATCCATATCAATACAATACAAGGTAACATGAGTGTTTATGATGTTTAAATCATTTGTGTCATGTAAATTTATTTGGTGCCAAGACTTGATCAACCTTGCTATCAAATGTATTTGCATACATAAAAGAGCTAAACAACATTTCTTTCTTCAACTTTGTTTTACCTACTGTTGTGTTACTGAACTTGCAAAGTTTTAGTTGAAACTGGTCTTTATAAAATTCTATTTCTGCTCTAAGTTTATTATTTAAATATCCAGAAAATGTGCAAAATGAAAGTTTTCAAAAATTTGAAAATTATACCATAAATATTAGTTTTTAAAGAGGAATGTGGGAGTGCCTGGAGCTGACCAGGGGGACCCACCATGCCACCACACCACCCCACCGCGCGGCAGGGTGTGGCCGCGCCGTGGCATGGTGTGGGCCCCACCTGGCCCTCCACTCACCCATCTTCCTCTCATTTCTTTCTCTCTCCCGACAAACACACCACCATTGCTCAAACCCGTGTTCTTGCTGCTCTTGCTCGAGATTTTTCGATCTCCTTGCTCAGCCCATCTTTGTTGCTGAAATTTGGACCATTTGCTCTCCGGTATGTGACTCCTCCATGTATCCAAGTAGAATTTTGTTTAGTAAGTATACCTTGAGTATTTTGCTGCTGTAGGTGACTTGTTAAGTGAGTATGCATGCTTGTTCTATGTTGATATAATCAGTTTTGATGCATGTTTAGTCCTCTAGCAAGTCCATATAGTAGTTCCCCTCATTTGTATGCTTCAAAGATAATTTTTATGATATGTGTCAAAAATTTCAGAGGATGGAGGGAAATGAACACCAACTAAATCAATATGAATTGGTTTCCTGAGGTCATGGGGATCCATCGTGAAGAAGGAGTGTTCCCATCCTGCTATCCATGCTTGGAATTTATGAGAAGTTCGGGGATCTTGCGTGATTTTCGTACTCTTGTCTCTAATACAGGATTGAGTGATTTTGTAGAGGGAGAACCCTACCAATATGCAAAGTTAACTGTGTCTGTGGTGCAGGACTTTAGATTTGATTGGTCTTCACCTAACCCTATGGTTCACTATAAAATTTACAACAAAAGTGTCCACTTGCCTTTTGATGCTTTTTGTGCAGCAATTAGGGTGCCGCAATGGGGATCACGAGGGAAGATACATGGGCAACCCAAGCATTTGACGGACCTATACGAGGTAATATGTCAAGGAAGAACCTACTCAGATGAAAGCGGTAAAATTCGAAGTATTCAATTTCCATGCATTCGATATTTTGCTTACTTCATTACGAGGTGTGTACTTGCTAGGAAGACTGCAAATAAATTATCCATTCCTGATTTAGCTTTCCTAGCAGCAGCCTTGCAACATGATAAGAGTTATAATTTGGGTGCCTTGATAGCCTTTCGCATTGCTGCCAATCGCGAGAAAGGTGGATTTTGTGGAGGACTCATTGCTTCTCGTTTATTAGCTATGCATGGTGTAGTAGCTCTCCCTAATGATTTGCAGCTTCCTTTAGAGAGGCTCGATTTTGCTTCCATGGGGAGGCATGGCTTTGTTACTAGTTGGTCTACTTTGAATAATCTATCTTATGAGGTGCCTTTTGCCAAGAAGGGGAGGTGGAAAATGGTTAAATCTGAGCGAATAGTCGCTTTGCCTGCACCACGTTTGTTTGATCTTGGTTTCAGGAATGTTTGGTCAGTCACCGAGGATGAATTCGATGCATACTTGAGGGATCATGCCCTGCACACAGAGGACGATGGAGAATGGGCGGCGAGGACTCCACTCAGTTTTCCGGGACTGGGGGCTCGCGCCCCTATCCTGGGAATGCTGGACCCTCTGCCTCATCTTCCTCAGCGGAGCCGGATATTGAGCACACCCAGTATGACCCGCCGGCTTGGAGTTCTTACCCGCGTTATTATTGATCTCCACTTAGGCCAAAAGCCTAAGCTTGGGGGGAGGTATATCGACATCTCACTCATTTACATATCATATCTTGTCGATACTTTGTATATCCATGTTGCAGTTTTCTTTCTTTCTTTTTAATTGTTTACCTTTTATTGCTGCATTCCAAAACACAAAAAGACCAAAAATATTTCTGTTGTTTCTCTTCATTTGTTTCTTTAAGTTTCAGTATTAGTTTGCTTAGTTTTAAAATTCGGTTTGTTATTCAAAAATCCAAAAATATTTTGCTTTATTGTTGTTTCTTTTTGCTCTTGTTTCAAAAACTCGAAAACCCAAAAATATTTGTTGTTTCTTTTTGGTTTTGTATAGTGTTTTCAGAGTTGGACAGCCATCCGTGACTCCGATGGAGCTTGGTTTTCATTCTTATCATTCGAAGCAACACAAGTGAAAAAGCAATAAGGATGATCTACAACAACTTGAGTTGGGGTGAGAGGCTGGTATGAACTCCATTTGTTTTCATTTTTGTACATATACTCATCTATGTGAGCATGCTTAGTTGGTTCATGTGAGGTATATGTCATTTAGTGGATGCTTAGTAGTTCTTGTTCTCTCATGATCGGTCCCAATTTATTAATAGTGGTAGCATGTTATGTTGATGTTTGCTTGCATTGTTCTATTCATAGAGGGTATGACATTGTGGTATCCTCCTCTGAAGAATTCATTTGAATTGACTTGGCACATGCTCATGCATGCGTATGACTGAAAAACAAAAGTCAATTAAGCCTTGATGATTTATTTTGACTCAGAGTTCTTGTATCACTTTTATGTCTCAATTAATTTCATTTTGTCGCAAGCATGATTATGACGGTTATTGCTCTCTTGATTGTCGCTTCCCAGTCTATTGCTAGCCTTCACTTGTACTGAGCGGGAATGCTGCTCGTGCTTCCAAAACCATGAAAACCAAGTTATTCCAAAGTGTCCACCATAAATACCTATGCATGGCATTTCGAACCATTCAAGTAAATTTTCATGTGCTACCTTTAAAACCTTCAAAGTACTTCTCAATTTGTGTCAATGTTTTATAGCTCATGAGGAAGTATGTGGTGTTTTATCTTTCAATCTTGTCATTTACTTCTGACAGACTTTCACCAATGGACTAGTGGCATATACATCCGCTTATCCAATAATTTTGCAAAAAGAGCTGGCAACGGGGTGCCCAGCCCCAATTAATTACAACTTTCATTAATAATTCTCTTCACATGTTTTGCCCTGATTTATCAGTAAGCAACTTAATTTTGCAATAGACACTCCTCCATGGTATGTGAATGTTGGAAGGCACCCGAGGATTCGGTTAGCCATGGCTTGTGCAAGCAAAGGTTGGGGGGAGTGTCACCCATAATGAAACTAAAATACATGTGTAAACAAAAGAGAAGAGGGATGATCTACCTTGCTGGTAGAAATAACGTCCTTCATGGGAGCCGCTCTTGAAAGTCTGGTTGACAAGGGGGTTAGAGTACCCACTACCATTCGTTGACAACAACAAACACTTCCCAAAACAATTTTGCTTCTGTTTTAAAAATGAAAAGCTCTAGCACATGATAATCTCTGCTTCCCTCTGCGAAGGGCCAATCTTTTACTTTCATGTTGAGTCACCATCCTTTCTTTGAGCACTTTCTCGAGAGCATAGTTGTCATTCTTAGTGTAATGTGCTTGTCCCAGAATGTGGTTAACTATGATATAACTTTGATGCTTTTATCTTTGATATCTTTGATTCTAGTCTTCCCATGAACTTCAGAGGTGCCTGGGCATTTATGTTTTGCTGTACAAAAACGGGCAAGCGAGATACCATCTTATCATATCCTATTATGAGCATTACAATCTTGTGAATTAATATGTTTCATGTTTGTTGCTATTAGTATGTTGGTATCTTTTCATAGTTTACATGCCTATTGAGTGACATTATTTGCATTTGCCTCATCTTGAATTGCTTAAGCATTTGTACATATAGTGAGAATATATGCATCATATGAAGCAAATGTGTTCGTGAAAGTCTTTTATCGCACTCAGTTGTTAACTGAATTGCTTGAGGACAAGCAATAAGCTAAGCTTGGGGGGAGTTGATACGTCCAAAACGTATCTACTTTCCCGAACACTTTTGCTATTGTTTTACCTCTAACTTGTGTGTTTTGAATACAACTAATGCGGACTAACGCTGTTTTCAGCAGAATTGCCCTGGTGTCTTGTTTTTGTGCAGAAAGTCAACTTTCGGGAAAAACACCAGAAAAGATCGCAAACCTCCTATTTTACCAGAAGACTCACGGAGCCAGAAGGGGAGGCGGAGATGGGCCACGAGTGGCCCAAACCACATGGTGGCGCGGCCAAGGGGCCTGCCGCGCCAGCCTATGAGGAGGGGCCTCGGGCACCTCCCCGAGTCCCCCTTTCGACTACTTAACCCTTCTGACCTAAAAACGTCGGGGGGTCGTCCACTTCATCCAGAAACATCACCGTACGCCGCCACCATCGCGAAACCTATTTCGGGGACCAGAAACTCCGTTCTGGCACTCCGCCGGGACGGGGAATTGGAGGAGATCATCGCCATCATCATCACCGACGCTTCTCCATCGACCATCCATGTTTCCCCCATCCATGTGTGAGTAATTCCCTGCTGTAGGCTGAGGGGGATGGTAGGGATTGGATGAGATTGTTCATGTAATAAGCTATAAGATCATTAGGGCATGGTGCCCAGTATCCGTTGTTAGTACTTATTGATGTTGTTGCAACTTGTTGAGCTTAATGCTTGTCACTAGGGCCCGAGTGCCATGATTTCAGATCTGAACATGTTATTGTTTCATAATGATATGCACTGTTTATTGATCATACCTGCAAGTTGTATACACATATTGTTGTCCGGAACCCGCGGTCCCAAAGTGACAATAATTGGGACAGCCGAGGGGAATGGCTGCGATGTGAGGATCACATGTGTTCACTGCGTGTTAATGCTTTGCTCCGGTACTTATTAAAAGGAGTACCTTAATTACCAGTAGATTCCCTTGAGGCCCGGCTGCCACCGGCTGGTAGGACAGAAGATGTTGTACAAGTTTCTCATTGCGAGCACGTACGACTATATACGGAACACATGCCTACGTTTACTTAGTACTTGGATGCTTTATCATTATTATCTGCAATGCCTATGTCTTGATTATTATATGAGCTATCTTATCCATGCAGCGCCCGTTCATCCATCCCTATGCCTACAGTGTTTTAATCCTACTGTTTACTGCAATCACTACTGCTGTCTCTGTTTACTGCTGCTATTATTTCACCGCTACTACTGCTATAAAACTGTTGCTACTGATAATCTGTGTCGAGCAAGACTATTCACAGGTGCAGCTGAATTGACAACTCCGCTGTTAAGGCTCTCAAGTATTCTTTGGCTCCCCTTGTGTCGAATCAATAAATTGGGTTTTACTTCCCTCGAAGACTGTTGCGATCCCCTATACTTGTGGGTCATCACATGCCACATGACTTGAACATGTGCCCTCGTGGATGTCCCGTAGCAGTACTTGGCCTTGTTCTTGAGGGATGGTGGGTGGGTTCCTTCCCCGGTAGCACCATCCGACGAAAGAAAGCATAGCTTCCTCCGCTGGAGGGGCTGCCGGGTCTTGAGCTTCTGGGCTGGCTACCCGTGTTGTCGAGGTAGAAGGGTCGCCAGCCCCCGGCGCAGATCTTGTCGCGAGCCTCTCGGGTGGGATCGAAGGTCGCCTGAGGACCTCGATGTAGATCCCGGGAGGCACTGGTTTCTTGCTTGGACGCCACCTGCGATAGCTCATCCGCGGCCGTGTTTTCTCCCCGTGGGACGTACACAACCCGGAAGTTGTCGAAGCGCCGCTGCAGCTTCCAGACCTCTTCAACGTATGGTGCCATCTGAGGGCACGCGTACTCCTTGTTCACTTGTTTGATGACTAACTGAGAGTCACCCTTGACGACGATCTGTTGATGCCGAGCTGACGGCAGCACGAAGTCCTGCGAGCAGGCCCTCGCACGAGGTTAGGACAACCCCAGCACCTCCTTTCCCCTTGGTGTAGGAGCCGTCGAAGTGCATGGTGCAGGCGCTAGGATCTTCCTTCCCGGGGAGGCAGGTTTCCACTTCCGGGTCGTCGAACGCCGTCTCGGTCCATTCGGCCGTAAAACCCGCCAGCGCCTGACTCTTGATGTTGTCCGTGTGCTCGAACTTGAGACCGAAACCTTGAAGCTCCATGGCCCACCATGATATGCGACCAGTGGCAAGTGGGTTCTCCAGGGGGCTTCTTAGGTTGTTGTCGTGTCTCGTTGCACGGACAACGGGAGTATAAGGATACCCCCTTTTAGGTTCGGCACGGGGCGCGAAGGCTGAGAATCGTCTTCTTGGCGGAGTCTGGATCAAGCTCTCCTCTCCACGATCAAAGCATGCAACCAAAGGGACACAAGGAGCTACCCAGGTTCAGCCGCCCGGAGGCTAAAAGCCCTACTCCTGCATGCCTGGATTGATAGGTTCTTCAAGTGTGGCTTACAATGGAACCTCCCGGACAGGATACCCGGAAGGGTTTTGGCTGAGATAGAAGAAGGACAGATCCTGACCCGGAGGAGATCACCTTCCTCTCTACCTTCGCAACCCAGTCTAGTCTTGCTCTGGTTCTAGCTTGTGCTCGTCCTTGCTCCGACCTTTCCTCCTCCGTGCCTTGGTCCTCCTTTTATAGGCTAAGGGGTTGCCACAGGGTCACGTGAGGGGCGTGAGGGACCTTCGGGGTGAAGGACCCTCCTCATCTAGTTTAGGAGGAACGTGGCCTCTCCTCAGCCTAGCGTCTCCTTTGGGTTAGGTGGGAGCGTCCGCCTCGGGGTGGACAGGAGCTGACACCACCACGGGACGTGCTTCCCCCCGCGCTGCCTTCGCCTTGCTTCCCAAGTCTTCCGTGGTGAGGTGGAGTGCTTATCCACAGGGACGTGGGGAAGTACCCGAGAGGGAGCCTGGCCTCCTGCCAGGAACTCGGGCTCTCGGGTCCTTCCTGGCCTTCTGCTTGGTTCGGGGACCCGGAAGGTCCCCAGGATCGGAGCCCTTAGTCGACGTAGGCCATGCGTGTCTTGACGGTGAACCCGCCAGCTTGACTTGAGTCTTGGTCTTGTCCATCTTCATCTTGGGCCCACATGGGTGGACCCACTTTGGCAGTACTAGGGGAACCCCATGTTCCACTGTTCGACAGTAGCCCCCGGGCATGGTCCCGGCGGCTCTTGCTCCAGCTGCCGAGGCCATGGCCTAAAGATAGGTCAAAGTGGGTCCCGGCACCTGGTCTTCTCAGCTCCGTTGGGGACCCGCCGAGGCGAGGTAGAGACGAGCCCCCGGGTCCTGTTGACTGAATCACGGCGAACGTTGCGATTCATACGGATCCCCGTGCTTATCTTGGAATCCAACGGGCGAAACGCGCAGAAATCGGCACGCCCCCTCGATCCCCACGTCCGTCGGAGTAATGGGGCCGTGACGTGACGTGTGGGATGCCTTATAAGCCACGACTGGCTTTCACTGTAGCCGTTACCTCTCCAGATTCGCGAAATCCCAAATCGCCGCCTCCGCCTTCGTCCTCCTGACTCTGCTCCGCCGCCTCCTCTTGCTGCCATTGCACCAACCTTCCTTCTGCTCCAATGGCTCGACTGAAAGCTCTCGCCCGGAGGAAGGAAAGCGCGGGGGCCTCGCCCACCGAGAAGCCGCTGTCCCCAAAAACCAAGAGATCGCGGCGGAGATCGCGCGCAACGCCAAGCGGGCCGAACTCAAGAAAAAAGGCCTTGTTCCCCAGCCTTCGCCGGCGATACGGAGATGATGCGGAAGGCGGGGCACTTCGTGATGGAGTCTGCTGGCGCCGATGGTGTCCCAGCCAGGAAAGCGTCGGAGATCTTTCCGCGTCGGACCAGGACACCCAAGCAGATCCCCATTTTCGACAGCTTCATGTTGATGGGGCTTGTCCCCCCTTTCTCTGATTTCTTCATGGAGATCTTGCGCGCGTACAAGCTGAAGCTCTTGCATCTGACGCCAGGCGCAATTCTCGACTTGGCGGTCTTCGCTTACGCCTGCGAGGCGTTCGTCGGGGTGATGCCGTCCATGGCGCTGTTCCGCACTTCTTCTACCCTCGCATTGGGGGCCAAGGCTGGATGGGAGGCAGTGTCACGTTCTGCTTCGTCCGAACATCAAGTGGGCCTTCCCCCTCATGGAGACCAAATCCAGATGGAAGAGTGGAGGGATCACTGGTTCTTGGTCAGGGTGCCAGAAGCCGATGCTCAGCTTGAGGAGCCGACGGAGCGTCCAGTGGATCTGGACACTTGGAGAGCGTCAGCTTGCAGGATGAACAATTCTCGGCGGTCGTGGCGCGCTTCAGACTTCTTCGCGAGAAAGAAGTTTCCGGAGCCGCCATCGTTGCTCATTTCCTCGCAACCGTCTTGCGCCGCTGCAGAGACGCCCACACCCGGCCTGGAACTTCCAGGGCCCCGGGGATCCACTCGCCTGAGGTGTCCCGATGGAGGAAAACCTTGTCCGGGATAACGTGAGGGACCTTCACTCCAGGGGTCAAGTACCAGCTGCCCAAAGGGTCTGCCCTGTGCGACACCCGGAGAAGGACAAGATCCTGGCGCAGATGCCGGTCTGCAACGCCTTTGGTATTGTAGGCCGGGCTGATCACGGGCCCAAACCTCCTGTGGTGAAGACCCGCAAGGCCAGGGCACCTTCCAGCCCTGAAGAAGGAGAATACTGGGAGTCCAACGATGAGAGCGAGGAGGAATCCGAAGAGGAATTCTCCGGTTCTGACGACGACGAAGGTGGCGACGGGCGCGAGACCGACGCCTCCGACAGAGACGAAGATGCTGGCGACGACCCGGTTGCCAGCGGTGACGATGATGAAGATGACGACGAGGAGAGGGGCTGCTCCGCCCCCGCAGTCTGCCTCGGGGTCGATGCTGCCCCGACCCGAGTGTCCGCAGCCGTTCCCCGCAGTCGTGGTGGTGGGAACGATGAAGACCATGTGGATGAAGAAGCGAGCGCCGCGGACTTCGTCGAGCCCCCCGCCAGAGCTTCAACGGCCGCCTGTCACCCGTGATGGAGCCGCCTGCTGCCTTGGGAGAGCCGCCGGCGAGCCCCCAGGCTTCTTCTGCTGTGTCGGTAGACGTTCCCCGGCAATGGGCAACAAGCGTACCCGGGAGTAAGCCCCTTCGCTTCTTTCTTGCACTTTGCATTTCCTGCCTTCCCCAAGGAAAATGACCGAATGTTGGTGCAGGGGTACTCCTTCCTTGGGTACTGGCAAGAGACGGCGTGACACGGCGGAGGACGACACCGCCACTAGCCTTGGAGCCGGTGGAGGAGGGATGCTTCCTCCTCCCATAGCAGAACTTGAAGGCCGTCGGGGGAGCGGAGTGGGAGCGTGACGGCGACCTCCCTAGCTCACCCGGGAAAAGCGCTCGACCCCTGACGCCCGAGCAAGCAGGTAACCCAGAGCTTGCGGGTAACTTCGTTTTCTTGACGCACCAATGCTTTTCCTGACATCCTTTTGTTCCCAGATGCTTCAGTGGCCAACGTCTTTTCTCCCGGTGCCTTCTTGGTGGGACTAGCCAGAGAAACCACCTTCCCTCTCGCCTTCGAGGGTCAAGAGGTGACCAAGGGCGCCCCGAGTTCGCGGGCTATGGGAACGCAGACCGCGAACCCTGTTCCGGGTCCAAGCCTGATTTGATAGAAAGCTCCTTGATGACTGGGACAGTGTTAACGAACTTTTGCCGCTTTTTCCACTGACTCCGGCGCCAGTAAGGAGATGGCGGCGCTGATGAAGATCAAGGAGAGCCTGGCCGCCAACCGCATGAAAAGTGTGCCTGCCCCGGGAGGTCCCCGGCAGCTACTCCAGGGTTCACCATCAGCGGTGACGACGCGATGGATGCCATCATCCGCGGGATAGCTCAGTGGGCAAAGATCTGTGCGACCGTGAGGCCGCCGTCGTGGGGACCATCGAGAGTGTCGAGGACCTGATCCAGAAGGGGATGGACAAGCTGAACCGCTTGGCAACCCAAATCACCACCTTGCTCCCGGCTCTCGAGAAGAAAGATGCAGACCGGAAGGCCGAAAGTGAGCGCCAAGGTAAGGTCATCCTGGCGAAAGAGCGGCAGCTAGCATCCCGGGAGGCAGAACTGGCTGAGAAGGAGAAGACCTTGGAGCTCCAGAAACTCCAGCAGGAGCACAGACCGAGAAACGCCTAAGGGAGGCAGAGGACCGCCACCGCGAAGAGCTCGAGGTCAAGGATAAGGACATCCAACTCTGGAAGTCCAAGGAGCAAGAGGCCGTCCAAACCATCGAAGACATCAAGAATGTCCTCCATCAGGAGCAGGAGTCCGTCCGAGCTTTGCACAGCAGGCCAAGAGTGACGGCCAGAAGATGTCCGAGCTGAAGGAATCCTTGGAGGCGCAGTGTAAAGAGCTGGCAGCACTGAAGGAAGGCCATCAAAAGCTGATCAGGCCAACTCCCAGGCATCCACTGAGCTGTCCGAGCTTCGCCGTCTTAACCAGGAAGGTTTCGCCGAGGTTGAGGCCGCCTGCGATTTGGCGACGACGCGAGTGAGCGGCTGAATCTGCCCACCGAAGCTCCGGTGCTGGAACCACAGCGGCAGAGTCTGCCTCTCGCGCAAGATTCATCAGGGGAGTGGCCGCTGATCTCCGGTCTTTCAAGAACAAGATGGTCACCCAGCTTGTGAATGACAAGCACGAGACGAGCAAGGTGACGGCGGCCTTGGTGATGGCGTCCTTCAGGGAAGCCCATCCTGGGTTGCCTTGCCAGATTTCTCGACCTCGTCGCCTTCCAGGACTTCACTCCAAGCGGTGTCGGCTCCCGCGACTGCACTTGCCATGAGGAAATTCCCGCCTCACTAGTTGCCCTGCACCATGTTTGGGCACTTCGTGCCCCCAATAAACTTTGCGTCAGATCTCATGTATCAGCTTATTGAAACTTGCTTGTAATAGCTAGAACTTGTTGTGCTACTCTAGTTCTCGGGTTGCTTTTATTTGTCTTTAGCATGTTTTTACTTTTCTCCACGTCCTTGAGGAACTTTCTGGGATGTAAGCTTACCCGCGAGGCCCTGACAGGTCAGGCATGCGCTCGCAGCCCTACCGATACCCAAAAAGCCGCTCACTCTGGGCACGCACGTCCCCGGGGGTATCAGGTCTGTGCACCGCTTTTTACCCCCGGGAGAGTCGATACCCCATGAGTGCTCGCACGACGGTCGAGCCTTGCCTTTCTAGTTCCGCACATGTTCTGTTACCCGAGAAGTAGATAGCACGTACTGCAGAAACAGGTTTGAGGGTAACTTATCTTTTATTCATCATGGAAGTTCTTGAACGACAACTGGCCACTTCAGGGTACATCTTGTGGCAACACGGTTCTTCCGGGTACACAACACGAATTGCTTCAACGACTCTTGCGGGAGGAAGGTTAGCAGCTTCTTCCATCCTGGCACATCGGTCGGCTATGTCCCACAAGTTCTCCAGTGTCCACAACGCGGATACTCATCTTTTTCACGCATCTTGGGGTTGCGGACGTTGACGTGGAATGCGGCGATGACGGAAGCCTCGCAGGGTACTTCGGGATAATGCGGTCGACGACGCCCCGGAACCTCCAGATGTAGTGACGCAGCGTCTCCTCAGCTTCTTGCTATAGGTGATAGAGGTCGGAGACGGTTGCAGGGTACGGCGTGCAGCAGGTCTTGAGGTGCTGGCTGGCCTGGCCTTCCATGTCCTCCCGCGAGCGACGCCTGGGGTTGGCTCTGGCCAGCACCTTCTTCAAGAGGTTCCATGGGCCGCTGCCATGGGGGTCCTCAGGCTGTTCCTCCGTCGGAGGTAGTGGCCGGGACGGCAGCGCCGTGGTCGATGGTCGGGGCAGGACTCGTGGGAGCGTGGCATTGGAGAGCGTAGTCCAGCAGGTTTTCCAACTGTTGATCCATGCCTTCGCACGGGGATCACTCTTGCACTGATCTGGGGGGAAGGAGAGAAGCGCCCGGGCCACGCCCAGTGCTTCCTCTAGCCCCCAGCCCTTCTGCGATGCCCGGCACGCTTGCTCTCCAAAGACCTCCCGAGCTCCCGACATGACTCTTGCTTGTGACTGAGGCAGCTGCTTGCCTTGCCCCGAGGAGACGGCTGTTCCTGGAGCGGATCCGACCGGGACGAGGAGCTCGAGGCAGCTCTTGACGATCTTGCCGTAGATCGCGAACAGAAGAAGAACTCGACGACGAGCTTGCTTCCGAAGAAGAGGAGCCTGACGTAGACTCCGAGGTTGTCGACAGAGAGCTTGCCGTCGCGGCTGATGTAGGCGAATCCAACGCTTGCGCCCCCTACCCGCGCCAGATGTCGTGTCTCGTTGCACGGACACCGGAGTATAGGATACCCCCTTTTAGGTTCGGCACGGGGCGCGAAGGAGGCTGAGAATCGTCTTCTTGGGCGGAGTCTAGATCAAGCTCTCCTCTCCACGATCAAAGCATGCAACCAAAGGGACACAAGGAGCTACCCAGGTTCAGGCCGCACGAGGCTAAAAGCCCTACTCCTGCATGTCTGGATTGATGGTTCTTCAAGTGTGGCTTACAATGGAACCTCCCGGAAGGGTTTTGGCTGGAGGTAGAAGAAGGACAGATCCTGACCCGGAGGAGATCACCTTCCTCTCTACCTTCGCAACCCTAGTCTAGTCTTGCTCTGGTTCTAGCTTGTGTTCGTCCTTGCTCCGACCTTTCCTCCTCCGTGGCCTTGGTCCCTCCTTTTATAGGCTAAGGGGTTGCCACAGTCACGTGAGGGTGAGGGACCTTCGGGAAGGACCCTCCTCATCTAGTTTAGGAGGAGACGTGGCCTCTCCTCAGCCTAGCGTCTCCTTTGGGTTAGGTGGGAGCGTCCGCCT